>PVJD01000623.1:0-391912 GCA_004026545.1 Mormoops blainvillei | reverse complement strand
AAAAATCAAGGCAATGTTCATGTTCATCTTAGATTTATTTTCTCTGTTCTAACAATGTATTTTGAAAAGAGAACAAAAGTATGAACATTATAAAGTTAAAATAATGGGATGATGTTTTATAACCAAAATCATGGCTATTTTTAGTCTGATTCCTCTCCACATATATAATAATTTTTATGAAAAGTGAACATTAAACACCAGTAAACACATGTACCAGATAGATGGGCAGTATAGTAAAGCAGAAATACCATATTCTTTGGCATAGATCACGAATGGGAAGCTCTTTCTATTAGGGTTACTATAGACCAAAATGTGCCTCTTCAAAATTCATGTCGAAACCCGAACCCCCCACGTGACTGTATTTGGTATCAGGGCATTTAATGAGGTGAATACAGCTAAATGAGGTTATGCAGGTGGAGCTGCGATTCCACAGAGCTGGTGCCATAAGAAGAGGAAGAGACACCAGAGCCTCTCTCTGCTATGTGAGGACACAGCAGGGAGGTAGCTTTCTGTAGGCCAAAAGGAGCTCTTGCCAGAACCTCACTCTGCTGGCACCCTGATGTCAGCCTTGCGGCCTCCAGAACCTTGAGAAGATAACTTTCTGTTGTTTAAGCCCCCCAGTCCATGATATTTTGTTATGGCAGCCTGAGCTGATGAACGCGAAGGCCCAGGTAGCAAATAGTTTGGGACCAGCATAACGGGGTTATTTTGGAAAGTCTTTATAAGAAGGTGACAGTTGGCTGAGAAATCAGTCACCAGTGGGATCCAATTATGCAAAACTCAAGATGTTCCTGGGAGAGTAAACAGAAAGTGCAAAGGCCTCAAGGTGGTAGACCCCAACAAGGTAGCAGCCAGCTTGTGGGGGCCAGAGGGAGGGAAGATGCTCAGGACAAGAAGGGGTCCAGTGCGTCTGATTTAGAGTATGAGACACAAGGAATATGGAAGGGGGCTGAGGGAGGTGAGGCTAAGTCGAGAATATAAAAGAAATCTTCATTTTATCCTAAAGATTAGGGGAAGAATTTGGATTGTACGTGTGTGCTCGTGTATGTGTGTGTGTTTAACTCTTTATTTTTTGGAGCACTTTAAAGCCTGAAAGTAACTTGATATGATTTATGTTGTTTTTTTTTTTGTTTTTTTTTGTCGTTGTTGTTGTTTAAGTAACTTTGGTTACCAAATGGAGCAGAAGCTGGGAGCCCAGATAGGAGGCAATCGGAAACCTAGAACACTGATGCTGGAAAGAATGGGTAGATTTCAGATATTATTTAGATTTAGAACCCTTAGGATTTACTGATGGATTGTAACTGAAAGCAAGAGAAAGATAGTGATAACACATTATTTTTTGGCTTCAACAGCCATAAGAAGGATGGCACAATTCACTAAGATGGGAGAAAGGGAAAGAATAGAGCCTTTTTCTAAGGGCAGGGAGGCAAGTGTTTATTTTGGGAATGTTGCATATAAGATGCTTACTAGAAATCCATGGAATTACTAAATAGGTCGTTACACGTACAAGTCCACACCTCAGTAGAGAATGTGTGTTGGTGTCTGATCTTCGGCATAGAGATTGGAAAAAAAGCTGTGGGACTGAATGGATTCCCCAGGGCAAGAGTGAACAGAGAAAAAGGAAAAGAGAAGGCCCAAGATTGAGCCTTGGGACATTTAGAGGCTGAGAGGAGGAGGAGGAGGAAGAGGAAGAAGAGGGCCATCAAAGGGCACCAAGAGGATTCCAGGGATGTAGGAAGAACACTTACCTCAGAATAGTAGTAATTATGACAGTGAAGTTCAGAGGCCATTCCCAGAAAAAAAAGGCAAATTATTTCGGACACTGCCGAGAGATTATGAAGGATGAAAATGGAGCCATGATTATTGGATTTGACAATGGAGGTTATCAGTGGACTTGACAAGAGATGATTCTTTAATAGAAGGGAATAGAAACTCTAATAGACAGTGCTGAGGAGAGAATGAGTGTGTAGGAATTTGGAGGTTAAGAAGGAAAACAGGATAAGCACTGAACTTACCTTATAGCACCTGAGACTGAAGTTGATCTCTGCCACTTACTAATTGAACCATCTGGAAAAATCACTTAGTTTCTTTGAATCCCATTTTGCTTTCCCTGTAAATTGAGAAGAAAATACCACCCACAAGGGTTGTTATGAGACGTAAATTAAATAATGCATGTACATTGCACAATGAACATAATGGACACTTTACAAGTATCATTTACATTTTCCTCTCACATTCTATGCACTAGATGCATCCCTTCTCCAGGTAGTGAACATTTCCAATGTCAAGAGCTACCAGTGGCTGGTTCAAGGGCCCAGGAAACTCTGTCATTGTGAGTATAAAAACTACTGGAAAAGACTCTGTTGTTCTATTTTCTCTACCTATGAACCATATGGAATAAGCATAAAAACCTATATCTTGGTCCCTGGAGGCCACTGCATGGGCAAGAAAACTGTCCTTGGAATATATGACAAGTTCTGATCTAAGGTCTATCCATGCCTAAAATGTACATCCCTATAGACTGTGACCGACAGTAAATCACGTGTAATCCAAGGATGATGCACTTTCACCCAAAAAAGCATGACTGGCATTTTCAAGTGAATGCTGAAAAGTTCTAGAAGCCCTCTAGTGTGTTCCTATTTGCTTTGCACATGCCCTTATCTCCATAATAGGAGAAAGGGTTATGAGGAGCCAGTGAATGGCCTTCCTACATCTTCTCCAGTGTTGTTTCCCCGAGGAGATTTTGTGTCATGGCCGGACACACTGGTAACTGCAGTCAAAGGAATGCGAGCTATTCCAGCTGTGAGAGCTGCCACATTCACTTTTCCTTCTTTGGAGCCTGTCTCCTTATTTCTCTCTCCTTCTCCATTCCTGTACCTGTCACTAGGAAAAAATAGCCTCTTTAAGGTTCATAATTAAAAATGCTTTACTGATTGAAATATTTGTTTATGTAATGACAATAATAATAACTAATTACAACCCAGCTTGAAGGGTTGTATATCGTGTTTCAGCCAAGTAGGACTCAGAACAGCTGAGCTATTAAATCCTGATAAGTGATAATGGAAAAGACTGCTTGGCCTTAACTATAGTGATGCTACCAGCCGTGCTATAATTATAATTTCCTCTTTCATTAAGGACCATCATTTGCCATTGATTTTTATGTAAAACCTCAATTTAAGTGTAAATTCCTTATATTTCGTAAGGAAAATTTTGCCTTTGATATTTTCTTGAATGTTTCTAAAACCTTTAAACTTGTGTTCTTTATAGTATGCTTGGGTACTATACCACCCAAATTTTATTTTATTTCTTAAGCTTTGTTTTCTGTTAGAAAATATACATAAATTTACTGTAATTCTGCTTGGGATATTTATGTTTTTATAAATTTTTTTATAGCATCATATTCCCAAGAGAGCTACAACACAGATTGTGTCTGTTTGAAGATAGATTTAAGTTCAAAAGAACAATCTTTATGGAATCTACAGAATCCCTTGTCTTACATTTCATGCCACATTGGCACTGTTTTATTATTGTTTTGTCTATTTATGTGTGTGTATTTTGATAATGTCTGAAGTCCATGTACTCTCTGGAACATGTTCACGTGAGATATGACATATGCTAGAAAGGAGGCAAATCCCATTTTCCTTCCAACCATCCACTCACCATTTTGGCCACATGTCACATACCCTTCCACACTCTGCACCTCTTTACTCCGCCTACCAACACAGACCTTTACATGTGGATGCCTTCTGTTACGCAGACACAGCCATAGGTATTTTCAAGAAAGCATGGTCATTATGGCACTTTTGTGTGTACCAAAGGTGCCAAAATGACCATCATGCTTTTGTTTTATTTTACTTGCCATCAGAGGAGCCAAGCTGGAGAATGGTAACAATCTCTTGTCAGGATTCTTTATTTTCTCCCTCCCTCCCCCCTTTTCTCCTTTTCTCTCTTCCTCCTCTTCTTCCTCTCCCTCTCTCTTCCCCCAACCCTGCTAAGGGATTGATGCACACTATTGAGAGGATTGGACATTCCCATCTTGTTCAAGCAAAGGCATGAGTAATCTTTATTGTAGAAGGGAGCACCCCATCCTAAGTACTTACTGAGCATTGTGTAAGCAGATCCTGGGGATTATGGTTGGCTATTGATTCTACCTTTAGGAATGGAGCTGGCTCTAGGCCTTACCTTATGTTTGGGGAAAATAAAACATGGTTCTTTCCTGCTGATGATTTTCTAAAGAAAAACAAACAGTTCAAGATAAATGTGGTTTCATGAGCATGCATCAATCTTTGTGTGCATAGGAAGTTCAGCTCTGCCACTCTCACCAGGTACACATGGACAAGGAAGCTACCCAATCACGCTGAGCAAAGTTACTATTACAAGCTGAGAGTTAGTAATCAAGTGACACTACGGTCCTGTATTATCAGTTGTTGCTTCTTAAAAAAAATACAAAATTTAGGTGTCAAGAAATAATTTATTTCTGCCTACTTGCCCCTGGTGGGTGGGGAGATCTAGGGTGAGTGAACCTAGATTCACTCTAGGCAGTGACTCTGCCTGAAACTGAGGTTGGGTTGGAATTGCCTCCTCTTTGAGAGCTGAACTCAGATCTGTTCCAGGTGTGTATTCCAGGCCTAGGCACAAAAGACTGACACAGTTTCCCAAGAACCTGCCAAGCTTCATTTTGCATCACATTTGCTAGCAGTTTTTTGGGTCAGAACAGACCTGAGGTATGGTGTAGCAAGGAAGGTGGATCTCCCCCTCTCTTCTGTCAACGTGGGGCATGGAAGAAGGGTAGCTATTTGTGAATAATTAAGATTAAAATCAAAATTTATTTTTTCCTATTCATTTCCATCTCATACCTTGGTACCTCCAGAAAAGAGGGCTTCAATAAAATACAATTTTGACAATTTTTTTATTTTAAATTGTGGAGATGGGGTGCTGGGGATAAAGGGAAGACAAAGCTTTCAAAGTATTAAGTAAACACTATAGAAAATTTTCCTACATTGATTTTAATTAAAAAAATTTCATTGCTTCATTGATAATATTTATGGACTAGGTAAAACATTAGAAGTAATGCTGTTGAGGTTCAGAGAAGGTAAATACATGCAAGAATTTTGGAGCAGGATCTCTGAGCAAAACATTACTCTCTTCTTTTATGTAATGTTATCTTATCAGAAATAGCAGCATAACAGATAATAATTTTCACAGGATATATAATCATTTGTGTGAAAAGCAACTTCCTTTTCCTATAACTGATCTTAATTTTCCTTTCAAGCCAATATTCCAAACTGAAGGCAGGGAGGGTGTTTATTTTCCCTCTTATACTTTCAGATAAATTCGGTCAATTTCAGGGATTTCTTTGGGGGGCAGGTAGAGTGATATCAGGTTTAAACTAAATGGAAATCAAGATTTGCCCTCTTCTCTTTCTTCTCTTTGATGATAATTCTCAGTCCTGGGGCAATGACCCACCGCTGCGGTATCAGGGGGCAGTGGAACTGTCCTGTGCTAGCTTACACTGAGGGGTTCCCACAATCATCAAATGATATCATCCCTTTCCAGCACCTGAGTTTGGAACTTCAGCATACAATATTGGTCAGTAGATAAATTCTCTCATCTTAGCTTGGAGGATCCTCAGAGTGGTGCAGCTCATTTCCATAAACAACATGCCATACAGGAAAAAAGAAAGGCAATCAAAAATTTTTTGGCAATTCTCAGTTTCTTATTGGGGCACGCTGGAGGCATTCCTCTGTAGCTGGTCTCTCTACTCCCCCATGACTCCATAAGGGTAATGAGGCATATACCTCTCTGCCCAAAGATTCCCCCAGTTTATCCTCCCCAAGGACCCTTAGGCTATCGGCATGGCATAGGCCACCTGGAAAAGTGACTAAGGTCCTTTCCTCTCCAGTTCTTTCTTCAAAGTTTGAATGCTCTATATTAAATGGAGCATAAAGGGGGATGAGGAAGTATTTCTTCATAGTATTTTAAATACTTATACTCTTATCCTTGGATTTACCAAAGGACTAGGGTTTTTGATCTATAGAGCCAAGAATTTAACAGCTCTTTTCCTTAATATACTTCTTGCCAAGTGGTGATAAGTGATCCTAAGGAAAAATGACCACAGAGCAAAAAGGAAGGAAAGGAAAAATATGTCAGTTAATATCTCATCATATCATCCTATCTCAGCAGTTTTAGGAGATGAGAAAATCCTACTTTAAGAACAATAATGGTTTACAATGGTAAGCCTCCTCAGTGTTTTCAAGTATTTTCACAGCATCACCTCATTTAATTTTCACAATGGCCCTCTGGGGTTGGGCTCATTTGCAGCTATGGATGTGTGGATATATTTTATCACTTAAAGAGCTGTGTCTCCTGAGACTCTTGCTTCTTAGCAGAGTTAGGAAATACAGGTATCCATGCACCTGGAACCACCTTGGGGAAAATGCTGCACCTTTTCAAACATAATTGCTTTTTTATTTGTAAATTTGACATTGCTAAAAAGCGGTAGATATTTATTGAGGCTTTGCCAGGTGTACAAAAAGATGGTTGTATTCATAGATATTTAGCCTCCCAGAAAACTTCATGGGTTCAGCATTAAAGGCACAGCTATTTAAGTCCACAAGAATACCATCCTGTCTTTTTTACTTTATGCTTGCCCACCATAGTATTAGCCTATAAAGTGGAGTGGGTGTCCCAGAAGAGCCTAAACCTAGATTTGGAATTACTGGTTAGCTGACATGGTGGCCCATGCCTGCTTGGCTCAGTACTGCATGAGTTGATATGCGCAGAGCAGGCAGCTCTGAGAAAGAAATTTCTTAAAACCCAGAGGTAGGAGTAACAGAGACAGAAAAACAGAATAGGATGAAGCAATAAGAGGAAACAATTACAAAGTAGTGTGTCCATTACTTGGCCCTGCCTTTTTTGACTAGTTCTAGGCCAGGATCATTTAAGGTAACTTTCAGGTGAGATATGATATAAATTATATACAGTTACTTCAATGTTTGAACTTTAGTAACTGGGATAAATGCAACTCTTATTTTAAATTTATATAAATTGATGAATAACAAAAATAGTATATAAATTATTTTATAACATCATAATTGGCATTAATTTAATTTTTTGTACTTAAATATTGGATGACCTTGGTAAAATGACTTAAATTTTTTGTTGCTTAAAATTGTCACAAAAATAAGGGGATTGATTTAGATGGTCTCAAGGGTCCAATTAAATCCAGAAATCCCGTACCTATATTTTATTTTGGTGTATATATATATCATGAGATATATATATATATTTGATAGCAACTCCACAGACAGGATAGGTGAGGCCTTGTCCCAGTGGAGTTAAATGATTCATCCAGTGAATAAGTGGCAGATTCTGAGGCAAAATAAGGTTTTAGGACTACAAGACCAGTGTGCTTTTACCCCAAGGAGTCCTCCTCGGGGAGAGACTCTAGGAATGGGAAACACCTACATGTAGCTCATGAGAGGGGGGAGAAACACATTAGTTTAAAAAATCAAAAGGCGCTCTGTTTACTCACTCTACAGCAGCACCTAGCTTGCTTCCTTTTTCTCAAGCTCAGAACTATTATAATTGTTTTATTCTTGATAAGGTTATTTCTATTATTTTGATTATTGTCACTTTGTAGTGTAATTTGAAGTCTGGAAGTGTGATATCTATGGCTTTTTTTATTCATTACTTTGAAAAAAAAATTTTATTTAACTTTACTTTTGGCAATTTGTGACCTAGATAAAAACACCATATCAATCAGCTTGATTTTGGAAGGGGATGTCGAAGACTAGAAAAAATTAAAAGCCTTTGACACTATCACCCAGTGGACCAGTACTTCGCCATGAATGAGACCATAGTCTCTGAGCCTAGTCCTGTACCTGTTCTCAAACCATCATTAATGACCTTCTGCTGAGCATGCTTCTCGTCTGGTCTCAGCACTCTAGTTGCAAAGCACTACATGGTTAACTGCTGCTTCTTTTGCTTTCCCTGGAGGTCATATATGCAAGAGTGGGGCACTCCTATTCCTGGGGAAACAAGAATCTAGCTGTGTTTTCAAATGCTCATGGTCTTGGCTCTCATTTTGACAAAAGCAAATGAAAATCTAAATTCTGAGGCTTGGTGGGGATGCACTTGAGTTTCATTATGACCAGTGTACTGATGCACATTTGCAATCTGTCTTTCTTATAAAGATGTGCAGTTCATCACAGAGCAATGGTTCTAAGGAGCCTTCCAAACAACCAGAATCACACTTTTTAATAAGGATTGGAAAATGAAGCCTATGATTTCTTGCCTATCAGAGAGAAAAAAGAATGTGAAAGATACACAAAATTCTGCCTCATGTAAATTGGTACTTATCTTTCCAAATGACATGTTTGCTAGTAAAGTATGCAAAAGTGCATTAACAGGTAGTAGAGATAGCTGTAAGGTTTTCTGGTGTGCTGCAAGTAATCACAAAAAAGCCCGAATTTGGCTTTTTTTAGGGGACAGGAGAAAGTAAAAGCGGTTGTGCATTGTTTTGTCTTCCTAAAGACTCCCTTATTCCCATAATAAGCAACCATAATTTTGACTGCAAGAATGCTATGAACATTTCAGGTGTTCTAGAGAATCTGCCTACCTGTATACTGGAATGAACCACAGGCGACTTAACCCGATAATTAATTGATGATCAATAGAATGGGGATTTGAAAATACAGGGACATGAAGATACCCAGCAGTTAAGGGGTCATTTGTCCACATGAAAAATAGTAGACCAGAAGGAACCACATTTTCAGGACCCAATTTAATCCTCATTCTGAAAACAGAGTCTTGATCTTAGCTTAAGACATGCTTTGGGAAAACTGTGGGAGAAATGTGATTTGGATACTGAATATTGCAAACAGTTGATATGGGTTGTTCAATCTGACAATTGGAGAAGAATATTAAAAGAAACCAACAGAGTCAAATTCCTTTCAAAATCAGGAACTAACATTATGTCCATTTACTGATATTCAATATATGGTCTTTGTAGCATAGAAAGTCTATAAATGCTTCACGGTAACTCTAACCAGTCTCAATCACTGATCTGTATTATACTTTAAGATTCATTCCTAGGTTAGAGGTAAAAAGTTGCATTCTTTCCTCTTCTATTCTCTGAAACATGAAAGGCAAAAAGAAAATACATGCAGTATATTTTGTAGGCTAAATATGAAATACTTTATATGATGAAATATTAAAGGTAGCCATTTCTCGTTTCTTTTAATCTGAGTATGATTTAAAAAGGAGATAATGTGGTTATAGTTTGTAAGGAGGGAGTAGGATTTCTGGGTAATCTTATGTTCAGCTTGATTACTTTACTGATAAGAAAGGAGGACATGTGAATGTATATTTTATGAGTAACGCATTTATTAAGCACAGAACGTACATAATGCATTAGGTTTTATGTGAATTGCATTGGATTTATCTTTCTTTTAGAGCATATTTAAAAATGTTTTACTGTATCTATTCTAACCCCTTTACAATTGGGGTGTTACTCCAAGATAATAGTGGTTTAGCATGTTAGAGAAACTTGTAAGGTGCTATTCAAGGGAAGAAAGACCACACAGGTGTGCACATCAATGATCGATATCTCTCCAGTGTTCACATTTCCCCTTCTTTTTTTTTTTGACCAATGCTATTTCTTTCTCCTGCAATCTTCTAGTCAGTCAAGTTCACTGATGAATCTGTGATGAAAGAACAATTATAAATCAATAGCAGGAAAAATAAACATATCTAAAAATAGTTTGTAGAGAGAGCATCAAATGTCTCAGTCTGAGAAGAGTAGAATAAAGATTGAGAGTGTGTCATGATCTGTGAGAAACTGAAGCAAAGTCCTGATTGCCCTCTGTTGAAAACAAACAACTTCTTGGAGGCAAATAGAGTTGGCTTGCACAGCCAGACTTAAAAAGGAGACCATTGTGGAAATTGTGAACCAGCCACCTGTTTTCCCTTAATCACTCTCTGCATATTAGCTAACATATTAGCTCTAAATTTGTTTTAGGTTCATTCATAAGGATAAACCCTTTGGAGGTTTTTCTGAGTTTTATAGGATTCTAATTAAAATTTCTCATATATTCACAAATATGGCATAGCATTTGTCAGTTTTAGCATTAACCTGATTGCACGACTTTATCATCTGCAGTGTGAATAAGCCGTATCCTTTAATGCTGAAAGAATCTAAATGGAATAATATGATTCATTCTCCCAATAAAAATTCTCAACTGTTTGGAGGTTTATCATGGTATAGAGATGAGTATTAGAGCTTTCATTTGGATTAAGTTTGCATAACTAGACTGTGCAAAGCTTCCCTAATTTTTTCCCTGGGCTTGTTATTTATGAGAAGTATATCGAATATGAAGAAAGTTAAAAACAATCCAAATTTCACTATAGACTTGAGTTGGGTCTCTCAGTATCATCTATTTGCTGAATCAATTAATAATAAGAACTTAGAATTATACTTTTCTGACCAATATGACCCAAAGATTTCATAATACCATAAAATATTCTACTATCCTATTATGGTATCTATTATACACAATTAAATATAAAGAAAGAGATGTCTAGAAAACACTAGATCTGATTGCAAGATTCTGAGTTTTCTTATTCATCTGCTCTCCTCTATTCTCCTTTGGTGTAAATTCTTCCTGTGCACAGGGCGAATTGATTGTCGGGGGAGTACATGTCACCACTGAGAAAGAAAAGATGTCAACAATTCCCATTACCATTTCTATAACAATGCATTTTTTCTAGGTCCTTCTAATGACGTCCACTGTGATAAGACATCAGATAGTTTATAAACCTTCCTGTTGTCAGCACACCTCCCATGCTTTAAATTCCATGGGGGCCAGCACTACCTATTTTGCTTACCACCGTGTGAATGTGTGTGTGTGTGAGCGTATGGCTTCTCAGGTGGCCTAGTGACTGGCACATGTTAGGTACTTAAAACATATTTGTGGAAATGCATGAGGAAGCGAATGAATTATGCAGCAGTTCTTTGCCATATTTGCTCCACTCAGGGTTAATTGCATGGAGTGAACATCTCTGTTGCAGTGACTATGACTGTGTAACAAACCCAAAGCTTAGTGATTTAAAACATTTAGTTTGCTTACATAACAAGAATCGGCTGTCGATCAGGGCATTGTGAAGACAACTCATTTCCTTTCTACTCAGCATGCCTGAGGCAATCCATTGTTGGAGGCTGAAGTCATCTAAAGACTTCTCTCACCTGTCTGAAGACGGTGCTGAAAAGACTCAAATTGCTCAGGCCTAAAACAGCTGGGGTTCCTTGACTGGCATTTCTCTCCTCTCCCCACCCCTCTCTCAGCCTCTCAATGTGGTCTCTGCTGAGTCAAAGTTTCATTATAGCTTAACTCTTATGGAGTGGCTTGGAGTTTCAAATAGGTACCTCTCAAAAAGACAAAGTTGAATTGTCTTTTGTGGCTTCTCATGGGAAATTACATGGCATCATTTCTACTGCACCCTGTTGGTGGAGGCAGTTACGAAAGTCCACCCAGGTAAAGGGGGAGACACATAGATCTCACCTCTTGATGGAGGGGTATGAACATCATATTGTGAGATTACCATGTGGAACATACCATGTGGAATTGGTTACATATGGATGCAGCAATTTTTGTAAAAATACTATCTGTTACAATGCTAAACCTTGTGCTATTTTACTTGAAGAGTATAGGAAGATTCTTAATTGGAAATTCACAAATCTCTCTTTCTAAAAATAAAAAAGATTTAGTGAACTATGATATTATATTCACAGGACCATTCAGAACATTGGCTAATGTGAATTTCTCATTTTATGATTCTAGAAAGATGTAAAATTATTTACATTTTACTAATGTGAAAATTTTTAATTTTTAGCAAATTCCAGTATTTATAAGAGTAGAGAAAATGGAATAACAGCATTCACAATCTACTTTCTTATTTTCTGAAGAACCAGAAGTACAATATTATCTGAAGAACATTTGATGGCAAACTTCAGATTTAAATTATAACTGAGTTTCAGCTCAATTCTTGAAAATGTGTCATAGATAATATGCATTATTAGTATAGTTTGGGCCTTATTCAGGTCAAATCCTACTCTATTGTCTCTGGTAAGTAAAACAACTTCCTCATCAAGATTATAGAGTTTAGAATAGCATCTGTCAGAGCCTATTATAAATAAACATTCGTTAAATTTGTGTGCTACTCACAGAAGATAATACAGTGGTTATAATAAGAGTCCAATGACACTCGTTGCAGTGAAATAAAAAAAGAATTTTTAAAGCCTACCTATATATTTCTGTAAGTTTTTATAATTTTAGATGATTCATTTTTAATCAATGTTAATTTTCACACTGTAAGAGATTCACAAACATAGCTAAGGTGCTAGAGCCTTAGTTGAAATAAAATAAAAATAAGAAAATTGCATTTATATGTTTCTCATAAAAAGTCATTGTAGATGAAGGAAATACATTACTTTGATAGGCCTCTTTGGTAGGATATGAGACCCAACAAGAGCTGGAAACAGAATTGCCTTCTAAGGTAGTAGGGCTTTGGTTTTATGACGTGAAGATGGTGAGGAGGGTTCAAAGTGTTCAGTTTCAAGGCACAATAGAAGAGGAATTAAGTTCCATCCCAAGAGAATTTTATTGTCAACTTTTTCTCAGTGGTGTTCAACTTGCCTGCCTTTCTTTCTTCCTTCCTCCCTCCCTCCTTCCCCCTTTCCTTCCTTCCTCTTTCTCCCTTTCAGCTAACATTTATTGGCCACTTATTTTGTGCCAGATACTATGTTAAGAACTTTCCATACAGTAACCCATTTAAAAATAAATGTTGGGCCCTGGCTGGTGCGGCTCAGTGGATTGAGTGCTGGTTTGTGAAACAAAGGGTTGCCAGTTCCATTCCTGTTTTGGGCACATGGCTGAGTTGCGGGCCAGGTCCCCAGTAGGGGGCACTTGAGAGGCAACCACACATTGATGTTTCCCTTTCTCCCTCCCTACCCCTCTGTCTAAAAATAAGTAAATAAAATCTTTAAAAAAACCAAATGTTGACTACATACTTAATGGATATTTATTTACTAACCCGTGTATGGACAATGTTGGAACAGTCACATCTGTTACCTAATTTAGTCAGAGATTTTCGCTTTTGTCTAGTTCCAGGTCTGGGCTTTACTAATATCCTGTGCTGATGAACAGAAACTCAGCTTGTTCACTTTGTCTGGTTTTTCTGAGGACTCATCTCTTACATCCTTGACAGGTTAAATTTCCAGAAACCAAAACACCAAAAAAAAAAAAAAAAAAAAGGAGGAACAATAACAGACACCATCACAATTACCACTGCAAAGAGGAAGTTAGTTTCTTTGCAAGGTAAGGTATTCTGTAAGGTGAGAAAATATATCCCATGGCCTTATGGCTAGGACCATAACAAGGGATAAAAACAATGAAATGGCAAGATTAAAGACTAAACTAGACTGGAAAACCAGCTAATGAGTTGTACTGGAGGTAGGAAAAAGTAGTAGAGATTAGGAGGCTGAGGAAATTGAAATGGTGACTCCTAAAGTCTATGAGTTTGTTAAGTAAAATATGTGAATTTCAGATGAGATCAGGTGCATTCGGGGTGGTATGGCTGTAGACCGAATATATGAATTTCAAAACTGCACAGATTTTGGATAAATTATGATGTGAGATATATTATACAAATACAGAGTTTAAAATAAAAGTGATTGTTATTCATGTTTTTTAAGTAAAAGTTATGACTCCTATTGAGAGAGGAACCTTGTCTTCTTATTTTTCCTTACATCTCCAGCACCTAATGTGTTCTTGTTGAAATAATTAATGATGAATCTCATTTGCACAAACATTAAGGATACATAAGGGTAACATAAAAAAATCAGGAAAAAGTAAAATTTAAATAATTATTTATTTGTATATCACTTTACATCTTAAGTAGTTGACATTGTGGAAGTAATACATATTTTTTGTGATTATTTTTGCATATGTATAGTCATACATTTAATTTATTTTGCCATACCTATGTTAGCATTTGCCATTATCTCTGCATAAAACTGATTCCCAATTGTGAGTTCATATCTGAATAACTCTATCTAAATTTCAGAGTGTTGATGCAGACATCTGTATTTTAAAAAAAGGGTCAGAGGTTCTTCTCATGATTTTCCCTTGTTAAGAACAACTGAACTATAATATCTTTTCCCACCTCATTCACAGAGTTTATCTCTACTTGTTTTTATGGTTTTTTTTTAGATTTAGCAGATGGTTAGTAATCAATGTAATAAAAAATTTTAGAGTTTTCTTTTTTTGATGTTTATGAACAAACACAGATGAACAGTACCAGTTAGAATAGATACACTTGAGAAGCTTAAGGTACATTAAAATTTTAAATAGGTGTTATCTGATATTATAATTCGGGTTGATAGGGACAGATATTGTCTTTTTATTACACATTAACATATTAATATAAAGCTGATGTGTCCTGAAGAAAAAAATCTCTTAAGAGTTTCACTGCATTAAATATGGCATTCTACAGAATTAATATGTGAAAACACACTTGAAAAATAAATTATTACATTTTAAAAGTGAACTTCCAGTTTCAAGAGAAAAGCATTTTATAAAAAATAAATCTATAATATTCTAAGAGAATCTCACTCTTACAAATTATAATAGTACATGGTTTAATTAGCTGGTGGGGGGTGAAGGGAACCAAACATATGGTGATGGGAGAAGATGTGACTGTACATGACAGGCACACAATGCAGGAGACAGGTCATGTATCATGGAATGTGCACTTGAAATGTATATAATCTTTTTAACCAATATCACCCCAATAAGTTTAATACAATAAAAAATAAAATAATATCGAAAGTAATGAAATGATACAAAAGCAAGTTTGTCTGATCGCTCCTCAGAATCCACTTTGAAATCTCTACCATTTTTCTATTTTTATTGTTAGAATTCAAGTATGCAGTAAAAAAAAAATAGCTAGATTTGAAGTCCTTTTTTTGTAGAAGACATAATAAAAATTCATAAACTCATAATCAGAATCATCTGTCAATATTAGTGTGATATTCAAAGTTAAGTAGTGATTTAATGATGCATAATATATTCTTATTTTCTGGAATGAGAGGAAGTGCGAATTTTAGTTCATAGACAGTAATATTTTCAACAAATTAGTTGTAATTATACTTTTAATATTTAGAAACATTTTGTAAATGGGCTTACTATTATAGTCAAGATATTGAATAAAGCTGATATTCTGATGAAAGTATTCTACAATTTTCAGGAACTGGTCCATTTTATAGGTCAAATGATAAAGAACCAAACTTACTGCTTATGATCAACTCCAAAAAATAATGAATAAAGTGTTTCAGTTCACTAATGCAAAACTGAGTCTTTAGCTTTTGACTGGTGCAATATGGTTAATTTACATTTCCACTATTATGTATGTGTGTGTTCATGTTATGAATTTTGCAACTCTGGTAATAAGTGTAAATTTGTGGTCATTGACAAGTATTTTTTTTTTTTACCACCATTAAACTAGCTTAGCATTTATGATTAATCAATAAGTAGGTATACTGGGCTTTCTGTTTTAAATCTAGTTGTTTATGTACTGTTTCTGTTACTCACATTTTAATCTCTCAACAAATGAATAATTTTCTAAAATTTTCAGGCTCTAGTGATAAGGTATGAGTAAGTTGTGGACTTCTTCTTCAAGAGACTAAAGATTAGTAGCTTGACTAGTTTAAAAAGTAATTGCAAAGAATTTAACAACAGCAATATTTAACAACCCTGCCTCAGAAAGACGAAGATCTGACAAGGAGGTGATATTAAGCTGGGTCCTATAGAATGTGTTGGTATTGACCAGGTTGGCTGGCAGGTAAAATGGACTCTGCTTTGTATGTATCTTTGCAAGAGATAAGGCTATCGGAGCAGGAGGCGGAGGCCGTTCGTGGCAACAGGCACAGCACAGGCAAAGGTATGTGTGTGGGCACTTGCAGATGAGACCATCTGAGCAATATGAAGAAAGTTTACCATAGCGAATTGGTGCATTCCTTGTCAAATCAAAGTATTCTCTTATAATTTCTGTTGGAATGGGGCTAGATGCAAGAAGGGTACCAATTCAACAGAGAGTTTTAGCATTTATATTGTAAGGGAAGAAACAGTCTTCCTTGACCCTCTTAGTGTCTGTGACTGGATCTAAAAATTGAAATGACAAAGAATAATAGAATAAAAGCATACCAATTTTATTAAATTTTTACATGTACATGGGAGCCTTCTCAAGAGAATGAAAACCGAAAAGAAGTAACCAGAGCAGAAAGCTTTTATACCTTTTATACAAATAATAAATTTGTGAAGGTTTGACAAGCCAAAGAAGCTTGGGCTGCGGGTAGTAAATGGTGAAAAAATAACTAGGAAGACAAGGGTTGGTTTAACAAGTTTTGTTTGACAGATTTCTTGGCCCCAAATTTCCTGTCTGTGTTGGTAAGAATGTCTTCCTTCCTCCCAGTAAGGTGGGGATGGGGGAAAGAGGGGAGGGTGGAGATTGGGGGGACCTTCCTGCTTCTGCTATTTTCTCAGATCTTTCAACTTAAGATAGCAATATGCCAAGGTGCCATATTTGGGGGTAGAGTGAACCGAATCTCATCAGTATACTAAAGATTGGCTGTCCACCTGTCCACTGGCTCTTGTGTACATGTAAGTGGTCATTATGGTATAAAAGTTAGCCCTTTTTGGGACTTCTTAATGTTGGATATTACACATACAGAATAGAGTTATATTAATGGGATTTAAGAATCAGACTTTCTAATATCTTGTCATTTAAATGCCCTATTTGGCAAAATTGTTGTGCTGTAAACAAATTGATAAAGCTTGGTTTTATTTTTTCTGAAGATTGACCTTTTCTGAGGATACTAAGAATTAACTCAAATTTCTGAGGTAATAGTGGTGGATTTAAATCTATCACAATGAAGTAAACAATTTTAAATAGTCATTCTTTCCAAATTAATTGTTTTTGCCAAGTCAACTAATGGGAACACTAACAAGGTGAGGATGTGGATCGTGGGCCAGCATAGCCCCCTTCCCTCACCTATCACACACACAGACTCTTGGTTTCAGTATATTTTATTTCAGTATATTTGTTTTCCTTTGGAAATCGCATAGCAATTCAGCTGTTTCCAGCTCCTGAGATTAAATTTAGCTACTCAAACCTCCACCCGGTGGATACTGAACACATCATTCCACCAGCGTCCTGGACCCACATACCTAGGAGGCAGTTTAATTATCACGTTCTATGACATAATCGTTCTGTTGGAGGCACAACCCGACATAGTATATTCATACACTTATTTCAAAAAACTCAATGCTGGATAAAATTTGGTGAATAGAACTTTGTCCATCTTATTACTTATGGCATATATGTCAGGGACTTACTCGTGTCCCTCTTTCCACACTCACGTAGGTCTGAAGGTGCCCTAGGTAGGAGCTATGAGCCAATTACCATTTATTTTTTCCCCCCAATTAATTGTTACCAGTTTAAGTCAGATATTCTGTGTAGCAAACGTGTTACATTGAGTATCTCCTTAGAGAAGATGTCTATATGATTCTTTATATAGAGTCTATGTTACATATATGTGATGCATGTTTGTGTGTGTGTTGATAGGGTTTATTTAAATAACAGGAGTGACAGCATGAAGTCTGGGATGTGGTGTGGCACAGTATTAAGTGGAACTTAGAGAAAATCCCGGTGGGGAGACAAATGAGGAACAAAGTAAACTCCTGATGGAAACCTCTCCGGTGTTTATCGATCTTCTTCTGGAATATTCAAGTGTCTGAGCTCCTCGAAGGCATTTACTGTACCTTGTTTACCACTATGTTCTCCGTATTCCTTGTACTCAACTTGGTGCCTAACACATAGCAGCCACTCAATATTTACATACTGAGTGAAAGAAATAGAATTGAGATGGGAAAGTCAGGTGGTAAAAATGCCAGACTCTGAGCAGTGGAAAAGAGATGGGGAGAGGGTACATACAGTAACAGGTGCCCTGAGTGGAGGTGAGAGGTGGGGAGGCTGTAGGGATGCAGGTGGACCCAGCAGCACTATCTGTGGCTAAGAGGAATTCCTCCTTACTCATCAGTGTGCTGTTGGGATGGCTTCTTTCCCAATAAATGGTTAGAAGAGGTCACTCATGTGAGACAAACTTCAAGGAAAAGGGATTATCAAACTAGACCATGTTTTGCAAAAAGGAAATAAAAGGGTTGGTTTTGAAAAGAAGTATTAATGGATATTTGTATGTCTTGGCAGGAAGTTTTAGTTTGACCAACTGTTAAAAAATTTAACTCTTTTTAAAGACTGCGTTGACGCTGTTGACTTTGATGAAAATTTTATTTCATGGAATTTTAAGTCCTATTTACTGGGTGCAGAAGTCAAGGAGTGGGTTGATCCGTGTGCTCACATTGAGGGGAAGCGGCTGCACAGGGCCCGCTTGCTTAGGAAACTAGTTAGAACAGAGCGTTACCCAAGAATAACAGTGGTGAGCTCGCCTCCTCACCGAGGGCCCTTGTGTTTTGTGATTTTACCTACCCAACACCTAAAAAGGATATGCTGAGGAACAGAGAGATTTGCCTGTGAACACCTAGATAAAAAGAACATTTGTTATTTAAATTCACACTTATTTATGTCCTGCCTCCACAAAAGATTTGGGTAGGTTAACAAACAAATCATGAAAAAATGTCAAATAGAATGAAGTATATACTTCATGAAGTTAATTTTAACTTCAAAGTTAAAAAAAATAATTTTGGCAGAAGAAGTTCTAAGTAAGAAGAGACTGATGAGACTGCAGAAATATTTGTGCTGTCTATTAGGACTGAAGTAATTCTTTTGATTTAACCTCAGATTTAGTTGAAAACTTGCTGGGAGTCCAAGTGAAAAGGAAGATATGACCACTCTCCTAAGTCTTAGGACAAGAAAGGATGAAACATATCAATTATTCAAGGAAAGCAAAGCTTTTCCTAACACTTAATTCTCAAAATAATTTTTCATGTGGGACTTTGTTTAGAAGGCATTTTGTGTTATAGAATATACCGCCTTTAATAGCATTCCCCCGGAGCGGTGAATCCTATATGGCTGTTTCCTGTAATTACTTTTTATAAAAGCTGAGACAATGCTAAAATTAAATTCGGTGAAGGAAATTCTATAAGGCCATAATGACATGTCTTTGTATCTAGAAGAATTTTTCAAAAAAACGTGTACCTTCTTGTTCATTGTTAGGTTGACTTTGAGTTTTCGATCTTAAGTGTAAATTGTTATAAAGTTTGTAATTTATGTAATACTGTGAATGTTGACATTTCAAAATAAATCTTACATTATTCCTTTACATTTATTCATTGCAATTTAACCAACACAATAATATAAAACATATTATCACCTAAATATACAAATAATATAAGATCCTTTTGACAGAAGTTTTATATTGTTTATCCTTAAATTTTTATTTCTATTCTATTTCTTCCAAAAAAATTAATACTAGTGCAAAAGTTTTCCTGAAACTCTTTAGTGACCACCTGTACATATTTTTCTGCAACAAAATCATGTATATAAATTTTATTTGTTTGTAAAATTATTGGATTGGCCAAAAATACCGTATTTTTTCTATAAAATAAAAGATACATTTTTTGTTTTTACCAATAACTTTATAGATTTAGATATTTTAAATACGTTGGCTATCTCCTGCTATTGGCTTCTGGTGGGTAGAGGCCAGGGGTGCTGCTAAACATCTTCCAATGCCTAAGACAGCCCCACAGGAAAGAATTACTTGGCCAAAATGTCAATAGTACCAAGAAACTTCACGAACCACTTTTGACACATTTGATCAGTCACAGCACCTTCTCCATACATAGCACGATTTTTTTCTTTTTGGCATTTCAGCTGTGTTTTTCACTTTTCTTGAAATAATAAAGCATAATATGCTGAAAATGTTGCTTACCTTCTTTCATCTTCAATATTAAAATGGCTGCACAAAAATTCACCTATTTTGATAAATTTTTAAAAATGTGTTCTAATATGACAGCTGTCACAATACAATTTAATAAAATTGTTTTGAATAAAGTTAAAGAATTAAGCACTACTAGAGCCATTGTATGGAAAAAGCTAAACGAACTTTATGGCCAACCCAATATTTTGACCATAAAATTTAAATTGAAACTTTCTACTGAATTGAGATAAAATAATAATAGCTGTTAATAGAAATGGATAAAACCCACACAGATGTGGGTTCAAATTATATGAATAATTATTAAGTATAAACATAAAATACATTTTTAATAAATCGAGTGGGGCTTTTCCCCAGTTATTATGAGTGAAAGATATCTTGTTCTTTTATAAAATGAGAGAAGGGCAATTGTGAAAGGGAGATAACAAAGAAAAATTTGGACCAAAGTTCAGGAAGATCATTTGTAGGAGGGAACATTATATATAGAAATTAAAGATGTGAAAATTGATTCACTTCAATCTTTCTGTACATAGTACTCTGTGGGAAATTTTTATATATCCTAGTTTGAAATGTCTGGATCTCAAACTTTCTAATCATGACATAGTTAAATGGGGCAAAAGACCCTGGAGCCCATCTATCTTGACTAGTTTCAATGGTCCATGTGATTCTAAATACATGCATGTGTGTAGGCACAGTAAGAGTTCACTCAGATTTCTTATTAACATCATAAAATAATAGTGTTTAAATTTAAAAATATACTTAATTTGGTTTACAAATACCAAATTTAGAAACTGTACAGTTACTACTGTGTTCCTTTAATCATATGAAAAATAAGAGCCTTTGGAATTTTATGTCTTTTGCCATTGACAATTAAAGAAAGGACTTGCATGTTTGGGTCAGTCTGTGGCTCTGCAGGTGGCCCCTGTAGCCAAACAATGGACTTCGGTACAAACTTTGCAAATTACTAACTTATTGTAATGGATGTCTGCATGGTTTCCAAGTAATCCATTATAAACACTACTATTTTATTTTTTATTTTTAATAGCTTATTTGAACTGTATTGTTTCCATTACTATTTATCCCTCATATCCTCTACCACTTCACCCATCAACTGCCCCTTGAAATCACCACACTGTGTCCATGTCCATTAGTCCTTTTTCGTTTTTGCTCAATCCCTCCATCCATCAATATCCCCCCACACTCCAGAGCCATCAGCCTACTCTCCATCTATGAGTCTGTCTCTATTTTGCTTGTTAGTTCAGTTTGTTCATTATAGCCCAAATATGAGTGAAATCATATGATATATGTTTTTCTCTGACTGACATTTCTAATTCAAAAAAATATATGCACCCCTATGTTCCTTGCAACATTATTTACAATCGCCAAGGTTTGGAAGCAGCCCAAGTGTCTGCTAGTAGATGAGTGGATAAAACAGCTATGGTGCATTTACACAATGGAATACTACCTGGTCGTAAAAAAAGAAGAAATTTTACTCTGTGACAGCATGGATGGATCTGGTAAATGCTACCTTTTAAAACTGAGTTCATAATAATTTGACTCTGAAGTTTGGTTTCTGTGTATTTTCCTTTCTTTTTCATCCCTTCCTAGTACACTGATGAAATACTTAGGCCACACCAAAGCAAAACAATAGCTTGAGAAAGTCATTCCTAAGCGGAAGCCAAAAGGTCTAGAAGCTTGCCAACAAAGCTGACTTTCCTGTGCTCAAAGACCATGTGAAAATTTAGGCTAGCACAGTTTCTGGAACCAGGTTTTTTGGATTTAAATTCCAGCTCTACTACTTACTAATTCTGTGCAACCTGTTTGGCTCAGTATCCTCATGTATAGAATAAGACTTAAATGCATTAATATTTTGTAAAGATACCTAGACCAGCATTCAGTGCGCATTAAGCAGTATATAAGAGCTTGTATATTTAAAATATATATTTATGCATATAATGTTCTCTTAACATTTTACTTTTTTATATACCACTCTCATATTTATCTACATTTGCTTCATATTTTATAGTACATAATTAAAAAAAGTACAACTCACTGCTTCCCCTAGATCAAAGAAGTATTAACTCATATTTACAACTCAAATCCAAATTCTAGGTCCACATTTAGAGGTTTGTTTCGATTTTGCTAAATCTCTAGCTGAATTCATTTTAATCCTGGAGTTGTCTTGTGAGTTATAAATTGACTTTCTTTTTTATTATTACATTTATTGGGGTGGTATTCATTAATAGGATCATATAAGTTTCAGGTGTGCTCTTCTATGATACAAGATCTGTATGTTGCACTATGTGCGCACCATCCAAAGTCAAACCATCTTCCATCACCATATATTAGGCTTCCTCTACTCCCCACCACCCTCTTACCCCTTCATCTCTGAAGGGCGATCACCCTACTTTTGTCTGTGTCCATGAGCTTCAGTTTTATATCCCACATATGAGTAAAATCATATGGTTCTTAACTTTTTCTGATGGACTTACTTTGCTTAGCATAACATTCTCAAGGCCTATCCATGTCGCAAATGGTGGTATTTTGTCTTTCTTACAGCTGAATTGTATTCCCTAGTATATATGTACCACATCTGCTTCATCTAACCTTCTGTTGAAGGTCAATTTGGTTGCCTCCATGTCTTGGCCACCATGAATAATGCTGCAATGAACATTTGCATATATCTTTGCAAATACAGATTTTCAAGTTTTTCAGGTATATATCCAGGAAAGGGACTGCTGGATCATATGGTAACTCTTCTTAATTTTTTGAGGAACCGGCAAACTGTTTTCCACAGTGGTTATACCAGTCTGCATTCCCACCAGCAGTGAGTGAGGGTTCTCTTTTCACCAGAAGCCCCCCAACACTTACCACTTGTCTTGCTGGTAATAGCTATTTTAACAGGTGTGAGGTTTTGCAGTTTTTATTTGCATTTCCCTAATAGCTAGTGAAATTGAACATCTTTTTATAGATGTTCTGTTCTCCACTGTGTGTATCTGTTGGCCATTTGTATGTCTTTTTGGGACAGTGTCTGTTCAGGTCCTCTGCCCATTTTTAATTAAATTGTTTGTTTGGTGTTGAGTTTTAGGAATTCTTTTATATTTCGGACATTAATACTTTGCTGGAGCTGTTGTGTGCAATTATCATCTCCCATTTGGTCAGTTGCTTTTTTGTTTTGTTGTCCATTTCTTTTGCTATGCAGAAGCTTTTTAGTTTGATATAGTCCCATTCATTTATTTTTTCCTTTACTTACTTTGCCTTTGGGGTCAAGTTCATTAAATGTTCTCTATGAACAAGGTCCATAAGCTTAGTACTTATGTTTTCTTCTATGTACTTTATTTTTCCAGATCTTATATTTATGTCTTTGATCAATTTTGAATTAATTTTTGTACAAGGGGACAGACTATAATCTAGTTGCATTTTTTCAAATGTGACTTTTCAATTTTCTCAGCACCATTTATTGAAGAGGTTTTCTTTTCTCCACTGTGTGTTCTTTTGGTTCCTTTGTGAAAAATTATCTGCCCATATATATGTGGATTTATTTCTGGGCTTTTGGTTCTGCTCTATTGGTCTGTGTGTTTCTTTTTCTGCCAATACCATGCTGTTGTGATTATTGTAGCTCTGTAGTACAATTTGAAGTTAGGTAGTGTAATACTTCCGGTCTCATTCTTTTTTGTTTTTGCTATTTGGGGTGTGTTGTGGTTCCATACAAATATGATAATTATTTGTTCTATTTCTCTTCAAAATGACATTGTGATTTTTGTGGGGGTTACATTAAATCTGCATACTGTTTTTGGTAATGTGGCCATTTTAACTGCTTATTCTTCCAGTCCATGAACACAGAATATCTTTCCATTTTGTTGTATTTTTTTCAATTGCTTTTAATAATGCTTTGTAGTTTTTAGCATATAGTTCTTTCATATCCTTTAAGTTTATTTCTAGGTATTTTATTATTTTGGTTACAATTGCAGAAGGAATTTTTTTATTTCTGTTTTTGAAGTTTTATTGTTTGTAATAGGAAAGCAGAGGATTTTTGTACATTGATTTTGTGTCTTATAACTTTACTGTATTTTTTATTGTTTCTAATAGCTTTTTGGTGGAATTTTTAGAGTTTTCAATATACAGAATCACATCATCTGCAAAATGTGACACTTTTACTCCTTCCTTCCCAATTTAAATGCCTTTTATTTCTTTCTCTTACCTAATTGCTCTGGCTAAGACTTCCAGAACTATGTTGAATAAGAGCAGTGAGAGTAAGCCTTCTTGTCTTGTCCTTGATTTTAGAAGAAAAGTTTTCGGTTTTTTTACCATTGGCTATGATAATGGTTGAGGGTTTATAATACATGGCCTTTGCTATATTGAGATACTTCCCTTCTATATCTATTTTATTGAGTATTTTAATCATAAATGAGTGTTGTATTTTATCAAATGTTTTTCTGACATCTATTAATTAAATCATATGATCTTATCCTTTGTTTTGTTAATGTGGTATATTACATTGATTGATATGTGAATGGTGAATGATCCTTGCGCCCCTGGAATGAACCCCACTTGATCGTAATGTATTATTTTTTTAATGTATTGTATTCAATTTGTTAGTAACTCCTTTAGGATTTCTTCATCTGTATTCATCAGACATATTGATCTGTAGTTTCCTTTTTTGTGTCATCCTTGCCAGATTTTAGTATCAGGTCTCTAGAATGTGTTAGGAAGTGTTGCTTCTTCTTCAATATTTTGGAAGAGTTTGAGAAGGATAGGTTTAAAATTGCCTTTGAATGTTTAGTAGAATTCACTAGTGAAGCCATCTGGTCCAGGACTTTTATTTTTTAGGAGATTTTTGGTGTTTGTTTCAATTTCCTCACTGCTGATTGGTCTATTTAGATTTTCCAGTTCTTCATGCTTCAGTCTAGGAAGGTTATATACTTACATTTGGAATATCTTTTGGCCTGCATTGTAAATACTAGCCTTGTTTTAATTGAGCATGTATCACCAGTACATTCTTAACAACTAAAACTGATATTACCTCATGCAATGTTCTGTAGAGATGACAGCTTAAAAGTATAGCTGCATTTGGAGGCACAAAGGGAGAGGTCCAGTGAAAATGTGGCTTATCTTCATTCTTGAGGATGGTTGATGTATTTGAAAATTCAAGATTCCCTGAAAGCATCATTTATATCTTGGGTTTTAACTCCATGGAACCCAAAGAAACGAGGAGACTGCAAACTAACTATAGGCATCCCCACAAAACTTTTGGTGCTAGATTTGACGCTCTGGAGCTACTTTCAGACTATCACAACATGGTTCCTAGGAGAATTCCATTTATGTATTTTCTCTATAACATTTCTTGTTATATTTAAGTTCAAAGAAAAGACTGATGACTATTAATGTTACAAAGGACAACGCAGACGAAAAAATGTGCCATACACTGACCCCATCTGATACCCTGACTGCTTCCCTCGTGAAACAAGCAGTTGATAGTAAACGCGTTTTAGTATTAGATCAGAGGGTCTAAAGATAAAAGCATAGGTTTTATGTTTTAATTGCCTTGGCTGTCTCATAGTTTATAGTCAAAGATTAAAAAAGTATGTTAGTTACTTATAGTCAAAGGCTATAAAGTATGTTAGTCATGTCCTGAAAGCCTGGCTGTAAAGCAAGTTCTTCCCAAAATGTTTAAAAGGACACTCTGTTTGGGATAATAAAAATGTTAGCTAGTTAAGCACAAAACAATGATAGCTTAAACAGTAACAACGGTCACAGATGTTTAATTTCTGCCTCTTACTTTAAAGATAACATTACTGACACACAGCTATGAGATATTTTGCAGAATCTTGGCTCTTCAACCTGGTTAGGTCATCCAACCAACAAAGAAGAACCAGGCAAGATGATGTTAGGAACTGAGTGAATCAGACTACGGAAAACCACTGAAGCTTACATGAGAACTAACTAATCAGCTTCATACTTGACCTCTAACCCCTAACCCTCAGTCTCTGTATTTAAAAACTCTAGATCAAAAACCATGGGGGAGTTCAGATTTTGAAGGCGAGCTCACCCTTCTTCTGGCTTGGCACTCTGCCAATGAATTGCTTTGATTTTTTTCACTGCATAACTCAGTGTTCAGTGCTTGGCTCTGATGTGCATGAAGTAGGCGAACCTACTTGTCCAGTAACACTAGCGTCATAGATCGAATCTTTGTGCCACCTCCCCTGCAAATTCTATGTTAAAATTCTTATTCTAATGTGATGGCATTAAGAGGAAGGGCATTTGGTAGCTGATTGGAATGGGATTAATGATGTTATAAAATTGACACCAGAGATTCCCTCCCTTCTTTAGTCATGTGAAGACACAGCAAAAAGATGCCCATCTATGAATTGGAAAGGAAGCCCTCACCCAGCCTCCAGAACTGAGAAAAATATATTTCTGCCACTAAGTCTATGATGTTATATTATAGTTACCTGAAGAGACTAAGACATAGTGGACAAATAAATGTCTTTCTTAATTTTGTTTTATAGTAGAGCATTTTATCACTTAATGCTACCTGCTACAGTGGATCAGCTCAAAATCTCAGTGGGTTAATAAAATAGAAGTTTATTTTTCTTTCACATAAAATCCAAATTAGGTGTTCCTGATTGGCAAACAGCTTCCCACATTTAAAGACTCAAGTTTCTTTCATCTTGGATTCTGTCCTCTTTTAGAGTCATGGATTCCCCCTTGAATTTTATTCATGGGTTGATAAGGAGAGGGTGGAGAAGGTCTCCTCACTTCTTTATCACTTTAGCTAGTAAGTGTTACACATTAATTCTGCTGACACCATTGGCAGGAACTAGTCCCATGGTTTCAGTGACATACAAAGTGGGCTGGGAAAGGCAGTCCATTGTTGGGCAGCCATTACCCAGTAACAGCTCTACACAGTGCGAGGAAACCTTAAATCTCTGGTTATCCTTTAAACTCGTCTGTTTGAAACAGCCTTTACATAGGCCGAAGTGGTGGTTTTTCATTTCAAGCACATTTGTTAAGTTCTTACATTTAGGAATTTTTAAACATATAAAACAATTTGTTGAGGACTTCTAAGTTACAATGTATTTTTAAAGAATTCTTTCTTTTAAAAGAGTCTTTCTTCTTTTTTTAAGGGAGTATTTAATTTTTGAGTAAGTGCAGCATTGTTTTTCAAATGGTTCAGCAGAGGACCAAATTCAGGTTCATGAAGAGACAGTATCTTGTAAATTGTGATTTGAATTCAATGGGGAGGAATGGTGTTCTTTTCTCAGATGTTTATTGTCAACTTCTATTTGAAATACTTAATGTTGGTGTTCATCAACCTTGAAACTTTTAAAGAGCCATACAATAAACACAATATAAATCATCCTGTACTATAAACACTAGTACATATAATTTAATGATACGTACTTAGCTTGGGAAATGGATCTTGTATCACAGGGCTCGGTGTAGAACCTGAAGGGGCTGAGTGGGATATTGGAGAAGAATGATGGCAGTGACAAGCTTTACCTATTTTTTTAAAGACTTTATTTTTTTATTATAGAGAGAGGGGAAGGTAGGAAGAAAGAGAGGGAGAGAAACATTGATGTGAGAGAAAATCCATCAGTTGTCTCTTGCAAGTGCCCCAACCAGGGTCCAGGCCTGCAACCCAGGCATGTGCCCTAATGATGAATCAAACCTGCAGCCTTTCATTTTGCAGGACAATGCCCAGCCAACTGAACCATGCTGGCCAGGCGTTTTTATCTGTTTTCTAATTGTGCTGAGTGTCAGCTCGGAGTGGGACAGTTCATTTGATGTACAATGAACAAGTTTGCGGTGATTAAAGAAAAGCTATTATTCTCTCAAAATGCAACATCGAAGTGTCTACTATTTGCTGCACATTTTGTGAGAAGCTGGAGCTGACAATCTAGTAGTATAATTAAAATTAAATTAATTACATTGGTAAATTTATTCAATAATAATGATAAATAATAATGAAAATGGGTTGATAACTTAGACCCAGTTTCATTTAAATTATTGTGACTTACAGTAATATATTTTAATGTATATATATACTATTTCTACATTATACACTGATATATTTATATGTAGCTACCAATAGAATAACAGGCAGGATAGTGGTATTTCTAAGACCTCAGTGTAATATCTTACACATAATCAATATCAGGTACTTAATCAATGATGTTGGATGAATAATAAACAAAACAATCCTGGGTGAAAAACCAGGAGATTCCAGTTCGGTGATTCTGTCAATGACTTTCATTTTGACATAAAAAAATGACTCTCTATTTTAGTTTCCTATTCCATAAAGTGAGATAAAAATATCCATTCTACCCACCTTACTGTGTAGACATTTCCTTGTGTAGGTGCAAGGGGGAAGATATGCAACACTGTGAATGCCGCAATCGCTCATAAAGTTAAAATGGGCAAAGTTCTTCTTTGACTAAGATATTTCCATATTCTCTTTTAGAAATAAACTTTCTGATTGCCACCTGTCTTAATGTGATAAAAATCATTTTATTCTAGAAAATTTAACTATATGACCATCAGGTAAGTATATTTTGTGAAATTTTAGAACCCAGCATCTCTTAGAAATGCAGCCCTGGATAAAGCTCAAGGGCATCAGATGGTACCCCCTCCCCAAACCTTTCCTATTCATGAACAGATACTTCCCGAGGTAAACCCTTGCTCCATCTTTTTCAACCAGGACTGCATAAGAGAACTGTTATTTGCAGGCAATCAAAGAGCACACTAAGAAGGAGGAGGTGCACACTCACAAACTTGAAATGAAAGAGGCATGTTTTATTCAAAATTCAACATCCATTTATTTTAAGGATAGAGGTGTCTGTGTTGTGACTCATGCATGCTGTGAAAAGATGCCAAGTGTCTTGATAACTAATGTTAGTAAGAAAAGATTCACCAAGAGGGGGCAGAAGCTCATGAAATGCTAATCCTTGAATTCAAGAGTGAGAATCAATTTTAGATTCTGATCTTTCTGGAACATTTTAAAGGACTTAATATTTGGGTAAAAAAAAGAAATTTCTATATTCTGAGAATAATAATAAATACTCCTCTCGGCTACGCTTTGTCTTTGAGCTTTTCTTTCTCACTGCTTTGGCTTTCCCATTCCGCTTTTGTCTTCATGACACTCCTCATCTCCCCTCTAAGCTTTCAGACTGAACAGGGAACTCATTTACCTTTAAAACTTTCAGACTAAATATTCTATTCCTTTACCCTTAAAAAATTTGGTTGTGAATGTGTTCTTTTGTGCTGTGTTATAAAACTATAAACTTTAAGCTAGAAGGATAATACTTCATTCGAAACCCCTCCTTTAACAAATGATTTTTCAGAACACTAAAAATACCTTAAAGAGACAGTACATTTTCACCTGCATTTGAATGTATGATGAAGGGTATATCCTGAAAGTGAACGGAAGAGCCGTTTCATAACATTTAAAGAACAAATAGTAGGGCTTAGTTATGGACTGAGTACTAACAAAAGACATAAGGTCATTGTGTGGGATGAGAGTGGATCAAATTAATCCTACCAAATGACAAGAACAAACACTTGAGGACCTCTATTATAAAATGCCTTGGAGTGAAGGCTTAGCAAGAAATCACTCCTGCATAAGCAGAAAAGCCAAAGTCCTTTAGAAAATAAATTTCAGGAGATGATTTATTTTCATGTGAGGATAGTTCTTTTTTATTTTAGACCTTTTTCTTGAATAGAAATATATATTTGGCTAATAGGACATTTTTTTTTCATCTCAAGGTAACAATGACTTCAAAGGAGGTGAGTGGGACTCAAAAGAAGCAATCACAGACAATAAGCTTAGAGTAATTCAGTTAACTGTTGCGCCTGTGTACAAAA
Organism: Mormoops blainvillei; assembly: GCA_004026545.1. Lineage (NCBI taxonomy): Eukaryota > Metazoa > Chordata > Mammalia > Chiroptera > Mormoopidae > Mormoops > Mormoops blainvillei. Next base: position 362,037 of record PVJD01000623.1, on the reverse strand, counting down.
CGTGAGCTAACAAAACTGCAGCTCCCTCAACTTGTGATTTAAACACACAAAATAACTTGACTTCACCTGGCAAGATGAAAGCACACTTACTTGGAAATTACTAAGGCACTTACGGAAAGTCAAGAGGAGAACTTAAAGTGAAGGGAAAAATGTGTCTGATTAATAATTGATAACACTATTGTTGATTCAAGAAATATTTTTGAATTAAATCTTTTCAACATCTTAAATATGTCTTGGTGTTAAATGCAATGTTGTTGAATAGTTTTAAAAGAAACATTGGCTCTGCATTAAGAAATCTACACTTAGTGCATATATTGATCTATTAACATCTTTGTATAGGCCAGGCCTGAAAGAAACTAGCCATATCCAAATTAATGTACTGTGTAATTTGTATGTTGAGTCTGGTGAATGTAGCTACAGAGAATACATATTGTTTAAAAAGTAACCATACCACTGGCTCTTTTATTTTTTAATTTTTTAAATTTAAATATATTTTATTTAATTCAGTATATCCAAATTTTATCATTTCAACATGTAATCAATATTTAAAAGTATTAATAAAGTAAACATTAATTAAAATATTTTTAATAGTCTAAAATTTGGTGTGTCTTTTACACTGTAGTTCTTAATTCAGATGCTAAATTTTCATTCAAAATACTTGCTCTGTGTTTAGATTTCATAAAATTCACATTTGAAAAAGCCAATTCACATACCCAAGTTATTCCAGGCATACTTAAAGTTTTCCAGTAACCGAGCTGAGAATCAATTTAAATAAACATTTTAAAAAAAATCAAAAATCCACTTCCTCAGTTGCACCAGCCAGTCCAAGTGCTCAAGAGTCACAGGTTGCCAGTGGCTGCTGTTCTGAACCGAGCTGACTGAGAGCCACAGGGAGTTTGTTCCTATCACAGAGGTGTCACTCTTAACAGGACAGCACTTGGGGCAGACTGTTTATTCTCTTCTCAAAATAAAATAATTTTCTTATAGCTTAAATTATGCACCGTCTCATCAACATATTATAAATAGATTTTTCTTAATTACACCTTCTCATAATATGCCATATTTTTTAGTGAACTTTAAACTGCATTCAGATTTTATGTATAAATGCTTCCTGTTGAATTATGAAGAAGCTTATAATGACATGAACTGTAAAATGACCCAATCAGTCATGCATCTTTCTCCAATGCAAACACTTCTTCAAAGTATTAAACCAGCCCTGAAGCCAGTGTTAAGATCCCGCTCTACCTTTTACAAAGTAATGGTTAAATATTCTTTTAATATTTAAAGAACAATTCATGACATTCAAAAAGTAAAAATATTTTTATACCTATGCTTTAGCTCTTCAGTTTACTTCTTTAATTCTTTAACTAGTTGAATGTTTAAAAACTAAACGCTAAACACTTAGGTATTAGACAAAATGACACAACTATAGAATTTCTTATGTAACTTAATTAAACCTGCATGACCCTTGAAATTATAAAACTAACTGATGAAACAGATAGTCAAACCTTTACCAAAAGTGAATAATTAACCTTGCGCTCAAACTGCTGCAAAAACCGAACAAGAGGCCAGTGCCAGCCCATGCCTTTTGTCTACAGGGGAGAACTTTGTGCTTAATAGGTGGACCCGATGAAGTCCACCTCTCAGCAATCGCCAAACTAGAGCTTGAGGAGCAGGCCAGAAGCGTGAGGGCCAAGATGTGAGGAGGCAACGCCACTGGCTCTTTCAAATTGCTCGGTTACATTTTTAAGAGTTTTAAAAATGGGTACTTGGTGTGAATAGAACAACAACTGTTGCTCATTCTGTCTTTGCCTCTACTTCAGCAATAAGATATTTTAAGAAGGAATACATTAGGAATACATCAAAATACATAATGCAATGGAGATAAGCTTTCCTTTTTTTAAACCTTCATTCCTAGCGTTTTTTCTGCCTTGCAGAATCAAATGTCTCTCACAAAAACTTCATGGCCACTTATCACTGTGGCCACAATCATAGCTCCATCTAAGCAGTTGGCATGGATCAGAAAATATGACATAGCTTTAAGAAAACAGACTCTCATTGAAATAGCACAAGGGTTTTGAAAATAAACACAGTTGAATTATTTGTAAGAAGGTCATATGATTGGGCATTTTACAGTCTCTTCCATGTATCTTTTATATTCAAATTTTTAGAAATATAAATAATTAACCAGAGAGGAGGGGATAAGATAAAGGAGGAAAGAAAGGGAAGGGTCTAATCAACAAACAGATATAAATGACCCATGGATGTGGACAACAGGGTGGGGATTGACTGTGCGAGTGGGGGAGGTTGGGTGGGGCAGGGGAGAACAATGGGGGAAAATTGGGACAATTGTTAAGAGAATAACAATAAAATTTATTTTCCTCACCAAAAACCAAATAAAAATAAAAACAAAAAATAAAATATACATAATTATATTTGATATATTCAAAACATATGAATAAATATTATTTAAAATATATGTGACACACATATTAGCAAAATAATGTAATAAACATTGGTGAACCCATTGTGCAACCTCAGGACTGAAATGTTAATGTGACTTATCTCTGTCTATGTCACTTTGCTATCCCATGCCTTCCCCTGAGAAAATAATGGCAGAGTAGTTTAATAGTTCCTCACTAGTTTAGAAAACTAACTACATATCCAGAATGGGGCAAAAGTAGGTTTACAGTTGTTCACTTGAACAATAATACAATAATAAATAAATAATACAAGAATAAACTTGTGTTTTACATAAAACTGCAAACCTACTTTGCCCCGTCCCCCATGGTTATTTTGACACATGTAGGCAAGCTAAATGCAAGGTCTAATTTGGAATGTGTGGAAATTTATAAAAATAGTTTTATATTTTATGTTGTCTTATAGGATATTTTTATTTGACATTATATTTTTAGATGCTTCCACATTTTTGTAAATAACTGTATTTATTTATGGTAACTGCTCTGTAATATTTGATTCAATAAATTTTACTTATTTATTTACTTATTTATTGTCAAAGGGCATTTGTACATCTTCCAGTTTTTAATTTTTATTAACATTGCTGTTATAAATACTTTGGCAGGTGTCTGTTTTCTTGCACACATATGCAATAATTTTTCTAAGCTTTGTACCTAGAAGAAAAATTTTTGGTTTTCAAGGCATGTGAATGTTTGCTTAACTTTACAAGGTAATATCAACAGATTTTATGAAAATAGTACAAATTTGCAATCTCACCAGCAATGTATGAGTTCCTGCCGATCTATATCCTCTTTTCTTAATTTTTGTCATTCTTGTATTTATAACATTACAAATGATTTAATTAAGTAATTAATACCCTCTATCTCATCGTAGATTAAATTACATTTCATTCATTGTAGCATATAACACATATTTACTGAGTGCTAATGATGGGCTAGATATTTTTGGCTGTGCTATGGATCTGGTAAAAAAGACTGACAGTAGAACAAAAAATCCCTGCCCTGAAGAAAATTGTTTTAATTGGGTAGAAATTGAAAATGCACATAATAAATAAGCGTATTACATAGTATATATGAGTAACAAGTTCCATTAGGAAAAATAAAGTGAGATGGAACCGAGAGGTTAAAGAAAGGTGAAAGACGATGGTGGGCGGGACTAGGGTGATTAAAGCGAAGGGGGTGGAAACTTAGGAGAGTATACACATTTGTATTGGCTCATCCTATTCTCAAACAAGGGATTTCTTTCTATCTATATATTCTTTAATTTCTCTCAATAATGTTAGAAGTTTCTACATACATACCTCTATCTCTTTTGTTTCTGTTAGTATAGTTTCTTTCTCCATTCCTCCCTACCTCTCTCCCTCCCAGCCTGTCTCTAGTGCTGCTCTCTTTGCTTTAAATATTCAGTTTTTGAGTGTTGAAGTACTATTTATTATTGTATAGTGACCTTATAACAAGGCGCCTTCTAAATTCCAATTAATTCTAGCAATTTCTGTATAGATAATTTTGCATATTTTATGTGGTCAATTATATCATCTATAAATAATATTTTCTTAAGTATTCTTCAAATACATATGCCTTTAATTTATTTTACCTTTCTTACTTTACTGGAAAAGATCCCCAATAAAATAAGATTAAAGGTAGTAATAAAAGCATCCTTAACTTATTCCTGATTTGAAGAGAATATATTTAATGTTTTACCTCTAATAGGGTATTTGTGGTAGACATTTTGGTACTTATCTTTTATCAAGCTAAGGAGCTCCCATTTAGCCCTGGCTGATGTGGCTCAGTTGGTTGGAATATCATTCCATAACCAAAGGTTTGTGGGTTTGATTCCCATCAAGTCACATACCTGGGTTGCAGGTCTGATATCCAGTCTAGTTTGACACATACTGGAGGCAACCAACCCATGTTTTTCTCTCACATCGATGTTTCTTTCTCCTTTTCCCCTCTTTTTCTCTTTCTAAAGGCAGTGAAAAATAATGTCCTCCAGTGAGGGGAAAAAAAAAACAAAATCACTTCTAGTTTTAGTTTTCTATTGGTTCTTTACCTGAAGAGAGAAAAAAATTTTTATAAAGTAACCATATTTCTTGGAAGATCTTGTGATTTTCTCCTTTAATATGTTCATGTGGCTTAATCGGTTTTCAATGTTAAATTATAGTTGCATTCCCTATTTAAGTCCAACTTGTCATGGTGTACTTTTTAATGTTATTTTAGATTCAGTTTGTATATCTATTGTTTGAATTTTGGCATCTATATTCATAAATGAGATAAAGTTGTAGTTTTCCTTGATAAAACTATCTTTTTCCAGTTTTTAAATGATATCCTTGCTCCTAGTTCTCAGCTATCAAATCCACTCTACAGGGCTTGTCCACAATGAGCCAGTGAACAATATTTTAATACTTAATTCCAGTGGATTTTCTACATATTGACAAAATTTGAAAGTTTTGTGTTTGTACCATTTGAATATTTTAAGGTAGCAAATACTTGATTGATTAACAAACACTGTTAATGAAATCAATACTCAATCGACATGTATTATATCCATTGTGCCTTTATAATCCATAAAGGACTATTAATTTATGTTTATGGATAAACAGTACAAAAATAATTGTTCTATAGGGGAGAGGTGTTGCACACCAAGTTTTATTTTTAAAGAATGTAATATTTTGAACATATGAATGTTAAGTCAGAATTACTATGTGAAATGTATACTATTTTGCTTGATTTTCTTTTTCTTTTTTGCATTAAGTTTTGTGTATGTACCAGTTCCCAGATCTCTGCTCTTGCCATCTGTTGTTATGTTTTGTCTGCATTTGGATTATCTAATGAGCACTTTTGAGTTAACAGAGTCTTATTATAGTGACTCAAGTCACCCTAAGGACAGAAATCCTTTTAAGCCATAAGTTTCCTTAAATTTTGTTATCATACCAAGCTTTCAATAGACCATAGGTATTGTCAAATAAATGTGAATGATTGAGCCTGAAAACTTTAAAATAACAACTTAGAGGAAAATTTAAACTACCAACTTTATAATATTAATTTGTTAAATATATTAAAAATTTTTCATAGCATTAAGGACTTGAACATTTGCTTTATACAATGGTACTGGCTTTGAAAACTTCAAAGACATTGTAGTTTTGCTTTTTTTAAAAAAAATTGATGAAGTCCATATGTAGGATTGCCAGATAAAAGACACATATAATATTTGGGATACATACAAAAATATGTTTATTCAAATTTTATTTTTTCAAGTTTTCAATTTTTTCAAATTCACCTGCATGGCCTGTATTTTAATCCACTAGGGGATTAAAACAAGTTTTCACAATGCGGTGTGTAATTCTAAAGTAGCACCTAGCTCACCTGACTGGGCCTACTATGTGGTTAACATCAAGTGGTTAACATCTGTGCTAGTCACTAATAAGAAAGCAACATAAGTAAATTTGTGTTCATTTATATATATATATATAAAATAGAATTTAAATAAATAATTTGGGGTTTACAGTATGTCTTTTATTATAAAATGGGAATATAAAATAAAAACAATAAAAACAAGTGAGAGGGAAAAAGTTCCTGGATCCTCTTTTTACAATGACTAGAAAGTGCAGACTTTTTCCAAAAGTCGGAGCAACTAACTCAAGGTGATTGAGACATTAATAGATAAAGCAGAGATAGACATGTAAAGGAAGAGGACAGGGCCCTGCAACACAGCTATTATTTAAGAAATAGTCCCCACAATTACCAGCCAAGACCCACACTCTTAATTGCCCATTCTCTGATCTGATACAGATTTCAGGAAAGTTCAAAAAGGAAGTATTAATAAATTTTCTTTCTGTGAATAAATGCTCAGTTTCTGAGTTTATTTTACAGGAAGAATAAAAAATAATTCCCATTTTTATAAATAAACTTGCAATTATGTTGAAAAAATCAATTCCAAATTACTAACGCTGTCTAGGGAATTTGTATTAAACCAAATAGACAAGTCGCATAATGACTGAAGTGGCTTTTTAAATGGCTGTGGGCTGAATATGCAAATGATCTTATATAGCTAATTATTTCAGGTAATAATATAACTTGAGCAGAGAGGAAACTTTCATTATATTTCAGTGATTAAGTAGATTTTTTACTATGATTTGGTAAAAAGCCATCTGCTCCTAATATGACCTCCTCACCTTGAGTTTAACTTTCATTTCTGAAAATCAAAGCTAAACAAACAGAGTATGCAAAAAATGATCAACATTAAATTTCCCATTTTAATATATATTTATGTTCATTTCTAAAAATATTTAAGATAAAATGCTATTACATTTACTTTAATATTATCTCTTACTAAATGGGCTATTATTTAGAAATAGAAAACTGTTTCAGGAAGATGAGCCCCAGCCCAGATTCCATAGTTAGTCACGCTGGTCGATGCTGACCTGCAGTGTTTTGAGTAGCAGGCTATTCTTAAGCTCCGCAGTGTTAATGGTGATGCCAACTATAAAGTGCTCTTGCAAATGCTTCACTTTTCAAACTCATGTGTTTTGGAAATTAATTGGATCTCTCATTTCTTATTTCAAAAATATATGTTTATATATTTGTTTGATTACTTTTGATCTATTTTTCCTATTTTATAATGATTTTTCTTTGCCTTCAGTGGTTTAATATGTAAATACAAGGTCTGTCCAGAAAAAGTCTAGCCATTGTTAATGTAACAAGAACAGTTTGTGAGACATTGATGTAATCTGACAGCTAAGGAGAGTGGAGTAGAATGCTAATAAACAATGACAACCTTACTGTATTAGTTAGTGGGGACTGTAGATGGTGTTGAGTGAGCATGTGTACTGTGTAACTATTGCATTCAAAATGACTGAGTGAGTAGACCAATGAATCTGCATCAAATTTTGCGTTAAGCTAGAACATTCCTCTGCAGAAACCACTGGGATGATTCAGAGGGCCACAGCTATGGGAAACTAGTGATTGGCAGCTTCATCATGACACCTCATCCACTCATGCATCATGTCTCGTGCAGGACTTTGGTGCAACATCAAATCTTGCAGGTGACTCAGAGCCCCTACAACCCAAATTTGGTGCCCTGCAACACCTGACTTTTCCCAAAACTAAAATCACCTTTGAAAGGGAAGAGATTTCAGACCATTGATGAAATTCAGAAAAATATGACAGGGCAGCTGATGGAAACTGGGAGAACTGTGTGAAGTCCTGACATGCCTACTTTGAAGGGGACTGGGGCATCATTGCCCTATGTACTATGTTTCTTGTATCTTCAATAAATGTCTCTATTTTTCATAATACATGGCTGGATACTTTCTGGACAGACCTCATATACTGAAATATTTTGGACAAAATTACTTGTTAATAAACTATTTATAAGTGTTATGAATTGTGAAAAACTTAATTTGTAGTAAAGAAACATTCCTTATATATTAATATAAATATTTGTTATCTTTTTTTTTTTATCACTTTTACTGGGATTAAACTTGTCTATACAGAGTGTTATGGAGCAGAGAGCATGCATCACCTTTTGATTCTAGCAGGGCCCTGGTCAATTCCCAGTGCAAAAGGAGTTTACACTAAACTTCTTTTTGTAATCATTATAGAGAAGTTAAGAGGTTTATTTTTGTTCTTATTAATACTTTTGAATAAGGAATAGAAAGTTTTCATCATTATTTTGCTGTCCACAGTGGAGGTCTAAAGGTATTTCTTTGGTATATGAATAAATTACAAGTGATTTATTTGAAATTTAATAAATTCTAAGTGCTGTACTGAGTAGTGTACAATGTAGTCTATGTCTTTGGCAAAGAACATACTGATTTGTGGCTGACGAGTTAGGTATACATTTAGCTGCATTAAGTCAAGACAGCACAACACAATATCTCTCCCTATTGTGTTATAAATTAAGTGCAAAATTCTTAATTCTGCAATTTTATACTCTCCATAGTATGACCACACCTTCTCTGCAGGCCTTCAGCTCATAGTTTCCCTGCATATAGATTTAACAAAGGAGAGATGGGGCTCTTTGTGATTGCTTAAAAGTAATATTAGTTAGTTTTTTTTTAATGCATATGATGTATCAGGCATTTTACTTATATGGAATCATTTAACTTTTACAACAATTCTTTGAGGTATTTACCACTGTTATTCTCATTTTATAACCAGAAATAAAAAAAAAAAGGCAAGGTATGAAGATGTTGGGCAACTTGACCAAGGCTGGCCAAGAGAAGAGGTTGGTACTGTCAGGATTGGAGCCTTAGCTGTAGGATCCCAGAGCTTCTAGGTTTAGTCACTGTTATATCTCCTCCTTGTTATGTTTCCTGCTATGTGCTCTTCTGCTTCTGACCTTCTGTTCTTGTTGTTTCCCCCTATGATGCTTCCTTAAATCACTGAAACATTTCTTTTTATTGATCTACTACTCATCTTTTGGGGTTTATCTCCAAAGTCACCTTCTCTTATGGCCACGCTAATGTACTCTTTCTGCTGCCCTATACTACTCAATAGCACTTTATTTAACCATCTTCAGCTAGTTATAAATTCTACTTTATATTATTATAATCTTTGCAGTTATCTGCATTATAAGATTATAAGCTTATTGACTTTATCTTAATTCACTCATTTATTCATTGAAATTAGTTCATTCATTTATTCATTAACTCCCTGTCACTGTGCTAGTCTCTGAACAACATGGAACATAACAGAATTCTTGACCTTAAGAAAAACTTTCTGGAGTGGAAGGTAATTATAATAAACAATTACAGTTCAGTGGGGTCAGTGCAATGACAGCGATGCAACATGGTAAAACCAGAAGGTGAACTAAACCTAGCTGGCTTTTGGGGAGGTGGGAAACAAGAAGAAAATTAGTTGTAATACTGAGTTAAAGTTTTAGTGTTGAACCAACTAGTGAACAAATGAATAATATAATCCACAGTGCACGTAGTAGATGCTTCACAAACATTGGTAGAATTTAATCAAACTGGAATCGCTACATGCCTTTTCCTTTTTGCCATTCATATGCTCTGCTGCCATGCAGACACAGAGAGAACAACTTTGAAGCCATTGATCAGAAATGACTTTATCGTAAAAAGTTTCAGCCTTCTGTGAAGTTCTGTGTCAAGCAATTTCACAATTGCACATAATAGTTAATAGGCAAATATTATGGGCTTTGTAGTCTTTATTTTCTTTAAAACTTTACATTTTGTAAGAGATTCTATACAAATACGTGACAGCACTCCATGCAGAGTACACAGACCAGAACATTCAAAGATAAACGCTACCAAACTGAGAGGTAAAAGAATTTTTAAAAAGTCAACTTGCATTTCAGGTGGCTTATCTGGGCAAAAAGAGAAGAAAAAAATGACTTTTATTTAACCCATTCAATAATTGAAATTACTGGAGAACAGTAGTTGTATAGTCCCCAGGCAGAAAATTCTCAGATTTATTTTTAAAAATAATTTTTTTTTATTGTTGACGGTCCCTTTCTACCATGTAATAAAAGCTGAAGATCGATTCTCCCCTGGTAAGTGCAGGGAGTTGGCCAAATGTGCCTGCATCACAGGTGACATATGTCAATATCTGTGGAATTATACAGCATAGTAAAAATGCGCAGCCAGAGTTGGCTCTGGTGCGTGAACATAAAAAATATATTATAAAGATATGAGGGCATGTGTGCTCCTTATGATCTTTGTGCTAGGACAAGCATGATAGATATTTCTAGTCTAAAAACACTCATAAGTTTTTATAATATTGTGGAAAATTGATTGCCTATGATAGTGAATGTATGTGTAAAATGTTTACTTGAAAACTATTTAAATAACATTCCCTTAACATAGTATTAAAGGAAAAGAACAGTATTTTCCATGGCACATGCCCACATTTCTACTTTAATCCTAACAGCCTCATTTTTTAAAGGTTTTACATAAGTGCTTTCTCCATAAATGTTACACTAAAAAAATACATTCACATAACCTTTTAAATCAACGGCTGCTGGCAAAAAGAATGGAGAACACCAAATAAATATGCCAAAAGTGGTTTGGAAATGCACTTATCCTTAATGCTGTTTGTAAAATTTGTTTTAACGTTTATGTCTGATTACATTGCAACACTTTTTTAAGATTTCATCTGGCGCTGAAGTGGAGTTTGGGAGGCGTTCAGTGCATTGCCTCGTGGGGATTTTGGACTAAGCTTTTCAGGCAGAGGTACTTTTGACTGATTAATAGCTGGTGAACTTGACCTTATATCTTCATCTTGTGCCCTGGAGGCCTGCTTTTCCAGAGTAAGTGCTTAGTTTAGCAACTTTTTAGTGAATGTTAATAAAACCAAAGGATGCCCTCCTAACATGAGGAAAGCATATCTTCATATATTCAGATTCCTTTTCACTTTCCAGGCATTGTTTAAAGAAGTTGATTCCTTTTCACTTTCTAGACATTGTTTTGACCTTGAGTGGATAAAACCTACAAAGATAATACTAGAACAACAACAAAAGTCACTAACTTCTGAATGATTTAGGGGAATTTTTGATGAGTTATTCAAATTATTGTTGAATTCTCAAACTTATTTTTATCATTCAAGTGTCATATTTTCTTTTCTTCATTTTCTAAATTTATTTGGTAAATCTTCTTCTTTGACCTGGCATGGACCTCAATGTTGTAACTGAAAGGCAGTAAAACAAAGTAATTTATTTTAGTGATTTACATTCTAGATTATTTTTATAGATGCTTTACCTCAGAAATATAAACATGTTTAAAAGTGAGCGAGATACCAGCACAATTTATTTCAGTCATTTGTAATGTTAACTTTTCAAGGGCAATTTAAGAAAATTTTTTCTATATTATATCTCTCCTGGCAAAGTTTTTCCCGTAGATTGCACTACCATCTGTTTTTATTCATTTGGTATTTGGTCGCAATTGTTTTACAAGATATATTTTTAGGTAATAATTAATAGAAGTAAATGAATCCTCTTAGAGAAATAATTCTCATTTGTGGAATAGCAAAACCATATTAAATATGACTGGAAATAGCAAGTTAATTTTCAAAGTTAAGGACTGGGGATTTTGTTTGTGGCCTTGATTGAGGTCAATAGGGCTCCTTTGGGTAAGTCCTGGCAAAGTGCTCTAAAAATGCTATTCCCTGAAAATATGAAAGGAAACTGGAACCAGGTAAAAAAGTCAAGTAAACACACAGGCATAAAAGGAAGAAAATCTCAGAAATCTCTCTCTCTCTCTCTTTTTTTTCTTTTTGTAAAAGCCAGAATAACATGTTGTATTAAATTATTCAGTATTTTTTGGCAGTATATCGGAGGTAAAATTTTATACTCCACAGCAACCATGACTAATTCTTCTACCTGCTGTTCCTTGGTTTCTATAGTTTTTTCATTGGTGTTTTCTTTCCTTGGATCAGCTGGACACAGCCTTCCCCCTTGAGGAAGAGTAATGAGGAACCTAATTTTTTATTATTCAGTTTGTCTAAAAATCTCATCTGCATGCTGCTCTTGCCTTGAAATCAATGGGGTCTTAGGCCCTAAAGAGGTATTTAACTAAATGGGAAACAGCTCAGAGGAAAATGACAGGGAAACTATTTCACCATGCTAATGTACAGTTCAAATTCAAATGTAGAAACATCATGGACAATAGAGGCAAAACTGTTTGACAAAGGTCATAATGCAAAGAAACATTATGTCAAGACAATTGTCTCATGCAACTAATGTCTCAATTAGACAAAGAAGGGAATAAAAAGAGGCAAGTGTTAATATAATTAAATTAATGTAATTAATTTTGAGTTTCTATGAGTTAGCATGATGCTATACTTATTCTTCAGTCAGCAAGTACACGCATATCTCAGAGATGTTGTGGGCTTGGTTTGTAGACCACAGTGATAGAGCAAATATTGAAATAAAGCGAGTCACACAAAATTTTGGTTTCCTAGTATATATGAAAGCTATGTTTATACTATACTATATTCTATTAATTGTGTAATATAATTATAGCTAATAAAACAGTATACATCTTTTAATTAAAAATACTTTATTGTTAAAAAATGTTAACCATCATCAGAGTCTGTTGGAAAAATGGTGCCTACAGGCTTGTTTAACACAGGTTTGCCACAAATCTTCAATTTGTATAAAGCACAATATCTGCAAAGTGCAGTAAAGCAAAACGCAATGAAATGAAGTATACTAGGAGCATACCAGGATCTATAATTTTTTTGTGTGTATGACCAGAAAGAACATTTTGAGAATTGTAGATAATATAACTAATTACATTATATTTAGAAGGTTACTTATATTATCTGTATTTTATTACATGATGATTACTTCTGTGAATAATGAGAAAACTGATTATCACCAGAAAAACATAATTTCCCTTGTAGATTTGTTTAGTGGGAAGGCTCATTCCCTGGGCTTATTTTTTTTGAGACTGGAGTATTGTCATTGTCCTAAGACTTTAAAACTCATACAAAAACCTTTCAACATGAAAGTGGAACCATTTGGTAGCCTGTCTGTATTCTGATTTCCATCATTTACTTTTAATTTATATTTATGTAAGTTAAAAAATTTAAGTGTAAAGTTTTATGTACATTTCAGTCATTTTTTTGAGGACAATAACTCATCTCATAGTTATTTTCACTCCTTCACCTTTCACATGTAATTTCAACATATAATCACCTCTAAATATCCTGAATCTCACTGCTTTGTGTTTATTCTAGCCTTTCTCTCATATTTCTCTTCACTAACACCTTCATGGCCTTATCCTGGATTTTGCTATCATCTGAAATGGAGCTTCCACACAGTAGGATAAGAAAGATTAGGTTCCATTATCTTGTTTTTTTTAAAACTTCTTTCTCTCTATTTGTCCCTTTCCATCAGTATTAAAAAAAACAGAGATCAAAAATGTATTTCCACATTGCATCCTACCTTATATGGCATCAATTTATCTTTCAATAGCTCTGTGTGTGTCCCTGATAAGTCACTTGGAATTTTCAGGATCAGCAATGTTGATGGTCTGGTCAATGTCACTCACAGTGCTAGGGGTAGAGCACCAACCCATTTCAAGCCTATTTGTACCCTCCACCATGCATTGTTAATTATATTTTTATATGTAGTTTTCCAAATTAAAATGTATGCTCCTTATTCATTGTATCCATTATAGCACCTTGTACCTTATAAGAGATTGGTAGAATCCGGGCTTCAGGATAATAAAGTTATGATTTGGTGCTTTAAATTGTGCACTTACAAGGTATAATCACAAAAACTACAATTAGATGTTCAATTTACAGACCTTTAACAGAAGCTCCTTTTCAAAGCAGTCCAATGGAAGTTGGCATGATCTTTTGAACATTTGAAAAGAGTAACTATTTATACCACTAAACAGTAAAACCATACTGCTGACATCTAATAACTTTCTTGCCTTAAAAGATTTCTCTCAGGTTCTCCAAATGCCTGAAATTATAAAATAAGAAGTCTGAAATACTAAGATCACATTACAAACTATACTTGGATGCATGCTTGCAGAGGTCATAAAATCACTAGTTTATTCAGATGAAACAATATTATTTGAAAAAATCATAAAGAGAACTTATGTCATGAATCAAAGTCTATGAAAAGAGAGAAATAAAATACCTGTACCTTTTCACCTAATTTTTCATTCCATTTAAAGTAAATATTTATCAAGTATAGTAAAGTTTTTGTCCAAATAACTTTGCCGACATAGTGGTGAAATCATTACTTGGTAGGTGTTGCTTTTCAGTGATATCATGGATATTTTGTTTTAGTATAACAATGGAGTAACATTGTTCTCACCTTAAGTATGAATGGTTTTAAAGTAATTTCCCCACTTCATTTTTCTTTTTGCTATTTTTTGGCTATTATGCCCTCATATTCACTGAAAGCGTCACATCTGATTGGAATCAGTTCCATAAGCAATTCTAGTCTTTAAAAAGTGTGCATCTCTATTTGTTTTAGAGGATAAATTACAACAAAAAGATTTAATCCACATTTAAAACCCAGGGCCATCTCCATCTGAGGAAAAATACTTCAATGTTAAGAAATTAGCAATGTTCTCATGAAAAATTGATTCCTGTCTCATTTCCCAGTTACTATTCAGGGCATTTCCTGACATAAGAGAATGTAAAGAGAAAAGGAAAGACACATCAGCACAAGTATGGTTAGATTTTAAAACCATCCAGTGCAACTGGAACCAATTTGTTAATTACCTAATATGACATATAACACGCTATGATAAATGCTGGAAACGTAAAATGGATGCCATTAAACCATCATAAGCAGAGCACTCTGAATCTTTGTCCCATTAATGTATATAATTAGAGGCTCCTTGTAAATTTCATGGCAATTATAAATTTTTTCCTGGTTTTACCAGCGAGTTTATTTGTATTCCTTCACATTCTGTAGTATCAACCGACAAGCTGCATTAAATGTGAATCACTCAATGTGATGCAAAAAAGGACATCAAGAAATGAAACAAATGGGATCAGCAAGATGGCAGAGGAGTGAATGGAAGTCACACTGACCTCCTCCTAGGACCAATTTGTAATTACAACTAAATTGTGGAGAAGTCACGCAGAATGAACAACTGAACATAAGCAAGAGAGAAGCCTTGTAACCTCAGACAGACAGAAGAATCAGGTTCTGCACAAGTGACTGCATCTGCACAACAATGCAAAAGACGTGGTGGGCAGTCAACCAGCTGGAGGGAAAGACCCACCAAAGAACAACCAAACAATAATCAAAACCCAATTACTTCTATAGAGCCAACATAAATGGCATAAAAGGCATCACAAGATCATCAATTTCAGGATATCAAGGATACTGCACCACTGAATCTCACAGTTCTCCTACCATAGAAGTTCACACCACAAGTCAGGGAGTCATAGCAGATCAATTTAAGAAGTAGAAGCAAAAAAGAAGAGTCTCACAAATAATGGGAAGAGAAATAAACAACCCCCAATCGAAAGGAAAAGAAAGAGTGCTAAATGAAATAGAGGCAAATAAACTATGAGATATTGAGTTCAAAACAATGGTTATAAGGAAGCTCAATGAGCTCAGTGAGAATTACCAAAAACTACAGGGAAACTACAAGGAACTAAATGAAAACTATATCATCATGAAAACGGACACAGAAACTATGAACAAGAGCCAAGAGGAAATGAAGAAAACAACTTCTAAATTGAAGAACACTGTAGAAGGAAAAAAAAACAACAGGCTAGATGAAGCAGAGGAGTGAATCAGTGAGCTGAAGGACAAGGTAGGAAAAAGCCCCCCAAAAGAGTTAGAAAATGAAAAAAGACTCAAAAAGAATGAACAGAGTTGAAGGGAAGTGCAGGACAACATGAAATGTAATAATATCCATATAATAGGGATACCAGAAGGAGAAGAAGAGGTGCAAGGGATAGAAAACCTGTTTGAAAAAGTAATGATGGACAACTTCCCTAATTTGAGGAGAGAAAAAGTCACACAAGTCTAGAAATCACAGAGGGTCCCAATCAGGAGAAGCCTAAAGAGGCCCACTCGAAGACACATCATAATTAAAATGGCAAATTTCAAAGACAAAGAGAGAATCGTAAAGGCAGCAAGGGAGAAACAAGAAGTAACATTCAAGAGAGCCCTGATAAGGCTAGCAGCTGACTTCTCCACAGAAACACTACAAACCAGAAGGAAATGGCAAGAAATATCCCGAGTAATGAAAGGCAAAGGCCTGCAACCAAGACTTCTCTATCCCGCAAGCATCCCAATTAAAATGCATGGTGAACTAAGGAATTTCCCAGGCAAAAGAAGACTGAAAGAACACACCTCCACCAAACCAGTATTGCAAGATATGCTAAAGAGACTGGTATAAGAAAATGAAATAAAAGGCTGAGAGAGAGAGAGGAACACAGATACAAAGGAAAAAAAATGAATGAGTAACTATCAATAATAACATTAAATGTAAATGGATTAAATGACCCAATCAAATGACATAGGTTTGCTGAATAGATAAGAAAACATGACCTTCACATATGCTGCCTACAAGAGACCCACCTCATAACAAAAGACCTACACAGAGTGAAAGTAAAGGGTTGGAAAAAAATATTCCAAGCAAATGGACAGGAAAAAAAAGCTGGGGCAGCCATATTTGTATCAGACAAAATAGACCTCAAAACAAAGGCCATTAAAAAAAGAGACACAGACGGACCCCAGCTGGTGTGGTGCAGTGGATTGAGTGCCAGCCTATGAACCAAAGGGTCACTGGTTTGATTCCCAGTCAAGGCACATGTCTGGGTTGTGGGCCAGGTCCCCAGTGGGGAGTGTGTGAGAGGCAACCACAAATTGATGTGTGTAACCTTCTCTTTCTCCCTCCTTTCCCCTCTGCCTACAAGTAAATAAATAAAATCTTAAAAAAAAAAGAGGCACAGAAGGATACTCATAGTACACAAAGGAAGAATCCATCAAGAAGACAGAAATATTATAAACCTATATGCACCCAATATTGGAATACCCAAATAGATAAGGAAAATCTTGGAGTACTTCAAAAAAGATATACTCAGTAGGGGATTTTAACACCCCACTGTCAACAATGGATAGATCTTCCAAACAAAATACTAACAAGGATATTGTGGAAGTGAAGGACATATTAGATCAAATGGACTTAACTGATATATATAGAGCCTTTCATACCAAAGGAGCAAACTACACATTCTTTTCAAATGCACATGGAATATTTTCAAAGACAGACCACATGAAAGGATACAAAACAAGCCTAAAAAAATTCAAGAAAATTGAAATCATGACAAGCATTTTCTTGGACCACAAGGGCTTAAAACTAGAAACCAACCTCAAGGAAAACCCTCAAAAATATTCAAACCCATGGAGACTGAATAGCATGCTATTAAATAATGAATGGGTCGATAATAAGTTTCTAGAAACAAATGAAAATGAACACACAAGAGTCCAAAACTTATGGGGCACAGTGAGGACAGTCCTGAGGGAAATTCATACAAGATAGGGCATGTTCAGGGTGGTATGGCTGAAGACCTGAAAGAGGGAAGTTCATAGCAAGACAGGCTCTCTAAAAGGGATAGAAACTTTTCAAATAAGCAACCTAACCCTATATCTACAAGAACAGGAGAAACAGCAATAAACAAAGTCCAGAGCAGGTAGAAGGAAGGAAATAATCAAAGTCAGAGCAGAATTGAATGACATAGAGACTACAAGAACAGTTCAAAGGATCAAGAAATCCAGGAGCTGGTTCTTTGAAAAGATAAACAAAATTGACAAACCTTTAAGCAGACTCATCAAGAAAAAAAGGGAGAGGACCCAAATAAATAAAATCAGAAATAAAAGAGGAGAAATTACACTGATACCACAGAAATAAAAAGGATCGTAAGAAATTACTATGAACAACTATATGCCAAGAAATTTGATAATCTGGGTGAAATGGATAAATTTCTAGAAAAATGTAATCTTTCAAAACTGAATGAAGAAGAAGCAGAAAACCTGAATAGACCACTAACAGCTGATGAAATTGAAGAAGCAATAAAAAAACTCCTGGCACACAAAGGCCCTGGACTAGATAGTTTCACAGAAGAATTTTACACAACATTTAAGGAAGAACTAACTTCTGTCTTTCACAGACTATTCAAAAATTCCAAGAAGAAGGAAGATTCCCAAACTCTTTTTAAAAGGCCAATATCATCCTAATCCAAAACCAGATAAAAACACAACAAAGAAACTGCAGGCCAATATCACTGGTGAACTTAGATGCTAAAATCCTCAACGAAATATTGGAAAACCACATCTAGCAATATATTAAAAAGTTCATACAACATTACCAAGTGGGATTTATCCCATGGATGCAGGATGGTATAATATTCACAAGTCAATAAACATAATACATCATAGAAACAAAAGGAAAGGCAAAAATCGCATGAACACATCAATAGATGCAGAAAAAGCATTTGACAAAGTATAGCACCCATTTATGATAAAAACACTCAGCAACATGGGAGTAGAGGGAGCATACCTCAACATAATAATAGTTGTATATGAAAAACCTACAACCAACATCATACCCAATGGGCAAAAACTAAAAGCTTTCCTGCTAAGATCAGGAACAAGACACGGGTGTCTGCTTTTACCACTTCTATTAGTATAGTATTGGAAGTCTTAGCCATAGCCATCAGACAAGAAAAAGAAATAAAAGGCTACCAAATTGGAAAGGAAGAAGTAAAACTGTCATCGTTTGCAAATGACATGATAGTATACATAGAAAACCCTATAGATTCCACAAAAAAGCTACCCAACCTAATAAGTGAATTTGGTAAAACAGTGGGATACAAAGTCAATATTCAGAAATTGAAGGCATTTTTGTACACTGAGAACAAAATACAAGAATCAGAAACCAGGAAAAAGATCCCACTCACTATAACAACAAGAAAAATAAAGTACCTAGGAATAAACACAACCACGGAGGTAAAAGACCTGTACTCAGAAAACTAAACAACGGTGAAGAAAGAAATTAAGGAAGACACAAATAAATGGAAACATGTACTGTGTTCATGGATCAGAAGAATTAATATCATCAAAATACCTATACTACCCAAAGCAATTTATAGATTCAAAACAATGCCTATTAAAATACCAATGACACATTTCACAGATAGAGAATAAACATTTCAAAAATTTATACAGAACCATAAATGACCCAGAATTGCCGCAGCAATTTTGAGAAAGGAAAACAATGTAGAAGGGATCACAATACCCAATATCAAACTATATTACAAGGCCACTGTAATCAAACAGTCTGGTACTGGCAGAAAAACAAACACATAGATCAATGGAACAGAATGGAGAGCCCAGAAATAAACTCATGTCTCAATGGTCAATTAATATTTCGACAAAGGGGGCAGAAGTATAAACTGGAGTAAAAACAACCACTTCAATAAATGGTGTTGGGAGATCTGGACAGCTACATGCAAAAATATGAAACAACCACCAACTGACACCATACACAAAAATAAACTCAAGATGGATAAAAGACTTAAATATAAGTTGCTACACCATAAAAGTCCTAGAGGAGAACATAGGCATGAAAATCTCAGGTATTCCATGCAGCAATATTTTCACCGATATGTCCCCTAAAGCAAGAGACATAAAGGAAAACATAAACAAATAGGACTTAATCAAAATAAGAAGCTTCAGCATGGCTAAAGATTACATCAGCAAAATGAAAAGGGAACTAATTGTATGAGGAAATATATTTGCCAATGATACCTCAGACAAGGTTTGATCTCCAAGATACATCAAGAACGCACAGGACTCCACTCTGGGAAGACAGACAACCTAATTAAGAAATGGGCAAAGGTCCTGAACAGACACTTCTCAAGGAGGACATACACAGGGCCCAGAAACATAGGAAAGTACACTTAAAGTACAATGGGAAAGGACGCTCAGCATCACTAACCATCAGAAAGATGCAAATTAAAACCACAATGTGATACCACTTCACTTCAGTCAGAATGGCCATCATTTGCAAATCAATGAGCAATAAATGCTGGCGAGGTTGTGTAGAAAAGGGAACCCTAGTGCACTGTTGGTGGGAATGCAGACTGGTGAGGCCACTGTGGAAAACAGTATGGAAGTTCCTCAGAAAAATAAAAGTGGACCTGCCTTTTGACCCAGCAATTCTGCTGCTGGGATTATACCCTAAGAATCCCAAAACACCAGTTCAAATGAACATATGCACCCCAATGTACATAGCTGCACAGTTTACAATAGCCAAGTGCTGGGAGCAACCTAAGTGCCCAACAGTAAATGAGTGAATCAAAAAGCTATGATATATTTACACAATGGAATACTATGCAGCAGAAAGAAAAAGAAGGGGCTCCTACCCTTTGCAGTAACATGAATGGAACTGGAGAGCATTATGCTAAGTGAAATAAGCCAGGCGGTGAAAGACAAATACCATATGATTTCACCTATAAGTGGAACCTAATCAACAAAACAAACAAGGAAGCAAAATATAACCAGTGACATTGAAATAAAAAACAAATTGACAGTAACTGGATGGGAGAGGGAAGGGAGATAATGGGGGAAAAGAAGGGGAAGGGCCATCAAGGAACGTGTATAAAGGACACATGGACAAATCCAAAGTGGGGAAAGATTGAGGGTGAGACATGGTCGGGGGTGGGGCAGGGGAAAGTGGTGGTGGGAAAATGGAGACAACTGCACTTCAACAACAATAAAAAAAATGAGAAAAGAAATGAAATAAATGACTCTCCTGC
Organism: Mormoops blainvillei; assembly: GCA_004026545.1. Classification (NCBI taxonomy): domain Eukaryota; kingdom Metazoa; phylum Chordata; class Mammalia; order Chiroptera; family Mormoopidae; genus Mormoops; species Mormoops blainvillei. The sequence goes on along the minus strand of PVJD01000623.1, from coordinate 341,293 downwards.
TATCAGCTTGGGAAAACTGATAAAATTGTAAAGAAGTAGACTAGATGGTGAAGTATTTCATCAGAGAATAAATCATAGTGAGGTAGTTTGATGTAAACATTATTTAATGCCAAAACACTTAAAGTACAATAGGAATAAAATCACATCTTACCTCAAAAACATTTACCTGTTTTAGTGTTGGATATTCTTTGAACTTACTCCTTTCTGCTCTGGTAGAATTGGGGAATGAGATGTGGCTTTACATGTAATCATTGTACTTTAAATTAGATTAATAGCTAGTTCCATCAGGACTGGCAGTAGAAATAGAATTTGCCCAAATCATATCCCACAATTAAAAAAAACAACTATTCTCTGGAGAGATTATTTGGTAAATGCAAACTTGCGCATCTTAGAGTGAGTGAATCCTCTGCTGAAGTTTTATAGAAAGATCTTTTTGACTGTCTGGTGTGCATTTTAGGCCATTTTCTTCTCCATGTATTGATTATATGAATTGTTTATTTGAAATTTATTCATTAATAAGCAAACAGAAGTTCCAGTTTGAGAAAATCCCATCCACCCAAACTCCTTTCTCTTCACTCAGTTATATTTTACTAGATTCCATTCAAAGAAGAGTATTGGATACATCATTATAGACAGAGACTCTCTTTTTGACTTAACTCTAGTCAGCCTCCTTTAACCTTCAATGGGTGTCCTTGTCAGGTGGGCATCATCACCCAGCTGTAGCAAGAATCCCTCATCTTGATAGCTGATCACCCCCAATATCCGATCAAATTTCTTTTCCACCATTCTTAGTATGTGGTCATTTTGGCCTGATCAGGAATGCCATCAAGTTCACTTAGCCAGAATGCCCTCAGATCCTTGATGTTTTGTCTTAGCAATTTTCCATCCACTGACCTCTACCCTATTCCTTGGCTATAAATTCCCACTTGTCCATGCTGTATTGGAATTGAGCCCCATTCTATATTGAGGTCTCTTTTCCCCTACTGCAACACTTCCTGAAATAATCTGTTATTACCACTTTATTGTCAAACTCAGATTTTCTTGAACATTGTGAGTGCTATATGTATAATATTTAAAAAGTGGATTCAATTTGATGGAATAAATAAAATGTAAATATACAGACTTTCAAACTGAGAAAATTTGCTTGTTGATTTGTGTCAACACTTTTAAAATTTACATTTGTTTCTGATTCCGATGCCCTAACCTTTCTTAGAGGTTATTTCCCATAAATATTCTCTCTCTCCTCTCTGACCTCCACCACTGGGCTCTAATGTTATTCCAGTATCTATTGATGCTGGAGAAAGTTGATCTTATAAATATATATAGTAACATGTAAAGGGCTTGATGTGATATTCATCCCAGAATTATAGTTAAATAATAGATTTTAAAATCCTAAGGTGAAGGCTAATTAAAAAGAAAAAACTAAAGAATTGCAGTATAGTTCAGGCTTCAGCTGTGGAATTCTCTGGACCTGGGGATGCAAATAACAGTCATTTAATTTTATAATGCAGTCAATACTCCACTTCCTGTGCATAAAACTCACACCGATACCAGTGCCTTATTTTAAAAATCTCAATAATTATATATACTTATTGGTATTTTCATAATGTCACAAACTAGATTTAAAGGTTTAAATGTATTGCTGAGTCATTATTTCTTCTTCTGAATTTTCCCTTTACAAACCAGTAGTTCTAAAATAAGGAAATTTTTCTTTTGGTATGTGTCTTTCTTTCCTTAGAGTCCAAACGCAAACTGATCTCTCCCCTATCTATAGAGTTAATTTCTTTATTATATTGGGTGGGGTACATAATTTATACTTCTTAATTATTGATCACTATGTCTGTGTTATGTGTTATGAGAACTGTGTGATTTCAAAGCAAAAGTCTCATTCTTCCTGGACAGTGTCCAACTCAGCTCTTTTGTCTTTTAAGAGAGCATTAATTTATTAGACTTAATAGGTGTGGTATAACATAACACCATATATTTTGGCTATAATTAAGGCATTGTTTTTCATTTGGTTACCATGCTACACATTTTTGCCATTGCTGTTGTTAAAGGATGATTTTCAAAGGAAGGTAAAAATCACGATTTTAATAAAAGTATAAAAATAAGTGCATATTAAAATTTTTATTTGATACACCAATAAGGAATGTAGGATCCTGTAATCTCTTCAAAGAAGCACAGATTTATATGGAATTATGGGATGTTGAAGTGCATGCACAAATGGAGCAAAACTGGCTTTCTCACAGCAGAGGGAGGTTGTCTCTTCACAGAATCTATTTCCATGCTGATAGACAACAATTATTTTATACAATATAAGAATCAGAATCAGATAACACAGAAGAATGTGCTGTAGTAAATGTGTAGTTTTCCCCCCTATGTTGTGTAGACATTATGAGCTTGAGTAATCTATTCTCCTAGGCTGCAGTCATGTCTCTGATGGTTTGGGTAATATGAGAAGATGGACCTTAGCTGAAACTCCAAAGAAAAATTCTGGAGTTGACTTCAGCATCCTGACAGCTCAAGCACTGACTAGTCTGCAGAGCTGCTCTGCTCACTTCGGCAATTGCTGGCACATCGGGGTAGTCTGGACTTGGTATCTCCTGAGTAACCTTACCTGTTAAATAGTGAGGGGTGACCAAGGTTGGGAAATTTGGAATAAACAACAACAAAAATAACTAGGTGTCAGCAGTGAAAAAGGATGCATTATTTAGAGCAGCATAGCTTTTTGGGTTACTGATTTTAGCTTTTATTTGCCATTGAAATCTTTTAAAACTCTGCAAATTATAGAAGCTATTAGCAATGATAAATAATTCTCATCAATAAACGTGTAAATAATTTGTGTCAGGTGAAGATACCCTCACTCTTCAGCTTTCAAGTTACCTAATTTCATTAATGAGTTAAATGAATTCTTTGACATGTTCATTTGATATTTGTACGATAGACACGCAGGCTTTTTTTAAGATTTAACATTTAACATCACAAAAGCACACAGAGGCCCCTCTTGTGTAAGAAAAAGTCGTAGTCTTTTACTGTATGGGTCACATCATAAAAGCCACAAAAATTGAAGGAAATGATGGCAAATTAGATTATTTGTAATAGATCTCTGTCCTTTTAATCATCTCTCTCATACTTCCTAAGATGAATAGTCCTTTGTTTTGGGGATACTAACTAAAAACTTGGTTTACAGGGCATATTTATTAGATGGAAAACATTACATTATTACCATACTTGGTAAATAATTATCTTCACTATCTTATATTTTTATAGGAAGATATGAGATATTCAACTTAATTCAAATCTACTCAGTTCAATTCAAATTAATGTGCTTTGACTATAAGTGTTCCAGAGGTGATTTAAGATAAAATATTTTTTGTTCAAGTTGGATATACTTTCAGTAGTTCTCTGATATTCTTATAGAAACAATTTCAAAATTATAAGTTACTTTTCACATATGTATAGAAGCAATATCAATTATCAATATTTATCCTGGGTATGGCCAGAAAGCATTTCCTTCCTATAAAAAAATGAATTGGTTGTTACCCATAGACCTACTCAGATGTAGATATTAGTTGCTCACGTCAGTCCCTTAGCCTTCATTAGCACCAAGTAGCTATGCAAAATGAAGAGAAAATATATACCAAGGAAAAACATGTGGACATAGTAAAGTGGTGCATTCCAACTATTAAATTTAGGAAGTTAAGACTACATATGCAGACATCTAATTTGAGGTGATAGTTTCATGTTCAACTGTAAATGTTTGAAATTTTTTTAGGATGTGCTTATATTCATAATTACCTTGATTAAATGTAAACAATAAACAAATACTTTTCAAAGATATATCACTAAACAATTTCTCATGACTTTTCCTATGGAAGCATATGCTTTCACACATTAAATGTTATAGCACCCTAAAATGGAAGAGACCATGTATTAGTACGCTACAGTTGCTATAACAAAACATCACAGAGTGGTTGGTTTAAACAGCAGAGATTTCTTTTCTCACCATTCTGGAGGTTGGAAAGTCTAATATCAGGTGCTGGCAAATTCAGTTTCTGGTGAGGGCTCTCTTTCTGGCTTATAGGCAACTTCCTTCTCAATATGTCCTCACATGTCCTTTCCTTGGGGTGCAAGGAGGGTGGGGAGAAAAAAGAGAGAGAGAAGAGAGCAAGAGCGAGAGAGAGAGCATGCAGGAGAGGTAGATCCTCTCTGGTTTCTCTTTAAGGACACTAATACAATCAGATTAAGGCTTTACGACCTCATTTAATCTTAATTATTTCTTTAGAGGTCCCATCTCCAAATACAGCCATATTGTGTGCCAAGGCTTCAACATATGAATTTAAAAGAAATACAAACAATTCAGTTCATAACAGACTACATAGTTCAACTCTTTTGAGAACTTTTGACTCCATGTGTATAAGCATTTTGTTACAAACTGGAGAATGAATTATTCAATCTGAATAATATTTACTTATACTATCATGCTCATACCTTATAGAGAAACTGTCTCTAGCTTTACAAAACCATCTTTGGTGCAAATATAAGACATATTTACATTCTGTTAATGAAATATTCTTTCACAGTGCAGTGCAGTTGGGGAATTCTGACCTGTTCTCCCTTCTGTTTGAACTAGAACCTCGCATTTGAGCAAAAGTATAGTATTCATTTACATTGCAGTTTTTGGAATAAAATATATGTGTTTATATTTCCCCATTTCTGTCACAAAACTCTTTGAAAAATACTTTTAGTGATAATGAGAACGAGACTGATGACACAGCTGAATATATTATCACAAGGAAGAAGCTAGTGAGGAAGTAAGTGACAATAAGTATCATTGATTTACTGTGATCTATCCTCCAAATTATCTACGATTCAGGACCTGCAGAGACGTGTGGTTATTATAGGACACATTATAGGCTGTATATGTCTGCCAAAGTGAGATTGTATCAACTGATTTTTTTTTATATCACTTTGCTAACAGTATCCTGTATACCACAGTGTCTCCTGGTTTAACTATACCTTCTCCTGGCCTCAACATGGAATGTAACTACTCAGCTCAAGGTATGTCACACCAGCCTTCTTCCTTCCTACACTCTCACTTGGAACAAAGGTTTATATTAAAGCTTAAATGAGAAAAAAGAAGTAAGCTTCCCCAGACTCCAAATGACTGAGATGTATTTGGTTATTGCTATAAAATTGCTTTTTACCTTTAATACTTTCTAAAAAAAAAAGAAATGTTATTTATACTTTTAGTGCACAATGGTGATTGTATTTGTTAAAGCATGCCTTTCCAAATGTCTCTTAAGTTTCTCATATGGGTATCATAAGTTGCTATTGTGTCTGTGGTCTGTTTTCTATTTCTTCTTATTGAAGTAGGGATTAAGTGCTGTTGTGGAATAGTATGAAGAATTAAAGAGAAGGATCACATTAAGCATGTCTGCCATCGGTCTCAAAATGCTACATTCTCATTTAGGGTTTGGGAAGTATTGCAGGGGCTTCCATTCCCATTCTTTCCCCAGAAATCGACTATTAGTATTATTTTTCAGTCACTTTCTTGACTTCTGAAAATACTTTTTTGTGGTCTTCTAATAAATTATATGGTCTCTGTAGCCTTTTGGTAACCTGCCTATATTCTTTCTTCCATTACTATCATGATTTACAAAAGGAAACACACAGATTGACACACACGCAGACCCTAGTAATAAGAAGTTTCCATGAAAATTTTATTTATTGGGAACTGATCACTAAGAATCATAAGAAAAATAATTGGTATCGACCCAGCCAGTATGGTGCCTGTGATTACCATATTCAGCCATATAAATCACAGCTATAAGCAGCCAAAGACCCATGAACACATTTCCTAGTAGCATCATTGCAATTCAGCAGACACACTTTAGAGACAGACTGACCCACATTTAGATTCCAGCTTTACCACATGTGAACTTAACCTCCTGGGAGACACTAACCTGTCTAAACTTCTGTTTCTTATTGGAGTTTGATGAAATTAGAGATTTTTACTTAGTATGGCTCCTGAAAAATCTCTGAATATCAGTAAATTGTTAATATTATTAATATTTTGTTATGTTTCTGTGAGACCAGTCTATTGCCTTCATAGAAGTACATATTTTGACACAAATTTAGTCTCTAGTTATGTATGACTTTGTAGCAAATATTAACAATATTAAATATTTTGTTATTTTTGGAAGATCAATGTGAGCATCTTAAAAGTTTCAACACATTTTGTTTATAAAATATCATTCTATATAAATTGTGGTGAGTAGATTGCAAAGTGCAAAAGAAATCATGGGGGACCAGCTAGAAGGTTTCTAGTTCAAATGCACCGTGATGATGAATTGGAAAAAGGTACTGGCAGTCTAATGGAAAGATGTAGATGCAAAGATTTGATTCAGGAAAATCTGGTGATAGTGAATAGGGTTATATAGGGTAGAGTCAAAGATAATTCCAAGGGTTTTGGCTGAAGCAAATGTCTGCACTATCATTTACTAAGAAAGAAAACAATAGAGTAAAATCAGGTTCAGGGAAAAAGTGAATTAAGTGATTTTTAAATTGATACATAATTGGCATACAATAAAATGCACTAATCTGAAGCGTTCCATTTGATACAGTTCATCTATTTTATGCACAGTTGCAATAACAACACAGAGCAACATCTAGAACATTTTTATCATATTACCTCAGAAAATTCCCTCATTTTCCTTTACAGTCAAATTCAACTTCTTTCCTAGTCAATAATTTTCTGACTTCTATTACCATAGATTAGTTTTGTGTTCAGACGGCATATAAATAAGCTCATACCGAATGTATTCTTCTGTGTCTGGACTTTTCATTCTAACAAAATATTTTTGAGAATGCTGTGTGTATTGGTAGTTCATTTTTTTACATTGCTAGGTAGTATTCCATAGTATGAAACTATTCCAGTTTGTCCATTCTCCTGTCAATAGACTTTTGGGTTGTTTCCTGGTTCTGGCTATTATGAATAAAATTACCATGAATGTTCTTATCTAAGCCTTCTTGCAGTTATGTATTTCCATTTCATTTCTTTTATGGTTATACCAAGGAGTGGAATTGTTGGTTGTAGAGTCTATATATGTTTAATATTAAAAAGAAAATGACAATGCTCCAAAGTAGTTTTAATTTTACACTCTCAACAATGTATAAGAGTTTCAATTGTTCCACATTTTGATCTATATTTAGTATAATTTGTTTATTTGCTATTCTAGTAGGTATGAAAAACACCTCATAGCTTTTATTATAATGTTTAATTTTCCTAATCACAAATGAATTTGAGCTCCTTTTCATGTATTTCTTTTCCAATATAATATCTAGTTTTGGGAATTGTCTGTTGAAATAATTTATTCATTATTTAAAAATTAAATTATTCATAATTTTATTATTTATTACAGTTTGTACAATAAATAGTATTCTGGATATAAATGTTTTATTATATATATGTCTTGTGAATATTTTTACTTCCTTGTGATTTATCTATTTATTTTTAAAATGAAATCTTTTCATGAGCATAAATTTCCCAATTAACCAATTTCATTTCTTTTAAGATTTTTTATGTCCTTACCAAGAAATCTTGGCTCATTCTAAGGTTATGAGAGTATTATAGTGTGAATTCTTTTAGAAGTTTTATGTTTCTAGGTTTTCTATGTAGTCCAATTATTTATCTCAAATTAATCTGTATATGGTATGAAATAGGAGTGTAGTTTCACTTTTCATTTGGATATTTGATTGTTTAATCAACATTTGTCAAAAAACCCTTTTCTTTCCCAATTTGAATTGGACAGAAGAGTCTATTTCTAGATTCTATTCTGTCTCACACCAACCTCACACTGTCCCAGCTATTCTGTTTTGAAATCGGTTTAAGTAATTCATTTGATTATGTTTATTATTTTTCAAGATGATTTTCTAGGTTCTTTGTATTTCCATATGAATTTTAGAATCTTTTTACTAATTTCTACTAAAAATCCTGCTAGGATTTTGTTAGGGATTATGTTGAATCCATAGGGCAATTTAGAGAGAATGAATCATATTAAAAATATCAAATCTCCAATTTATAAATGGCAAATGTATCCCTTTCAGTCATTGTCAATTATTTTTTAGATAATATTTTGTATTTTCAGTATAGTTTGTGCATATCTCTTGTTAAATTTAGTGGTAATGCTTTTTAATATTATTTTTAATGGCATAGCTAGAAGATGGGAATATAAATCACATGTATGTTTACAGTTGTGAGTAAGCAAAACAGTTTATTCTTGTATTATTATTTATTATTTTACTTTCCATATGGACAACTGTAAACCTACCTTTACTCCACTGTGATTATATCTATACTGATATATATATATATATACACTGATATTTATATATATACTGATATATACATAAAATCAGTATTTATGTATTTTATTTATTTTTAAATACTTTTACTTTCTCTCACTGGCTAAGACATGTGACACAAAGCTGAATAGAAGTGGTGTGTGTGTATTTCTTGGCCTTTTTCCTATCTTAGGGTGAAAAAGTGTAACATTTTATTATTAAGTATTATTTTAGCATTAAACTTTTCATAAATGTCCCTTATCAGATTAAGGAAGTTTCCTTCTATTCTTAGTTTGATGAGTATTTTTTTTAAAAATCATGAACAGATATTGAATTTTACCAAGTGTAATTTTGTTTTTTTGGTTTTTTTTGCCTTCCTTGAGAAAGCCATATGGCTTCCTTTTTCATTCTGTTAATATATTAAATTACATTGATTTTTAAGCAATATAAACCACACTAAATTTCTGGGATAAATAACAATTGGCCATAATGTATTATCCTTTTATAAATGGATGCATTGGGTTCATTAATATTTGGTTATAGATTTTTGCATCTGTGTTTATGAGAGATATTGGCTTGTATTTTTGTCTTGTAATATTTTAACCACAAAGATAATCTGGTTTTCTAAAATTTATTGGGAACTGTTCTCTCTTCCACTAATTTCTGAAAGTTTGTGTATGATAGGTTTTATTTCTTCCTTAAATTAATGGTAGGTTATAACAGTGAAGTTAAGTCTATAGTTCTCTTTGCGAAAATTTGTTATTAATTCCTTAACATTCATGGGTCTTTCTGTATTTTTTATTTTTTTGTGTGTTCATATCATCTAAATTTTCAAATATTAGCATAAAGTTGTTCAAAATATTCTCTTATCATTTTAATGATTATAGTTTTTTAAATGATTTCCTCCTTTTCTTTCCTGCTATTGCTAATTTGTGTTCTCTTTCCATGAAACTATGGCAGGCTAATTGTTAGCTTTCAAGGAGTGTAAAAACCCTCACAGCACTTGACAGTAATTTGGGCAAATTTTATAGCAGCCAAAATTTGACTAATTTAAAATTACTAATGATTCATTTGCTATTTCATCAGCTTTTTTCTTTTCCAGCTATCTCAACCCATTAATACTTGTACATTATTTTAAAATTCCTTGGTACAAATTAGTTTACAGAGCTAGTATTTGAAAAAGCACAATGTTCATTTATTTAACTAATAATTAAATATACAATATTTCTTTGCAATTGAGAGGTACATTGGTATTTCCATGTTGACATTACCAGTACTAGGACTTAAAACTAGATTAATTAATTTATTGAGATTCAAGAATTATTGAGGGCCTCATTAAGCCAACTCCTGTGCCAGGTGTTGAAAATATAATGATGAATAAGACATCGTTCCTGCCCTGAAGGAGCTTACAATTGAATATTGAGTAAGACAAGGTACTATGACTTTATGGTATAGATTGATAAGTTATATGATAAAAATAGGCACAAGAAACATAAAAAGAGGTGACTTAACTCAATCTTAATTTAAAAAAGCTTCTAGGAGAAGTGTCATATAAACTCAGTTCTGAGGAATGAGCAAGAATTAGCTAAGCCACACCCAGGTTTTTGTGCCTCAGAGACTGCAGAAATACAGTCCATCCTCAATACTTCCAGATTCTGTATTTGCAAACACTCTTACTTGCTAAAATATATGTGTAGCCCCCAAATCAATATTCATGGTATTTTTACAGTCATTCAGACATGCTCAGAGCAGTGAAAACTTTGGACCAAAATAAATGTTCCCAGCAGAGGTCATAAATAAGGTGATGTTCTGCCATCTTGTATAGCTGTCATACTGTGAGAAAGTGTTCTTTTCATGGTCTATTTGATGCCATATATTCTGGTTTTTTTTGTTTTTTTGTTTTTTGTTTGCTTTTGGGTGGCGAATTGCTGTTTAAAGTGGCTCCAAGCATAGTAATGAAGTGCTTTCTAGGGTCCATAAGCACAAAAAGGCTGTAATGTGCCTTAGAGTGAAAATATATGTTAGATAAGCTCTTTTTCAGGCATGTATTTAGTGCAGTTGGCAATGAGTTTAATGTTAATGAATCAACAATATATATTAAATAAGGTGTCTTTAACCAGTTGCACACCTAAACCAAAGTTCTGTGTTGGTTGGTTGATGAAGGTTGTGACCGGACACTTGTAGGAGCCTAAACTAAGTCTGAAAGGGGCAATGATTCAGTGTCCACTACTTCTGTGCTTGCAGTGACTTGAGTTGATAGAACATAACCACTGTAAATAATAAGAATTAACTGTAAATGCTTTCTGTTTTACATTACTAAGTTTTGGGGTAATTGGTTATGTAGTAGTAGATAACAAATACAATATATGAAGCCCAATGATATAGCCTTTTTTAAGGCCTACATGATCTGATTAACTAAAACACTCTTCCAAGTGCTTATCTATTGCCTGCCTAAAAATATCTGGGGACAGAATAAATGTGCACATTGTCAGGTAGATAATATACTTTTTTTTCCTAGAATTGGCATAGCTCTGTAGACTGTTTATTGTAATTATTGTCTTTTAAGTTATTCTGGATAGTTTTGCATCTGAAGTAACTTAATGTACCAAGAGCTGGACATATTTAATACCTTCTCGCTTAACTTTGTTTTCAGAATTTCTTTTTGCCATGCATTGTAAAGAATATACCAATATCACAAATTATCTTTTTTGTGGATTTAATGTTGTATAAATCAATTTTAAATATCAGTCAAACAAAGTTACACTGGATTTGTGAAAAAAGTAGTATTTTGACAACTTAAGATCCCTGTTTGATTTTCATCCTCCATGATTATATTTGTTTCAGACATGTTAAGGCAATGATTATGATTTAAGCTGCAGAAGAACTTTACCTAGTTTTGATGAACACACACAGGTGTAGGGAGAGCCATTAACAAAATATTAAATTGCTAGCTCCTTATTGGAAAGTCCCCATTTAGTTTGTTGAAAGATCCAAGATTGTGTATAAAAATAGAAAATAGCTGAATTGGTCACAGGCATCCTGCTGGGATTAGATGAATGGCAGCTGCAGAACCACTGTGAGATGCAAAGAAGCATTTTAGTCTTCCCTAAAGACTTTGGGTCTCAATTTCCATGTAGCTCTGGCCCATGACTTGCTGCCAGCTCAGCTGTTAAATTACTGTGATGTTAGAAAACAAGTTGGAGCTGGTTGTCTTGATATGGAAAATAATTTAGGAAGTCCTTGTGCTCACTTCCAACTATAGCACTTTAAATGAATAAAGAATAGTCATTATATTTAATTGTATGATGTACATATCAATATTATAAAAGATATGGGTAAAGTCTTTTTCTTGTAGAATGAATATTTATTGACAGTTATAAAAATTGCTTATTTCAGAGACAACACTGATCCTGATGCTGGTGTTCTGCTGGGACAGAGAAAATGGAAAGCAAGTGGTTACTTGACCCAGAAGAAATAGAAGGATATACAACATGCATTTTTTAATTTAACAAATAACTCAAAAGATGTATACATCAGCTCTTCCAGGATTTTTTTTTAGGTCTTCCTGATAGTCAAAGATTTTGAAGTTTGAGCACTGCCACAGGAATGTTGGCATTTACTCACTTTTTTTTTATAGTTTCCAATATTCTAAAAATCATAAGATGTGACCTATTTGAAGTTTAGTTCTGCTGTGACACAAAATCACAATTCTTGCCTTTATCTACCATGAAAATGGGAGAAAGAATGGCCCAAGAAGAGATTAATCAACTACTTTATTTCTGTTCACTTCCCTCCCACCACCTCTACCCTTGTTCTCACAGGTTTTAATTCCTGTTAGGGGTTAAGAGTTATGGCAAAGAGACCTTCAATCCATTAGTTCAGAAAAATAAATGAACTAATGGTTACAAAAACAGAAAATTTTGGAATTGTGGAGGGGCAACTATTTGGTCTACCCATTAACATTTCCATGTTTTAAAAGTCTCATTAATGCTCATATTCCTTAAAACCATGGGATGGTTTAAATAAGGTTTTATTTCATTTACTTATTTGCTTACTTTTTATTTTTAAAATTGAATTTATTGGGGTGACATTGGTTAATAAAATTATGCAGGTTTCAGGTATACAATTGTATAGTCCATCATCTGTATATTGTATTGTATTCACCACCCTAAGTCAAATCTCCTTCCAACTCCATTTATCCCCCCTTTCCTATCTTCTACCTCCCTCCATACCACCAATCTTCTGGCAATCACCCCACTGTTATCTGTGTTCAAAATGAGCCTGAAATAGAACTTTATTATATGTATTACAGTTTAATAAATGTATTATTACTTAAACTGACTCTAGTTGTATTGGTTTTTTTCTTAGAAACATATTCGATCTAGTTCATTGGTCAATCCTACTAGAAATTTTCTTTACTGGGAAATCTATTAAAATCTTTATCTTTTAAAAAATATTAATTTATTTATTTTTAGAGAGAAGAGAAGAGGGAAAAAGAGGGGAGAAATATCAATGCAAAATACTTTGATCAGTTGCTCCTAGTATGTGCCCTAACCGGGTGTCTGTACCCACAACTTAGGCATGTGCCCTGACCAGGAATCAAACCGGCGACCTTCTGCTTTGTGGAACAATACCCAGCTGAGCCACACTGCTCAGGGCTAAAAACTTTGATCTCTTTTTGGACTTTTTCATTAACCAGTTCAATTCACTAATCTGATTCTAAATAAGAAAAGACTGAAATTATTGGTTTGCTCTGATTTATACAAGTTTGTATGAGTAGAATCTATGGAGTAACAGGAAAGCTGAAAATATTATGGTAAGATTTCCTTTAGTGGTTTCTTTATTCTGAAAGAACAATAAATTTGTATTTATTTCTGAAAGAAAAAAAATCAACAACATAAGATTATGAAATAATATTTTCTTATAATAAAGATGTATAATATATACATGTTAATTTAACAAAAATGAATTTTAACTGTAACTTTTCAAAAGATGAGAAATATTTTGTAGTACGTGTTAAACTTCATTTCAATTTATTTTTATGACCAGATCTGTATATAAGTAGTTCATTAATTTCAGGGAGAAAAATGTTAATAAAATAAACAATTGGTTATTTATGTTTTAGGAAAAATACATTGACTGACTTTTTAAAAATTAATAAACTTTATTTTTTAAAGCAGCTTTAGGTTCACAGCAAAATTGAGTGGAAAATGCAGAGAGTTCCATATACTGCTTTCTTTTTCCACATACCTGAAATTTTTTCCACTATAGACATCTTGCACCATAGTGGTACTTTTGTTACAATTGGTAAGCTTATATTGACAAGTTATTATCAATGAAGGTCCATAGTTTACATTACAATAGGGCAAAACTTTTCAAAAATATATATTGTATATCTATTTATATATATATATATAACATATACATTCATACACATCTTCATTCATTGGATATCCAACATTTTAAAAATGTGTACATTTATTATAAAATTGTAACAAAAACTGCACAGTGTTTTGATCATTCTGAAAAGATCAAACATAACCTTGGAAATCATCTGGAGATTGTAGCAGTAAAATTTTTTCTAAATAGTTAGATATTCTTTCATTAAAGGTATTTACCATGTACTCTTAAAGGGACCTGGTGACAAATATACTACACATTTTAGTTAGGGATCAGAGAGGCTGCCTTTTGCATAATGAAGTGGTCCTCACCCCCTTTGACCTTGGTGCTGAAGAGAGTGCTATGTGGCTGTGTTCTGATTCCTTGCTAGTATTATTTAAATCTATGCAAACTGGTGTTGGGAAGTATTGTGCATCAGGTATCTTTTAGTTAATTTCTATCCTAGGATTAATTGGTACTGAGTTTATGATCATGTAGCAGGTAGCGGGATCCCTGAGCCTAATTAATTCCGATGAACTTGACAAAAGTGATTTCATGAACTTTCTAGTAGAGGGTCAGGCCCCAAATCCTTATAAAGTCTGACTCCATGTTATGGACTGAATATTTGTGTTTCCTCAAAAAAAAGTTTATGTTGAAATTAATGTGATGATCTGTTAGGAGATAGGGCACTTGGGAGGTGATTAGGCCAGGAGTGTGGAATCCTCATGAAGGGATAAATGTCCTTACCAAAGAAACCTCAGAGTTCTCGAGAGCCCTCTGCCCCATGGGGATGCAGTGAGAAGGCTGCTGTCCGCAGATCACAAAGCAGCTCCTCATCAGACACTGAATCTGTTGGCAGCATGGTCCTGGCCTTCCCAGCCTCCAGAACTGTGAGAAATAAATGTTTATCTTTTAAGCCGCCAGTCTTAAACAACCAGTGCTTCTAGATCCAATTCCTATTTTTAAGACCCCAAATTTCATCCTTTACCAGGGCATATATAACTTTTTCAGTGCTCAATGCATGTTTCATAAATGTAGTAACATAATATATACTAATGGTTCGGAAAACAGGCCTGGAGTGATGTACATCCGGGCTTTCATCAGAGACCTCTTTTTAAATTAAATGTACAGCCTATGGAACATTGTCAAAAACACTCTGGTTCTCAATTTATGCATTAGGTAATTTCTACTTGATAGATAATAATGAAAATAAGGTATTTGTAGGTTACAAGAAAGAATCACTATCACCTAAGCATAGTTAATATTAAAACATATATATCATAAAGATATTTTCCCTTTACTCCATATTTCAGGGTACTAGTTTATTTTTGAAAAATTATACTTTTGAAAGAGAACCCTGTAGGCAGTGCATTTCTGAGCATGTCTACATCATGACTATAAAATATGAATAATGATAATATAAAATGGCTTAATGTGACGTCATAGGGTGTCTTGGTATTTCAATATTACCCCTGCCATTACCTCAGCCATTTGAAAAATGTATTACTAAATTCAATAGGGCCCTTATTTCCTGCCAGATTTCAAGACAGATTTGCTCTTCAAGAATGAATAGGGTGATTTTACTACCTTTCATGGAATTTCAACAACTGATATTAAGCACTATAATTTTTCAAATTGTATATATTTGCCCTTGATGTTTTTAAAAATTTCCAAGTTGCCTTTTTATATATTTGGAACATGATTTGGTTTTTAATATAGGAGATAATTTCTTCCACTTTGGCCTCCAGGATACTGAAAATTGACAAGTATGACAAGTTGTGTAGCCAGAGACGAGGTGAGTTTAAGTGAAAGAACAAAGTTATTTTTTGGCCAGTTGCTATTAAACTCCATCACTGTAATTGAATTAATCCCCCCAAAGAATTATAGTTTTGATTTTCTATGGAAGAATTTTTAAAAGGTTATAGCTTTATACATAGCATTTCTTTCCATATCATATTTTCTTTTTAAAAATTTATTATGAAAATTTTAAACATAAAAATTAGAGAAGTATAATGAGTCCCTATGTCCCATCACCTAGCTTCAACAAATGTCAACATTTTACTAATCTCATCTCATCCCTCACTACTTTTTCTTGAATATCTTAAACAAAATCCAGACATTGCATCTCATGTCACTTTACCCATAAATACTTCAGTACCTTATCTCTAATAAACACTTACAATATCATGATCCCATTATCATAAACCTAACAAAATTAGAAATCATTTATATCATCTAATATCCAGTTGGTGTTCATATTTCTCCTATTGTCCTCAAATTGTCTGTTTTATGATTTTGTTCAAACCAATATCAAAACAAGTTTTACACGTTGTATTTGGTGTCTATCTCAAGCCTTGTAAATGATAGCCCCTCTTTTATTTTATTTCTATTTATAGTTTTGTATTTGTTTTTCTGTCTTCAAATTGTTTTCTTCCTGTAGAAAGCAAGTAAAACTTTTGTTAAGAATTATGGTTTCCATAACAAGGATATAATTAGTTAGAGAACACAAATACTAGAATTTCTCTGTAAGATGAAATTCTGAATACAAATAAAACTCACCCATTCATTCAAAATGAAGTTTTGGTTGCTCTGTGCCAGGTAGTGTGCAATGTAATTGGGATAGAATGTTGAGGAAAAAACAGGTATGATTATTGCTATTACAGGTATGATTTTAAGTGTCTAGAAGGTAAGAGACATGGAATTAGACACTTGATGTGCAGTGTGTAAGAGAAGTGCAGGGGACCATGGGCAAATAAGAGAGAAACATGCCCAGAGGAGCGCTATGGGCTGAATTACATCCATAGCTGGACACGGTATGTTGAAGGCCTAACCCCACAATGTGACTATATTTGGAGATAGAGCCTTTAAGGAGGTAAGATTAAATGAGGTCTTAAGTTAGGGGCTATAGTCTGTAGGACTGGTGTCCTTGCCAGTGGAGGGAGAGACACCAGAGCTCTTTCCTCGTGTGAGCATGTGTGGAGAAAAGATCAGGTGAGGACACAACAACAAGATAGTCTCTACATTCCTCGCCAGAAATCAGTCCTGTTGGCAACTTGAACTTGGAATTCCACCTTCTAAAGCTGTGAGAAAATTAATTTGTTAGAGCCACTAAGTGTGTGATACTTTTGTATGGAACCTCAAGCAGACCGATATAGTCTGAAAGCAGCAATGAGGATCTTATCTTACCCCTCAACCCTAAAATGTGTGAGATATGAGAAAATTCCTTAATTCTTTCACCAATAAACACTGCTTGCAAACCTACTGTACCAAGGGTGGGCCAAGATGTGTGTTGGTAAAATAAATCATACATAGACCCTTGCCCTTATAGGGTGTATGTATAAGTGAGCCATATAGACATTAACAAATGACATCAGCTATAAATCCATCATTACAGATTATGCTGAATACAGTGAAGTGGAAGGGCAGAGTCCTAGGAGAAAAATTAATGGGGTTGGTGTGTAGGTGGTAGAAGGGGATGTACAATGGGAAATGGGGAGCATTCACAAGGTTGAGGGAAAGCCTCCCAGAGGAAAGCACATTTTAAATAGAGCTAGAACAAAACACCAATTCTAAAGAATATATGCACCCCCATATTCATTGAAGCATTATTTACAAAGACCAAGATATGGGACAAACCTAAGTATTCACCGATAGACAAGTGAATAAAAAAGTGTGGTACATACATATTATGGAATATAACTCAGCCACAAAAAATGAAATCTTTCCATTTGCAACAGCATGAATGGACCTGGGGAGAATTATGCTAAGTGAAATAGGTCAGACAGAGAAAAACGAATACCATGCGATATCACTTATACAGGTTGGGGCAAAATAGGTTTATAGTTGTGAGTACACAAAACACAGTTTATTCTTGTATTATTATTTATTAATTATTATATTATTTTCCATAAAAACAACCATAAACCTACTTTTTCCTCAACCTGTATGTGGAATCTGAAGAACAAAATAAATGAACAAACAAAACAGACATAGATACAGAGAACAAGCTGATGGAGGGGGAGATGTTGAGGGACTGGGTGGAAAAAGGCAATGGGATCAAGAAGTACTAATTGGTAGTTGCAAAAGAAGCATGGGAATGTAAGGTAAAGCATAGGGTATGCAGTTAACGACCTTGTAATAACTGTGTATTGGGCCAGGTGGTCACTTGAACTATTGGAGGTTACACTGTTAAATCTATACGAATGGCTATCCACTGGGTTGTACACCTGATACTAGTACAAAAGAGTGCTGAATTGTTGAATACCCACTGTAATAGAAAAATGAAATGAAAACATAGATTTTTAAAAATGAGTGGGGATTCAGGGAAGGTTCAGAGGAAAAGCATTTAAAGCAGAGGAAAGAGCCCGAGGACAGAATAATCTAAGATAATTTGGGAAATAGAAAAGGGGCCACTATGTGGGGAGTGTAGTAAGAGAATTAAGACCTTTGATGATTCTGGAGAGGAAGGAAGACCTATATCATGTAAACTCTAGGGAATCATGCTTAGAATGTAACATACTAACACCGTGGGAGATACTGAATGATAGAAAGCAGGAAAATGATTCTCTGATAGAGGAATTAAGAAAATCACTCAGACTGCTCTACAGAGAATGACGTCCAACCATGCAACAGAAAGCACAAGACTATAGGAATTAAATGAGAGGGGAGAATAAATGACTAAGACACCTCATATCTTGATGGAAACTAAGGATAAAATATTTGTGTCCTGTTCAGCACTTTCTTTAGCACAGTTACAACATCTGCCTCCAAGCACCTTGAACATGGCTAGAGAAAAACCACTCCACTTGACTAGTCTTATTTTATATTTATGATTATATCCTCAAATCAGCCTTTAGGGCTTCCTAGAAACTCTATTGTATTTCTCTAGTTCATTAATGTTTTACTCTCCTAGATCGGAATCAGCAAACTATCTCCTATGAGCCAAATTCAGCTCTGCTTGTTTTTGAGAATAAAATTTTACTGAAAACACAGGCATGCTTATTTGTTTATGTATTGTCTATGGCTGCTTTTACATTACAACACAGAAGTTGAGTAGCTGTGACCATTTGCAAAGCCTAACATATTTAATACCTGGTTCTTTGCAACAAAAGTTTCCTTACCTCTGTCCCGGATGGCAATTACATACTTCCTCCTCTGTGTGCAAAATTTCAAGCCTCCTTCTCCAATTCACTCTCAGTTGAAAACCTTGCTTTTTCTTTAAGAAAAATGAGTAGATAAATGCATAGCTTTTCTAAAAGAAAAGCTTTCACATTCTTCCAACACAGAGTATATATTACTATTTTCTACTTTTTCCTGTTCCCATTTGATCTTGTCCTCGGTAAATGAGAATTCCTTGGAAGAGTTATCTACATTTGCGCTCTATAGTTAGACTAGTTGCATTATGTAATAAAGTATTTCAGTAAAAATATTCTTGCCAAGGCTAGGATGACTTCCTTGACTCCCAATTCATTGGTCAATTCTAATTTACTTTTTCAGAAGCTTTGGACAAAATACATCATTCCCTCTTCCTTGAAGCAATTTCTTTGCTTAGCTTCTCAAAATCTGTTGATTATTCTCTTATCCTACTGTCTTCTTAATTTTCTTTGTTACTTTCCAGATTTTATTTTTCTTCAAAACTTCTAGATGTTTTTGCTCCAAGATTTAGTTATTTCTTTTATCTACACACAATGCTATTGATATTATCTAATTTCTTACAGTAGTAAATGCCATCTCAGTATTGATGATTCCCATATTTACTTCGCTGACCTCCAGATTTATATTTCTCTATAAGGCTGTCTAGTTGACACTGAAAGTTAAATATTTCCAAGTAAAAATTCTTGATATCTTCCTAAATTCTACTGTACCTTCTACTGGTGAAATGCACCTCCATTCTTCCAGTTGATTAGATGAAAAGCTCTATAGTTTTTTTTTTGTTTGTTTTTTCTCTTGTTTTTCATATCTTAAATTTGGTTTATTAAAAAGTACTAACTGATTTGTTCAAAATGTATTTAGTAGTCAATAACTTCTGGATGTATCTACTTTTACCCTTTATGAAAACCAATCTGGATTGTTATACTATTTTCCTAGATGATCTTTGTGTTACCAACCTTGTCTCTGTATCATCTATTCTTCATACAGCTGCCAAAATGATACTATTTAAATATTCAAAACTCTCCAGAGGCTCTATGAGACACCGATATGAAACTAAGCCCTTACTTTACATAATTCAGTCACAATAGGAAACAGATGACATATTCAAATTAGAAATTTTAGGAAATAACCAATGATATGTTTACAAAGAAATGGGAAGTGTAAGAGAGAAACTTTTAGGTATAGAAAGAATAGTGCAGGACCATGGAATGAGTGACAGCAGAAGCCATTACCATTATTAGGCCTGGAGGAGGGAGATATTATTGGAACCCAAAGACAGAAGACCTTCTGTCAGGAGCTGTGACTTTGAGTGTAGAGGCAAAGCCAGCCTGAGCCAGCCATGCACGGAAAGAGCCTGGAGATTAAATACCTCACCTTCACTGTCTTCCCCTCCTCTAATTTTGCTTCCATGCTTTCTATTGGCCAAATCTAGTCAAACACCAAAGAGAAGGTAAACCATTAATATGGTCCATCAAAGGGCACAGATAATGGTACTGAAAAGTTGGGAATATATCTGGAGGGACAAATGAAAGGTATCCAGTTTACAAGGTCCTGTAAAGCTATATAGGATTTGCCCTTCCACTTTCTACCTTGTTTTCTATTCTACCTAACGATCTTTCCCTTAAGAACACTGACTTGTCTTACTTTTTCCCATTTAAAAAAATATATTTCCACTTTGGATCTTTTACTTCCACTCCCTCCTCTGCCTGCATCCTTTTCTCTTTAGTTTCTTGCTTTAAGGTTATTCCCTTAGAGAAAATTTCCCTGACTAGCCTATATAAAAATACAACTCACTTATACTCACTATTGCCCTACTGAAATATTTTTATAGTATATTTATTTCCCAGCATATTATATGCTTATTCATTTTTTACCTCCCTCTCACACTCATCCACTGAGGTGTAAGCATCTTGAAAAAGGATTGTGTTTGATTCATTCATTTGAGGTTGAATCCTCAAAATCAGAAGAGTACTGATATATAGTGAGTAGATTCTCATTATTCATGGTAATTAATGTTCTATAAAGTTGTTTTGAACAGGGATTAGCCACTGTTCCTAGTGAAATTACAAGGCTATGTCCCTGATAGTCTCTGGCCACAATATTTTTGTCAACCATCCCATACATAATTTTGTTTTATGCAAGTTTCTGTTTGAAGGCATTATTTAATATATATTTCTTAAAATTAATTATCTGGCATTTATTTATACCAAAACACTAACTGAGAAGGGTTTAATATTTTTTTTGACTCTGGGTAACCATTACTTTCTTTGGCTTTCAGACACACAAAAATGCTATCTACCACACCTTTTAAAAAAATCAGTTATCTCATGAATCCACACATGTAGAAGCTTTTTCATCTTTTTCAACAGCATAATTAAAAAGAAACAAATTATTTGCAATACCACAATTTCATCATTAGTAGGATGAATAAATGTATCTGGTTTATTCATGTAATTGAATAATATACAGCTTTGACAATAAAAATCAATACTATATTGTGTAATCAGATTGATTCTCACAGTCATGATGAAGGAAGCCAGACAAAAAGTTTTGCACTGTGAGATACCATTCACATAGACTTCAAGAACACTGAAAGCTAAACCTTGGTGGTGGGAATCAGAGTATTGCTGACATTTTGCTGGGTAATAAATGTGGTGTTAGGAGACATAAGTGAGGTTTCTCTTATACATTTGTGCCCCTCTCAATCCATAGTTTCATACAGCAGCAAGAAGGAGCTTTAAATGATGTAACCTGGTAATATCTATGTCTTGGTCTGGGCAGTGGTTAGAAGGTTGGGTTCAAGTGGTGTTTCCTAATAGCAATAATACTTAAAAGAATGGAATACAGTAGATCTATGTACACTGAGATTAAATCTCTGTAAGAAATGTTAGTACAGTAAAAAGTCTAGAACAATGTACATGAGTGAGCCATTTCATAAAATTTGTCAAAGACTCTAATTACATGTATATGTATGGATATGTAGATAGGTGTACATGTGTGCATGTGTGCAAACCTTTAGCATTTACATTTTATTTTTCTGGAGAAGTCTATAGAAACTATTAACTGTGGTTGTCCTTTGGAAAGAGTATTTGGGATTGGTGTAAGAGGGAGAAAGTCTTTTAGTTTTCATTTTACATCTCTTTTTAGGATTTAATACATGTATTTTATTTTCTAAAAGTCTTAAACTACAATGATATGCTCAAATATAAATGAGAAATGAATTCTTTATTATCTTAAATTTTTAAGACTAATTATGTAATATTGTGTGAATTTACATAGTTTTAGAGAGAGTTTTGGAATGGTAACATATTTAAATAAAAAACTTAATGTGACAGAAATTTCTAGACTAATTGCTAGAATTATAAGCAAGAGAGAAAATCATTATTAATATACCTATGTGAAAAAATTGGTGGAAAGTTAGGTACTTATGGTGTAACTTCAGTAGAGATATTGGAAAAATATTTAATTTAAATTCAAATTTTGAAGAAAAACTTAAACATATGCAACACTCATTGTGGCAACAACTAACATACACTTTTGGAGTATTGCAAAGTTACATGGATTTGGCATGGATGCTTTGCAAAAAAAAGAGTGCAATGTTATTGACACAATTTTTGTTGAGAAAGTAAAGTGAGTATCCACCAAACTATTTTAAATCTAGAGCATTTTTGGCCCTGATTAAGTGGGAAGAAGATTCAAAGTGACTTTTGAGGTTTTAATTGGGTGGTTTGATGATGAGCTCATTGAACAATTTCAGTTCACTTTATTGTAATGATGTAAGAGAAGAAAAAGAATTTTTAAAAATCCAAATGATGGAGAATGTTCACTCCAGAGGTAATCTTTAAGGGATGAACCCTGGCCTGAGCCCTGACCTATTTCATGTGACATGCTCATGGTCGATATAGAAATGTTGTACTATTAAACTCTGGATACATTTCCTCAAAGATTTATAGAAGAATGTATTTCTTATAGGTATATATCTACATATAGATGTAGGTGCAGATTGAGATATGATGTGTATGTTTTTCATAAAGCGCTCTTACTCTGTTATCCTGTATGTTCCCTCATTTCAAGTAATTGCTTTTTATAATGAGGAGATCGAAAGGGCTATTTTCAAGTACTTTTTCCACAGTATAGAATTTAGAGTGAAGGCATATTCTAACACAAGATGGGAAACATCAATATCAGTATGCAATAAGAATATAATTGTTCTTTGTCAAATATGTATGTAATATGAATCTTTAAAATGCAAAACCAGGAAGCTATATCCATTGTGTTAAATATCAAATAGCACTGAACTATTTGCTTTTGTATTTATCTGTTTCTGCTAATGAAATGAGCTGATTACATAATCTGAGTTTGTATGCTTTTGGTTCAATTGAATTGATCTTGGAATGAATTGCTGTGCATTCAAAATTTTACTGTATTGTCTCCCTGAGCACAAAGAAGAAGAAATCCCTGAAGCCCAAGGTTGAGTTGAGCTGAGAATTACCTGGCAAAACTGTGAAATGAAATTTAGGCTCTTGTATTTAAAAAAAAAAGTCTTAGTTACATTCTGCATGAATAAGCAAAACATATGATAAAACTTAATTATTTCTCCAAAGCTTGAAAAGTTGTAGAGGAAGGTAATTTTAGCTTTCAAATTGGATATATTTTCTTACCTTAATAAGACTGGATTTTAGATCTATGCCAGTGATTTCTACTTTACTTTTCATTTGCATCCTAGCTTTTCCAAGGACTGCTTGCTGTGGCAACCCACTAGAAATAGCCTTTCATATTTAGAACTATAAATCATCCCATTCAGGAACTTAAATTCTGAAAAATAAAACACAACTCCAGAATTACAAGCATGTTCAATTCTATATGATGAAGTATGGGGAATAGTTTTAAATAATGACTCTGCTTTTGTTTTCCTGAACACATGCATATGTAAAAGCCATGACTTATTAATATGTTTACATACTTTATATTTTAGATTCAATTATGAAAATGCTATGTATCACATATTCTAAAATAATGAGATCCAATAATTAATTGAGATAAAAATAGTATTTAATAAAATTTTTGGTTCCATGAACTCCTCTGAAAAGTAGAAAGTTATGCTATGAAGTCAGATTAAAAAGGATGCATTTGTTTTTTGTAATGCATCCATTTGGCAATACTGTCTTTCTTTAATTGATATTCTCTATTTTAAAGGGCACATCAAAATAGTTTCTTATTTATTATGATTAATACTATGAAGAATTTTCTATATAAGCTGCTGAACCTTTTATGTTTGTAAATGTTCCTAAAACCAATAATCTGTCTAATGTGTTAGACACTATGTAAACAAATTTACATTTACTCACAAACCCAAATGAAGAAAAAATAGACATAAAACAGAACATATTTCAATATGAAGTTTAATGTGGCTATTTTAAACTCACTTTAAAAAGAAATATTTAGTCAAATGATCATTTTTGAACTTAACTGTTACAATATACATATTTTAAGAGTAAATATGGATTTAAAATTGCAAGGAAAGCAGATGTCTTTTTACTTTAGCAAAATTATTTTTATAATTTCTAAATATTAAATATATGTATATTTGCATTTTAAATAAATTTCCAGTCACAGTTATCTAATGTTGCAATTATAAGTGTATCTTGGGGACTAAAAAATAAGAAAATTATATTTTTATCCCAATAGTGATTTTTATGTAAATTTAGACCATTTAATAATCTAGCAAAAGATTATGGAAATCTAGGAGTCATTGAAATAGCAGCAAAATTTGCTTAGATATTTTCTTGATTACAAAATACATTTGAGTTTTACAAAATACTGGTGGGTGTAATAGGTAATAAACAAACACAATAGTATGGATTCAATACTTGTTCCCTTCCAAGCACCGTGCCAAGGGTTTATCTGCTTTCTCTCATTAATTCTGTCAACATCACAGTGACACATACTGCTATTGTCCCCAATTCACAAATATTCACACTGAGGAACATAGAAATTAAGGGATATAATGAGGGTTATTCAGTTAGTAAATGACAAAACAATAAAATGAATAGTGTCTGTATTTGAAAAGTCAAGAAACTCTAGTGTAATAGGTGTTACTTGGGCAAATACTCTCAGCAAGTAGGCCTTAGGTTAGGCACGAGGTTCAAGGTCTCCAAATCCAAATATTATACAGTTTCCTTTAAATTAAATTTATATTTCATAGAAAATAACAATTAATGACATAATGTAACTTTTAAATTCCTTATCTAAACATATACATGAAATTTTATAGTAGCTATACATAAAAGTCTGACTCTTCTAATAAGTTGCAATGACCATTTATGGAATATTTCTTATTACTGCATACACTTCTAAGTGCTTTGTATTTGTTATCTTATTTAATGATCATTAAAAAATCTATGAAGTTGACAGCTAGTGTGGGGAGGGTAGGCAGTGGAGGGATTGAGCAAAGGAAAAAGGACTCATGGACATGGACGGCAGTGTGGTGATTGCTGGGGGGAGGGGGTATAAGGGGACTAAATGTCAATAGAAAAAATATAATAAGGATTAAATTAAAAAATAATGAGGAAGATACAATTACCCTTTAAAAATATTTTTTTAAGATTTTATTTATTTACTTTTAGAGAGAGGGGAAAGGAGGGAGAAAGAGAGGGAGAAAAACATCAGTGGGTTTCCTCTCAAATGCCCCCAACAGGTGACCTGGCCCACAACCCAGTCATAGGCCTTGACTGAGAATTGAACTGGTGACCATTTGGTTTGCAGAACAACACCTAATCCACTGAGCAACACTGGTCAGGACAGACACATTTTTATGTACTACTTCAGATCTCTTTGTATACACCTGTATATTGTTCCATCCAGCTATAAAAACAAGTGTAACTTCACAATACCTCACCTCAGTCTCTGCTGAGTGCCTTTCACCTCTTGGCTTATCGCTTTTGTGTTGACACTGAAGTATGGGTGTCACACATGCCCACTGGGTTGTTACATATGAGCGACCCACATGCATTCTTCCTAGACGATGACCAAGCAAGAATGAGCCATCACTCACACTTAGGCAACCAGCTCGGTAACAGAGGTTTCTCTGCTTTATCACTCTTTCCTCTCATTCCTTTGCCCTCACCATGTGTAACAGAATAAAACTGTAGCACTGAATTCTTGCCTCAAGTTCTGTTTTCTTGTGAACTTGGGATAAGACAGATGGTAACAGGATTGAAGTGTTAACACCTAGCATGTGGTGGCATCATCATTACTAAAGCTTTTACCTGTGGTTAATTAGAGTGAGATAAGTGGAGAGTGGAAAATGGGAGACTATATGATGGCTGTGGTTTTATTTAATAATCACATAGGACAATGATAATGATTCTAAGAATTGTAATGTGGAGAGGGTTGGCTTCCGTTAGCTTCATCAGAAGACTTGGAAAATAAATGATAGGCTCAGGGCAGCCAACTGACAATGGAAGTTACGCTGTAAAAATCAAAGGTTCTCTAGGACAGCTTTAAAGAGATTCTGATCTCCTGTACCTTCAGGGCAAATTGTCCTAATTATCAGGCCTGGAATGTAATTGTAAGTGTGGTAGAGCTTCAAAAAGAATTAAATATACACAGCTTTAAAATATTTTGTATGTCAAAGTAAGGGAACTGATAGAAGAAGAACGAAACCCAGGAATGGTGACATTTTAGTGGATGAACCTGAAAATCTTCAAACCCTATTTTCCCAATGACTCTAAGCTAGCAAAAGCAGCACTCACTCACCCCTTTCCTAGAGATGAAAGCTTGGGTTCCATGCTTCAGATCTAATCTGAGGCAAACGACTTGGGTTGTGACACCTGTCCCCCTAGACATCTACCCTATCACCTCTCATTTCCACCTGGTCGATAACCAAGATCAGGTCTCTGCAGAGCCTGAGTGCGGAAGGACAGTGTCTCTCCCAGGAGGCAACAGTTTCTACAAGAGACTTTTAGGACCTCAGTAATATGTGCCAGAGGGAAAAAGCGGGGTGTGTTGAGGTGGATCCTGAGGAGGTTAGATCAGGTAGGAAAGGCAATAAGGGTGGACAAGGAACGATTTATAGTCATGGGAGCTCTCACTCATGAATCAGGCTTTAGTACCTGTCAAGGATACAAAGAAATGGTTCTAACAGTTTGTTACTATGGCTTATTGTAGGTAAAGCATGGCGATAGCCTACAGTGAATTGGGAGAAGGTGCCAGGATTTCCTTGGTGTATTATTGAGGAAGGGGTGTACAGGTTCAAGGAGATGGAAATGTAAGAATGGATTTACCTAATAAGGCATGAGAGCCACAGTCTGCCTGTTTACCAAGGCAGTAAGAATGCACTGGTGATATGGAAACACAGCATCCGTGCAAAGCTTGACGGTAGTCTATTGGATCTGCTGCCATGGAACAAAATTTCCATACAATAGGGACAGTAATTCTGGAATGGTAAAGGCCAGATGGTAGCACTTAACCTTCAGAATTAAGGCCGGTATAATCACCAAAATGGGCTGTAAGGCCACGAGAATCTGGATGCTTTGATTATGCAGCAGTGACTAACAGTTCCTGGTGTTTCTAGAAGTAAGGTAGAAGACCACTGACAAGGGCGTTCTTAAAAACTGACCGAATCCTCACATTAATCCCTGATAGATGACACAAGAACCATTATGGGGAAAAGAGTTTAGCCATTTCCCTTTCTTCCTTGCCAAAATCAAAAGAAATGTCACATACTAGGAGGGATTTCAGAGATTAGTTCTATCAGCAAACACTAAAAAGAGGAAGGTGCATGGGTCCCTTCTTATTCCAATTTGGTACACTTGTGTGGCACCCACAACACACAATTTATTATGTTAATTACAGTCAATTACTGTAAAGTTAGCCATGTGGTAACCTCAATTGTAGCTGCTATTTCAAGTACAGTGCCTTAACTAGAATATGTTCACACAACTTTTGGCACTTAGTTGTAATTATTGATCTGATGAATACATTCTTATCAATTACCACAATTTCATATGACAAAGAAAACAATATATACTTGCTTTCTTGCCTCCAGAATCATGAGAATAATCTTACTTCCAAAAAATATAGTCTTAAGGGACTTCAATTGCCTTTATTCTTCTGGAAAGTTTCCTTGAATATTTTCTGTTAATGATATGTTATATGTTACTGATGAGCAAGAAGGCAAGAAATCTTATTATACAACAACAACAACAACAACAACAACAACAGCAAAACAAGGAGCAGTTGTCCTACTAAAACAGTTGAATGGCTTTTAAACCTTTAGTTAATATTTCATTTTGGGATTAATATACTTTGTGGTTAGGTACTGTCTTTTAGGACTTGGTACAAATGTATACCAATGATCTCAATGTATTACAACAGTTAAAATATGCAAGCTTGGAAATCAAGAACTAGAAGTAGGATTACCTCCCTCACCATCACTTCAAGTGTCCCACTTAAAGAATTTTGTTTACTATTCTGCCACATTGGAGATCCTGGTTCCCAGGGAGGGAAGGAACATTTCTTCCAGGGACACAATGAGGATTCTATTGACTTAGAAGCTGCAGTTATCACTTGGCCACTTTTAGTTCTTCATGTTAACAGTGCAATGGGTAGAAAAAGAAATGTCAATGTAATTAATCAACTCTGATCACCATGAAAAGGTTAGGATGCTCCTATACAATGGAGGTGGGGTGATTGCATCTGGGACCTACAAGATTTTTGGTGTTTTCATTCCCCGTAATAGTGGCTAATAGGCAACTGCAGAAACAATAGTACAACAAGGACAATATTACTAAGGGCCCTTAGTTATTCCTCTGGACTAAAGGTTTGTATCATTGTACTAGGCAGGTATCCAAGAGCAGCTTGGCTGAAAGAATCAGAGGTTGAGAAGGGAGATGGTGACTCATTGAAGGCCTCAGTGGGACTTGTAGCAAGTCCACTTACACATTGGACTTGAGATCTTCCAGACTGTCATTGGTTTCTACCTCAAAGGAAACTGACTTATTAAACTTACATCACCTCTCTCTGGGAACAATCAAGAACATCATATTCTCTCAAAATTGGAGGCCCCATCATGTATTTTGGAGCCAGTTATAATGGAAGATATGACGTTATCTGAGGGGCAAACACTCAACTAGTGCTTGGTGAAAAACAGTGAATAAACTTCTTTTATCCCCAAAGATGTTTTGACCTGAGATGAACATTCCAGGAGAATGTATCCCAAGAATGATTAACTGCAGCTCTTAGTATTCATCTCAGTTTATGGAGTTTTGTAATGTGTGTATCTTAGCTAAGTTCAATAGGATTTCCCAAAATTCTCCCTTTTTTTAATGTTTCTGGCTAGCCAGAAGGGAAATTTAGGCAGAATTAATGTGAAGACATTAGAATAATTGCCACATACACTATCAATTACTGAGAGATAGGAGTATTAAACATTATGACTCTATTTCACTTTTTTAATTCTGTAAGATTCTTCTTTATTTAAAAGCTATTATTAGGCACATGCACATTATAATTGTTATGCTTTTCTAACAAAGAGATTTTTAAAATTTTTTACCAATTCTGATAGGTGTTTAGTCATATCACATTGTGGCTTTAATTTGTAGTTTTCTAATGACTAATGACGTTAGCCATCTTCTCATGTGTTCATTTGCCATCTCTATGTCTACTCTGACGAAATGTCTGTCGTGCCTTTCGCACATCTTCTAATTGCATTGTTTTTTTTCCAGTCCAATCCAATTCTTAGAAAATGTCTGTAATCCTCCCCTTGTAATGTAGTAAGATGGACAGTCTTGTGAGGAACTGTCACAAGACTGTTTCTCACCCACCTGCCTACCTTGCAGGAGGCTCCCTGTCTAGTGGGAGGCTGCCACCAGGCAGTTTCTCATTTCACCTCTCTGGTTGGGGTGCAGCACAGGACTTCCCACCTCACCATTCCGCCAGCTTAGGGCATAGGCGTGAACTATAAAACCACCACTTAATTGCAGTCAAGATATGGTTCCTTCATAGCAGAGCAATCTACTAATTGTGCTGTCATCTGGTCCCTCAAGTTCTGTGCCATTCTACGAATTAGAGTCCCAGGGAGCTGAAACCATGCTAATTTTGCTTTTGCTTTACTTTGTGTAAGTAAAAACCTGTCCAAGTCCATTTAGGTTCATTGTCTTTCCAGATTAAACCTATGGAAATGTCACAAGTCAACCTAGCAGTTGTCACCATACTGCTGCTCAGGAACTGCTTGACCACTTGACAACATTCATTAACCTTCTACCCCAACACCAGCTCTTATACCTATAATTACGTTTGCTTAACTGAGCTCCTTGCCAATAATCTTGCTTTTTGCAAATCTCTGCCTGACATTGAAGCTAGAGTGGCTTTTCTAAATGCAAATCAAATATTGTTTCCCTCCTTAAAATCTTTCACCTGATAAAGTGGAATATTTTACTATATGTGTTAGCCAGTTTAGTCTACTCTAACAGAATACCATAGACTGGGTAGATTACGAACAACAGAAATTTATTTCTTATGGTTTTGGAGGCTGGGAAGTTCAAGATTAAGATGCTGGCAGATGCAGTGTCTGGCGAGGGGTTACTTCCAAGTGCACTGCCTTCTTGTTGTGTACGCAAATAACAGAAGGAGTGAGAGAGTTCTCTGGGGTCTCTGGGGTCAATCTTACTAGTGGGGACTCTAGCCTTCTGAGTTAATTATGTCCCCCAAATCCTGCCTTCTAAAATCATCACACTGGGCATTGGTTTTGCAACATATATATTGGATTTTTGGAGGGGTGGAGGGGAACCACATTCAGTTTCTAATATTGTGGTTCACAGTGATCGCCACTTTCCCTCTAACAGTGTGTCCTCAGTTTCTGAGGCAAGATACACTTGTCAAATTTTAGGCATTGAGAATGTTTCGTCCTTACCAATCCTGTACACAAAATATGTCATCATGACATGAAATTGAATAGAAAAACAGAGAATGTTGAATTCATTTGGAACACTGCAGCCTTGCTTATTCCTTGGACTTCATGACGTGAATGCCTATCTCTAAAATTCATCTAGCAATTCACGATTGGTAAGCAACGAATACCACACTTACCATATATTAATGGGCTATAAGGGGTTCCACGTCCAGAGTCATGTGTTATTGTCTTTTTCTTGTATTTCCAGGAAAACACTGACTTGTTAATTTCTTCAATTGTTATAAAACCTCAGGAGTAACTATAGAAAGCTGATTTTGAAACAATTTTGATTGAGTAGTTATTGCAACATTATGTAAATGACTCCAGGGTTAATCAGGGCCTATTGGATCAACGTTTTGCAGCAGTATTTGAAAAACCAGCAAATGACTCGTATTGATATGAGCCAGCATAAAACTCTAGACTACCAAAAGAAAAGTTTTTTCATCTTTGATATTCCGTCCTCTCCATCTTCCTTAATTTTTTCAGTATTTTTTATTCCCTAAATTTTTTTTAAAACATGACACCAAAAAAGTGGGGTTATTAGTTAATTTCCCCTGATAGACTGTTTCTCAATAAGAAAGTCACTAAGAAACCAAGAATAATGTTCTTTGAAAGGATAAAAGATCTTGAGGAGAGATGTTTAGAGGTTAAGGTGTCATTTTAACATTTGCGAGGAAAACTATGATCTTTTTCCCTGGTGATAAGGAAAGCTGACATTTGTGAATCACTGCTTTAATACATTTCATGTGCATCTGGTCCTTGTCAGGGTTGGTAATAGTAAAAATAAGAGTGAACAGAGCATAAATAGGGAAGAATGAATGCAGGGTGCTTTGAATTGCAGAATACCCTAGATACGAAGTGGAAATTCATTTTAGTTATCACTTTGGAAACATTTCTTCCATGCTTGTGTTATTTGTTGCAAACATATTCTTTTCAGGTAAAGAGTCACATTAATGACTGTTGAAATTCAGTGGATATTCCTGGGTACACATTTCACTGTATCCATGACACTAAGTTATGGTTTAGTGATACCATTTTCATCTGCAGTTTAGGGACAAAAACAGAATTAAGGAAAATTGCTTCCAGGCACTATAGTAAATTTTCACCAGAACAATCAAATAGGCAGCTATGGTAGATGACATTGGCTTTAACTTTGACTTCTGAATACATGATTAGACTGGAAATGACTTCATGTCACATCCCCAAATATATCTTCTGTTCCAGTGTTTTTTTTTTGTTGCTGAGGTATTTCCTAAGATTAGTATATTCTATGTTAGTACAGGAAAGTTTTAAAAAAAATCAGTGGTTTTAATATTCTCAAATTTTAATTTAGGTATCTGGTGATTGGTATACAATGACTTATTCATAAATTAGCTAGTATTTAAATTGTCGTTGTATGGGGATAAAGATGACATAGAATTTTTAACCTCAATACTTAATTTTGCATATTTTCTGCAGATTCCATGCATTTTTTAAATCCCCCAAACCACTCATCAACAGAAATTATAGTGTAATTTCTAAGCGACAGTTCATACTATAAAGAAATAATTATATGACCACAAGGAAGCCCAGTTTCATTTAGCGTAAAATGTAGCACTGATTCCATACATATATTTTATCCACTTAACTTTTGAGAAAATATTTTAAAAAATATATTGCTAATTGTCATGTAGAAACCCAAACAACTGGTTTGGTGTTCATATTAAGCATAGATGTCTTACGTATAGTGAATGCTGCTGACTACACTCTGCTATGAATTTTATCAACCCAGGCTACTTTCTTGGTTGCTTCTCTTAGACATCCCTGCTAAATAATTACACTTCAGCTTCATGGTAAAGGTCATTTTATCTGGTGGCCAGGTTTTAATGTCGAAAGGCCCAAATATAGAATAAATTGAACCATAATCATATTCTATAGAATTTTTCTTGCAATATTATAATATTATGTAATTTTTGCCTTATGGAAATATGGGAATATGTGGGTCTTTACTTCTCTTTTAGTAATTTTGCATTAAAATTTTGACAAGAGATTGGGATAATAGTTCTGACTTTGTCACTTTGTAAGTCGGCTACCTTGATCAAATAATAATGCTTTCAGATCTTAGCTTTCTTATTTATAATATGAAAGAGTTGGATAAGGTCATCCATAAGATTTACTTAGTTTCTAAGTATTGTAATCTTATAACAAAAGACCTTTCTATGTGGAAATTTTTAAAATCATGCCACAAAACTTGGTATTACTTATTATGTGATTTTGACATGTGTTCTTATAAAAACTTTGTTAATGTGATCAAGGCTACTTCCTTAAAATTTAATTACAATTAACTCATATGCTATATTTTCATTAAACAATAATAAAACACTACTTTTTCTATGGATATATATTTTAAAGAGAAAGTTATAATCTGTTTTTTCCTTAAGGACTTACTATGTCACAAAGATTTACCTTTTTGTATAGTATCTGTTTTATTTTTCTATCTAAAATTAATCTTTAGTAGAACATAATAACATCTTGGAGTAAGAACAATACAGAAGTCAGCAGTTGAGTATGTCATTAGATTTGACATGTGTAGAATGTAATGCTTTTTTCAAAATCTCCAGCTCACTGTGACACATGGTCAGGATGACACGAGGTCAGAAGAAAGATAAAATAAGCAATTTAACACCCAAAGGGTTCTTTGTGTCACCACAAAGAGCTTCATTTTACCTTAGAAAATGCAAAATCACCTAATTATATAAAAGAAACATGTCTTTAGAAGAGAAGGAATTCTGTTACCTGATAATTATAAAAATACCAATCACTGGTTAAAAACAAAGAACACACTTTGGAGTGTTCTTTGGCTTATGTAATATAGAGTTTATTTTATTTTTGTTCAATGTTGTTTACACTTTTATTTCAAACATCATTCAATTGAGCAATGATTTCTATGACCTCAACTCTCTACATGGCAGAGCGATTTGCTTCTGCCTTTATTCATGTTGAGTTAGAATCCAGACAGAGTTTCTCTTTGGTTCTGTGAGATATTATGTCCACTTATGTACAGTTTTAGAAGAGAGAAAGTGTTAACTGTGAAAGATCGCAGGTAATCACCTAACACAGTATTTGTCAGTCATTGCCAAATTTACTACATTCAGGGTTTTTAAGTTGAATGAGCTTATCTCAAAAGTAAGTTTAAATGCTTTCCGGAAAATGAAAGAGAGTACAGAGATTATTAACCTGTTTTCCATTATCATTGTTGATTTTGTAGACATAGACAGAGGTTTTAATTTAACATCTTTTGAACCTAGGCAGTGGATAATTCTTCATTGTTTGAAATCGTCTTGAGATCCTATATAAGTATACACACACATATATAATAACTAATAATGTTTATTTGAAGATTGGGAGCGATTTCTAATTACCAAGCCTCAGAAGAAATACCATTTAAAAACCAAATTTAACTTATTATAATGACATTTAAAATCAGATTATATTAAAATAACAAGTTAAAAATCACATGCCCCTTAATTCTGAATGAGAATGCCATCAGAAAATAGAATAAGAAATGTTGAAGTTATGAATAACGTCAGATTGGGAAGGTAGTTTCACATTCTAATCATCCCTAATCTTGGCTTCAGACCTTACATTGCCTCTCTTAATATCAATCAGTCTGAGAAGGAGCTTCATTATATATTAGAAACCTCTGCTTTCAGCTTTATGATTGATTGGATGTTTTTAAAACAAACAAAAAAACAAACAAACCCTCCTTCACTAATATGACTTGATCCATGGTGAATATTAACATGCTTAAGTGTGTAAAAAAGTAAGAAAAATTTCCAGGGATTCAAAAATAACAATATACTGTATCTTCAAACTTCAATGGAGATGAAGTGACAACGGCCCACTAGATGACAGAAAGGTTCACTGAGCTGTTGAAAGCCCTTTCCTACTGGTAAGAAACTGTAGGGATGTTGCCGAAACTCCTAAGAAACCACTGATAGATTGACTTCAAGATCCACTGTGAAGTCAACTGGGCTGCTAGTGGAATTCAGCAGGTTTCCACTTGTAGAAGAACCACTGAAACTGCCTGGGAAGTAAGCCCTAGCAGGCGTCCCACATGCTACAGGAGAGGCAGGGAAACCCTGATGAGAAATAAGAACAGGCCTTCTGTTATGCCTCTCAGTGTCCTGACCGCCCTCTGCTGTCACGGTGTCTGCTGCAGAGAAGAAAGTTTACTGTATCACCACCAAAGAAGGATGGATTTGTACTCAGATGGAGTAAATGGACAATGAGCATTGTAATATTTCATCATATGATGTATCATTTTGTTTATCCATTTATCTTATGAACATGTTCCAGTTTGGGGCTTTTATAAATAAAACTTCTATGAATATTCATGTACAAAAAAAGAAAAGGAAATAGTTTGCTTAAAACAAGGCAGTGAGCATTAAGTAAACAAGAGTTGGAGGATGTCCCAAGGAGAAAATTCATATATCAGGTACCTAGACCTTAAATTATATAGCATGTAGGAAATTAGACATTATAGTTAGTCCTACCAAGTTAGAAAAAGGCAAATGGAGACACCATTGCATTAACCTGGGCTAGTATAAGAGAGCTATACATTAATGAAAGGGTAGGTTACCGAAACTTTTCTGAATGACAAAAGTAACCTGTAAGGACATGTGTCTCCATCCAAAAAAATTTTTTCTTTGTGTTCCATCTATATCATAGAAAAACATGATATAGAAATAATGATAACAATCAAAATGATAGATTTATCTGACAACTTACAAATACAGGGTCCAATACAGGGCCTTTGGATTTCAAATTTTTACAACCCATGTCAGCTGAGAATATCAAGCCAAGAAATTAACTCCAATTGTTCCTAGTGGTGCTCCCGATGACATCTATATCCTGTCAGGATGAAAAGGGACCCAAGAAAATGTCTAGTTTCTAAAAGTTTTATCCAAGTTACCATCCTTTTAGGATCAGAAATTATTAGGTAAGTTTTGTCATAGACAGTCTGTAAAGTAGGGTTAGAATATTATATTAATTAATGACAAGAATACATTATACCTCAGGCTAAGAATTTAACATTTTGCCCTCAACTCAAAGTAGTACATTCATATTGTCTTTCACAGCACATCAGGGGACAGGTAATGAACCTAAGAGATAGCATCAAAATGTTCTAAATATTACATTACTCTATTAAAATGTTCTAAATTTCAGTAATATAAATTTTTTTGTACTCAATATCTGGGAAGAAATTAGATTCTAAAAATACAATTTCTAAATTAAATTTCAAAAGAATTAAAGCTTCAAATTTTGTTTTCCCTAAGTTTTCAATTAGTTTAGTCTCAGCCACAGGCATTTTGATCAGATGCTTGGTGAGATATGGTGATCCTGCAATAACTGTGTAGCCTGAATTATATTCCATTTGAAGGAGTGGTATTACTTCACCATCTCAAGAGTCAAATGAATTCAATCCTAAGACATGCATGTATGTTAGAGTTTTTAAAGTGTCAGGGTTAATAAAACATGTATGAGTATATGTCCATGTAAAATTAAGAGGACAAACCAAATTCCCAATTCCTATGGCAGTAAATGTGTTACATGTTATAATCTACATTACTGTTGCCAGCCAGAGATTTAGTAGTATTGATTTAGTAGTATTTAGGAGAGTTACACTGAAACATACAAACAGAGACAAAGTCTATTTTTTTTTAGCTTTACCAGGGTACCAGTCATTCTGTAATCTTTATTTATAGTCTGTGATCTACAAAACTGGCCTCAGTTGGGTACACTCTTTCATCAAGAAGTTGAGGCTCTATATTTACCATATTTGGCTGGGGGACATAGAAATCCCATATACATATTCATGCCCTCCCTCAGAGAGGTCGTATGAGACACCTTATCTTCTGGCATATTTTAGCATTTGCAGTAATAGTCACCAAGTTACTTGAAATTACCTTTATAAAAACATTTTTTTCCTTGAAGTGTAACATGCATTTAGAAAAATGCAAAAATATTAGGTGTAGGGTTTGATATGTTTTCACAGAATGGAGACACACAGCAACTATCCCTCAGAATAAGATAAAGAATATGTAGCCACCACAGAAGCCTCATTCAGATCCCGTCTGCATCATTTCCCCATGCCAAGTGTAACCAACTATAAGTGACTTCTGACTTCTATCACCATAGTTATCAAAATTTATTAATCTATTTTGCTTATGAAAAATTATATTGCATATCTTTTCACCATTTAATCATGTGCATATCTTTTTTGTTTCCAGTTCAAGTTTATTTATATTTTTATTGTGGTAAGAACACAATGTGTCTATCTTCTGAACCAATTTTTAAGTGCGTAATATAGTATTGGTGCATATAGACTCTATGTAATACAGCCAATCTTTAGAATTTATTCATCATTCATAACTGAAACCTTCTACCTGTTGAGCAACAACTCCCCATTAACTGAGGTTTCTTCTTTGACTAATGAGTTATTTAAAATTTATTAAGACATATAGCAAGTGAAGAGCAAACTGTTTATGATTTGATTTTAAAGACCTTGCTTAGGTATAGAGATTTGCATGTATTTCAGTGAACAAGGAGAATAGTTGTGGAAGGAGTCAAGCCATTATTTTATTATTAGTGATATTAACCAAATTGATTATGTCATAGTA
The DNA here is from genome assembly GCA_004026545.1 of Mormoops blainvillei. Lineage (NCBI taxonomy): Eukaryota > Metazoa > Chordata > Mammalia > Chiroptera > Mormoopidae > Mormoops > Mormoops blainvillei. Next base: position 303,802 of record PVJD01000623.1, on the reverse strand, counting down.
ATTCTAAAGGAATAAGGGCAATTTGGATTGACAAATATCATTAAATTTAAAAAAAATGTATTGTTTCAATATTTAGATCGCTATCCACTACAGCTCTAAGATGGTGTTTGCGATGTTTACCTTGGGGCTGGTCCCCTGGGAGCCAGCTCTACAGAATAAAATGTGACTGGTGAGTCCTGCGGTTGTAGGAATCAGTGGCTCCAGTTTTAACTATGTATTAATTTTATGCCTAATTTCAAGTTTCATACGAGAATTTAAAAGAACCTATACATTGAAATTTCCTTTTTTTCAGTGAGTCTTCTTGGTTTGGGCAAAATGTTTAGCCTATTTACATGAGCCAGTGAGCCCTCAGAAAGTCAAGTTGCCTGCCCACTAGGAGTTATTGACAACACGGTCCTGATCCCAGCTTATAAACTTTTTCCTACCTGAATTCTCTTTTCTATCTTTTAAAAAATTTTAATTTTATTTTTTAAATTATAGTTGCAATTTAATATTATTTTATATTAGTTTAAGGTATATAAAATGGTGGTTAGACACCTATAAAATTTATAAAGTTATTTCTCCCAGTAAGCCCAGTACCCACCTGGCACCATACACCTTACACAGTCATTACAACATTACTGACTATAGGTCCTATGCTGTACTTTACATTCCTATGGCTATTTGTAGCTACTAATTTTCCATTTTTTATTCCTTTCCCTTTCCATTGGCCTCCAATTGTCCTAACCCCTGGCAACCATAAGTTTGTTTTCTGTATCTCTGAATCTGTTTCTGCTTTTTTTTTTTTGTTCATTTATTTTGTGTTTTTAGATTCCATGTATAAATGAAATCATATGGTATTTTTCTTTCTCTGTCTGAGTTATTTCACTTAGCATAATACCCTTTACGTCCATCCATGTTGTTGCAAATGGTAAGATTTTATTCTTTTTTATGGCATAGCAGTATTCTGTTGTATATATGTACCACATTTTCTTTATCTAATTGCCTACTGATGGGCACTTAGGTTGCTTCCATATCTTGGATATCTTTGTAAATAATTCTCTGCTCATATAATTTGAGGTCATGGACAAAGGCTAAGGTGAATCTATTCTTTTGTAAACACAGACGCAGTCTCATATCTGAGGAAACTAACTATTTTGATACCTCTAACAGGTCAGAGTCTAGTCATAGGATGGAGGGCTTCAGTCCTAGCCACACTAGCAGTGCTGATATCCCCACTTAATATTTGGGTGCTGAAAGCTTAGTTTGGGGTCTATTTTAAAGACTTGGGGTTCATTTATTTAAGCTAGCCTAACCACTCACCTAGTCTCCTCTAAGTATTTTTGAGCTATTAAGAACAAACAGAAAAAGTAAAGTAGGAAACAGTATATCAGTAAAAACATAGCATTCTACCTCAGGCTTCCTTAGACAACAAGTCTTTGCCTAAGATCGTAATAGGGTGTGGTAGGCAGGGTTGTGCGATGGTCCAATTTTTGGCGTACACACTCTGTAAAGAGTCTTTACTTTGAATGTGGGTAAAGCCTGTGAATATGATGAGACATCATTCTTGTGATTATGTAACATTATGTGGCATAAGAAGAATTATTTTGGGTGAACCTGGCTTAAAACCAAGAAAGCACTTTAAAAGAAGAGACTTTCTCCAGCTGCTCCTGGAAGAAAAAGTCAGAGAGATAAGCTCCTGCTGGACTTCTCTGATGATAGAGATTTTCTCAGGAGGAAAACAGACCCAAGAAAACAAACAGCTATGTTGTGAACCACTGCTGGAGACAGGCAACCTCTGGATGCTGAGAGGACTTCCTGGTCACCAACGAGCAGGCAAACGCTAATCTGAGCCTTGTAATCACAAGGGACTGAGCTCTGCCAACCATCAGTGAACTTGCAAGAGGATCTGGAGCCTCGGGTAGAATCAGAAAGTGACTGACAACTTGATTTCAGCCTTATCAAATGCTGCACGGAGGAGCTAGCTAACTTGTGCCCAGACTCCTGGGCATGAAACCCTAGGAGAAAAGTTTATGTTGTTTCAAGCTTTTAAGTTAGTTTTGAGTCAATTTACTGTATAGCAATAGAAAACTAATACATGAACTTTCCTTTCCTTCTACTTTTAGTTGAATTTAACTTTGAAAAAGACCAAGAGGGTGGAAGCGAGGTATGTCCCACTCATGGCTTTGCTGTCCTAGAAGAAGGGAAGTTCCTAATACTTGAGGTCCAGCGTGAGCAGTTGCCTATGTGCCAATTGACCAATAAGATCCTTCACATCTGCTCTGATCAAAAAAAAAATCAGCAAGGTTTGCAGGGAAAAAGACCGTGGACCAGTTTTTCATCTAGTTGTGTCTTAATCTAAGTCTACCAAATCCAGTGAGTCTAGTGCTGAGATTCTGCTGACTAGATTTCCAGACCCTGAGGCTCCTTGGTTTTGTCTTAGGTCCTGATTAAAGGAAGCCCTAGTGGGAGGTTGGAAGTTGCACAGAAGAAAGAAGATAATTTCCTGATATTTTCCTATTCTCGTCAGTGTTCTCAGAGCAGTTGGTGCCACCAGCCTCCAGTTTCTCTGCCTACTTCATACACTAGCCCCATGATCTCAGAGATACCCTCATGAATGAAAATTTTACTACCTTCTCAGAAGACCAAACACTGACTCGACGTCATCTTTTCCAACCTTGTGTGATCTGGTAATACCACGTCCTCCCTTTTGTTCTTTCAAACCTAATTGTGGTAGATTCTGTAGGTGTTATCACTGAATTGTTGCAGAGCTCCCTCTTTATTCTTCTAGTCATTTAAGTAATTAATCTCCTGTATTAAATCCCTTCTGTTTGATATGCCTACTCTGATTTTGTTTGCCCAACCACGTCTTTGCTGATAGTGTGGACCAATATTATTTTCTCCTAAAAATTGGAATCCAAGTCTTTTCTACTCTGAGAAACCTGATAAATATAGTAATAAGTATCCCAGCCCTACCCATTCTTTGTATGTATGTTGATATTCAAATCTGTTACTATTTTATATTAAGAGACCCCTCTAGTTCAGATATCACTGCATGATCATTAACCAAACTTGCAAACTTTTTAATTATTTATTAAAAGGCATTTTAATTAGAATGTTGTTAGATGGGCTATATGATTCCAGGTTGTTTAATTGGTACCTATCCTTATATATTACATTCTTTTTGCCTGCTTTATTATTTAAATTTGCTTTCCTGTTGCATCTAAGCTCAGTCCAATGCCTACCTTAAACAAATTTGTTCCTACAGAAACATTTGCCTATATATTTATTCCTTCAATTATTTGTTATTCCGTGTTATCACATATCTATTGTATACTAGTGATGGTGCTTGGGACTTTCACCTACATTATCTTCAATAATCACACAACATTTCAAGGTAGGTTTCATTATCTTCATTCTTCAGAAAATGGCCCCCAATTCAATGGTACTAAATATCGCACTGAAACATGTAAGAAATTGTTTCTTGCAATATACAGCAGTGTTATTTTAATGCATTGGCAATGTATTTTAAGCTTTAAATCTTTTTTTCAAAAACATGATTATCATTTAAACCTTATAAAGTTCCTTTTACAGAGACAAAGAATTTAAGAGTCCCGATGAGTACCACATAACTGTTTCATACTAAAACTGGGAAAATAAATTAGATATTCTAATAATTGACCTAGTTACTTTCCAAGTGCAGCATATGACACATCAGTGAATTTAAGTGAGGTTAAAGTTGCCCATGGTCATTCATAGACATAGCTTTTCGAAAACATCAGTCTTCATGATCAAGATTATCATTCAAGATCCTGAAAATAAATGTTGCTCCAGGACATGGCTATATTTCTTAAACCTAGAACACTGTTGTCTGTTTTTACATCTCTCTCTTAGATCTTAAACTTGACAGAGGAGGAAATGTCACTGAGATTCAGAAAAGGCACAGTTAGAGAATGAAATAAATTACAGAGGATGTGAAAAAATATATATGCATGGAAACATTACTAGCAATAAAATAATAGAACTTTTTAGGGCATTTTTTAAAAAAGAAAAACCCTGCTGGTCCTAGCAGGGTAGATGAGTTGGTTAGAGTATTGTCCGGCTGTGCCAAGGTTGTAGGTTTGATCCCCAGTCAGGGCACATACAAGAATCAACCAATGAATGCATATCTAAGTGGAACAACAAATCAGACTCTCTCTCTCTTCCTCTCTCTCTCAAATCAACCAATAAATAAAAATTTAAAGAAAAACATTGCTAACCATAGCTTTGAAAGAGAGGAATTGAGCGATGGTGCAAGATTAGGGGAAGGACGGGGGGATAGTAACAAAATAACTGATTTAGGCAAATGAAAAATCATCTTTCAGATAAACATTGCTTGAGTGAAGTATCATCATTTGAGCATTATCAATACCCTAGTAACTTTTTGTTTTTGTTTAGTTTTTTGATTAAAAATGAGATTTTGCGTGGCTGCAGAACAATAGTATTTGGGTTATAGTTTTTAGCTTATAACCTATTTCATAGTTCTAACCTGTTTACAATTGCTGTGGTAATTTTTTACATCTCTGGGAAGTGATGATCCTTCCCATTTATGCTCCCTATACAAATATGCTCTGTTGTTATGAGAATGAGTCATTTTGCGTTTGTCATTGACAGTTCTTGTTTAATTATGGAAGGAGACTTGCCTCTTTGTTGCAAACCTGCAAGACAGTGCAGTAATGCTGATTAAATAATTATCTGCTCTTATCCTACTTACCTGCCCTCTCACAACATGACTCTGTTTAAGACATCCTCTCAAGATACTATGTTGATATTTAACTTTGTTGATTTAGATTCAACCCATGAATATATCTTTATATATATCCCCTGATTGATTGATTTATGAAAAATTTAATTATATCTTTTAGTTCTTTTGACAAAAATTTTTCAAATTTATATCCCAAGTCAGGATTTTTCTTGCAAATATCTTCAACATTTATTCAGATATGACACTATCCTGCCTCCAGTGCCACTGCTCTGTTCTAAACAGCCACCATCTTTTCATTGTCTCTCAATTGGTCTCCTGCTTCCACTCCAGACTCTTAGAGTCTGTATGACTCTTTCAAAACCAGATGGTCCACTTGCTCTTCTCCTTCAGGTTTCTGCACAAATGTCTTTTTCTCAAATAAAATCTACCTCAAAATCTCCACTTAACATTGAAATTCTTCACACTTATGCTCCTTACATTTCTTTGACTTCCCACTTTATTAGTAATTATTAATTCTAACACAATATTACAATTATATTTCTGGTTTTGATCACTGTTTTTATTCCCACATCTGGACCAATGACTGACCAATATAAGACATACAATAAATATTTGCTGCGTGGAGAATGAATGTCAAGACAAATGCTGTGGGGGATCACGTACATTCACTTAACATGCATAAATCAAATACATGAGATCTGGAGAAAAAGAAACTGAGAAACATATATGTAAACAGTACAGGTGATTTTCTTTACCACTCCAATCAATGAGCCTCTACTCCATAATTAATATGACAACCTACATGAATCTGCTGCCCCCGTATGTTGCCTCAGTGGCTTCATCATAGTGTGAGAATGGTGCCACACTGAATGGGATAACTCCAGTTTTTAAAACTCTGTACATTTTATACACATGCTCCTAAATGCAAGCCAGCAACCTCATCTGAAGCTCTACCAGAAAACTGCTGTCTATGTCAAGGCTAAGGGAAAAACAGCTGTGCTGGACTTACATACCAAGAGAAGGCACACCAGCGTCTAACATGGTATTTACTAAGGGGTCATTGACCATACATGATTTTCATTTTAAAAGCTTGCGTTAGGTCTTAACCACTAGGTAGGCGGTTCTGCACTGTAATCAATGAGATTTTTAAAATATAATTGAAATGACAAACTGTATCAGGGATATATATATATATATATATATATATATAGTCATTAAAGCATACATTCCCCACACCACACGTGTTTCTCATGCATCATTCTCATTAAATTTAAACATAGTTTATTTTTCAACTTCTCCACATTTTCACATCCTTTCCTGCTACCCAGAATGCCCTGTTTCTTCACTACTTGACCAATTTCTACTTGTTTTTAAGATCCACCCAAGCATATTTTTTGACAGAGAACCCTTTGTTGAACTTCTGGTGTTCTTTAGCTAGCTCCCCATTTTCCAGTCAGTCATTTCTTTATTTTCTGTATGCACTAGATACTGATTTTGTCCATTTGTCTATCTGGGCTTTTGCAAATTTTTTATATTTGCAAATTTATTTTTTCTTTTTAATAATAATACTGACTTGTTATATTAATTAGATTTTTGGGGGGCTATAAAAGTTGTAATTTCTCTAAGTGATGAGTATCCAGGTAGGCCAGGAAACACAGTAAACTCTCTCTGCAGTTCTTGTGGGAAACTTGAAATTGCTTAGAAAATCAATTTCAAGGTGTGAAGTTCCTGTACGGTTGCTCCGTCCCAACTTCGTTTTCTATCCACTTAACTGTACTGCTACTGACCACATCTCCTTTACTGTTCTACGGATTCAACTTGCTCATGACTTCTACTGCTCAATAGCATTTACCCTTTTCTGTGTGGCAACCATCTCTGTCCTTCTTTGATCTCATTTCATTTATTTATTTAGTAATTTTAATTATTTATTTGACAATTGTCACCTGCCCTTTCTGATTTCTAACTCCCCAAATGGTTATCTTAGAGTTTTTCTTTTCTGTTCTTTATATAGGCATACAGATAGATCTGTGCTTGGCTACTTTGATCTCATATTTCAATTCCTACACAATCAATTATGACCAAGGCAATATGATAAAATGAAATAAGGCCACTCCATTACAATGGTTCTGTCCGTGTCACCATATAATCTAGGGTACAATCCTGTAGCAGTTACAGGCATTACTATTCTTCAACTTTAATACCATGCAAAGGTTTCCATTTCTCCCAATGGCACATGGTGGATGTGATTAATAAGGAAATGAATAAAAAATAAATATGAAACTAGAACCTAGACTTCTAACCTTTTGCTTTTTCCATTTTATTAAGCGGACTTAGAGTTTTAAAATATTTTGAAACTTTATGTTTCTACTATTAACATTTACTACTGTTACTTCCAAAAGATACCCCTGGGGGATATAAAGCCAGGAATACAATGGCATCAAATTTAAAATTGCTTTTAGTTGAATGCAGTGCATAGGTTTCATATCCTAATCTCATTATTTTATTTTATGAAAAAACATGTACTTCCTCAAACATTTTTATTTTCATGGCTTAAATTAGATTTAATTTTAACTTCAACACTTTCTATCACTGAGTATTCACTTGCTAACTTATATTAACTATGTCTAGGTATTACACACAGGCAACATTGGTATCTTATCCTGATTAATTAAACAAAAAGTTATATTCTTGAGTAGGTCAGTATGATTTTTCTTCAATTTAAATTTCAAGAAAAGCAGTTAAAGTGCTAAGGAAATGTGTTGTATGTGCTATGTAAATTTCCATATCGATGCAGTAAACTGAGTTCTGCAAATATGAGATCTATTTTATTTTGGGTCATTTATAATAACCTAACATTGTCCCTGCTGCCAATGAAAATGACAATTGCAAATTCTTTCGTGAACTTGATCTGAGGAGAAGAGAAATTCCTATAGATGATTTAGTAAAGGAGGAGTAGAGGAGAAAATGAACTTTGTGGAAACTAGGTGTTACTATTCATTATGGTTGCTAAAATTACTAATAGGCCCTTAGAGAAGTGACTGAAATGGTGCCCGGGTACTGACCTATAATTTGGAACCATGTAAATTGAGATTAGAAAGGGAAAGTTTAAAGCCCACCATGTTAGATAGGTGTGAGCTAGACTGGCATATTTTCATATACAGTAACAAACAAATGAACAACAGCAGTAACAAAACCCACCTGAAGAGAAACTTTACTAGAAAACCTTAAACTTTTAGAAAATTGGTTTGTCTGTTAAACTTCATAAGATGATTTAGGTAAGAGTTTTTCTTGCCTCAGGGATTAAGAGGGCTATTGGATTTAACTAATGAGATTTCATAGAAATAGATGAATTCAAAGAAGAATAATTGCTCCAATATTTTTATCCTTTTCAATGATTAGAATCAAGTAAATTACCTATCCATATATACACGTCTCTCAGTGTGGCCTTTTTAAAAATTTAGAATACTGGTTAATTATATGTGAACCGAATGTTCAAAGAAATACACATATTTTTGAAGCATTGTAGCTGAAACTCAATGGGAAGTGAGTCAATCTATGTTAAAGTGAGGGATCAAGAAGGAGAGGGAGAAGGGGCACAAGGATAAGAAAAAATAACAAGAGAAAATAAAAAGGACGCTATTATACTGGGAGCTCTGAAGTTGCTAATTAATATATTACTGGTTTTTAGGTTAAACTAGTAATGTTTAAGGCATCCAAAAAGATATAAGGAATACTATCAAGTATCCATGTACTTACTGCTCAGCTCAAGGAAATACTTTGTCAATACAGTTAAATCTCCTTTGCAAATCTTTGGAGTACACAGCCCATCTCTCCTCATAAACGACCATTATCCTAACATTGTTATTTAGCATTGCCATGAATTTCTTTATAGTTTCCTATATATGTGTATATCTCTCAGTTATACATAGTGTTTTTTAATACTTAAGTCTTTCTATAATTGGTTTTAATGTGCATCTTCATTTTTTTATTCAACATTGTTTGTGAGATTTATCTATATTTGTTCTTTTCTCCTACAGTATAAATATCCCAACGTTTATTTATCTGTTCTCATGCTACAGACATTCATAGAGTTTTTCTTTTTTTCCCACAAACAATACTATTTTATACATTCTCTCAAAGTGATTGTAACAATTCCTAAACCCACCAGCGATGTATACACATCTCTGAAGTTTCTCTACTTTGCCAACATTTGATACTTAAGCAACTTTAAAATTTTTTGCCATTTCAATTATTATGAAATGGTATTTTATTGTGATCCTTTCCTAATACATATTTTTCCTAATAACCATTAAATTAGAGCATTATTTCATATGTTTATTGGCCTCTCTTGTGAATTGCTTTTGCATTGTGTTTGTTTCTTATATGTAGTATATTGCACATAAATATACAGGAATACAAAGACAACAGTCATTGGATTTGGGGCCCACTCTAATCCAGTATGATCTCATCTTACCTTAGTTATATATGCAAAAAATTATTTTAAATAAGGTCACATTCTGAGGTTCTGGTTAGACATGAATTTGGGGAGTCACTAGTCAACACACCACCATATATCTGGGAAGCCTGGATATAGAGTTAAAAATGCCATGGAACCTTCCCTGTAGTAAAGCAGGTAAAGGACAATTGTAAATGAGCCCATCCACCTTCCTTCTTCTTCCTTCTGTACATGTTGCTTATAAGGGCCAACCTGGTTTCTATTCTCTTTTCCACAGAAAACAAGAAATTAACTTGTTTCAAATCTCCTGTTTTGAAGAAGGTGGTGTAGGGTTTAGAGCTATATGTGTAGCCATAAGAAGACTAATTTCTGAGTTAATTTAAAATTGGGGCTACTCTGCTACATATAAACCTTAGACTACTCCAACTTGTAAGAAATTATAGAGTCACAAAAGCTAATTGAGCTTTAGGAAACAGTAATACTGGGCATTCTGATGAGTTTTTCTCTTCCTGATGAATATTTAAAACTACAGGTGTTGTTTATGAGGAATCCTTGTGAAAGTGTGGCCATTGATACTTTTCATTATTGGGCGGAATAAACACGTACATTGCTATGAAAGATAGTTTGCATACCATTTATTTATTTTATTTGTTTCTGGGTATAATAAGAGTAAAGTGCAAGAAAATGACTTGGGAACGATTAAGAACTTAAAACCATTTTTAACAAATAAAGGAAGCTTAGGGACTGAGAGGAGAGATCTTTGGCAATGTATGGGCATTGAATTACAGATGTGAATGTAATACTTCAAAATATCTGTGTTGGTTAACATTTTGAATTTTGGAATGTGGTAAAGACAGAAAAAAGTCATGATGGCAGACCAAGAAAATATCAAAGAAAAATACAGTAAGTTGTATGGATGGGTAAGGGCAAGGCCATAGATCCTTTAATAGATGATGTTAGGCAATTGCCTTCTTTGAACAACTTGCCTGGTAAAGCTGGGAAGCACTTTCTACCGCATGAAGACGTGAAAGGCCAAAGTCTTCTGGAAGTTGATCGCAGGGAATCAGTGATGCCCTCGACCGCTTACCCCACTAAAATTTAGCATAAAAATGTAAAAAGTTTGATCTGCTTGAGTGAATTGAGACCACGTCAGAATATTAGAAAGAACAAAAGAGGACCCCAGTCTGCGGAGAGAAAGAGTGTGGACTGGTGTCCAGACAGCAGCACGGCTGGCCCTTCCGGGGGCGGGAGGAGTGCTGGTGTGGGGCACAGGAAGCAGCTGATTTGGGAGCTTTTTCAGATCCAGTGTGTTCTGTGGGGAAATGGACAGACATGTGAGTGGGAAGTGCTATGTCACTAGAGAGTGTCATATTTCAGGTCCAGACAGCTCTGTTGGGGTTAGTTGGGGTTAGTCTCTGGATATAAGTGAGGAGAGCACATCCTTCTCTTTGACTTAAGAACACATGGAGGCAGGGTGTTTCATACCTCGGAGGATTGCTGCCATTTTAGATGGGCTATCAGGGACTCTAAATATCTGGCTCCTCTGTTAGCAGTGACAGTCCACTGAGGGTAATGGTAACAGGCTTCAAGGCTGGAAACAAGTGGAGCTACCTGGGTGGGGTGGGATGGGATATCATCAATTGTGGAGTTGGCTTTGAGTGATGCCATTAGAACAAGGAAACTCTGAAAAGGACCAACTCATGGACAGACTATAAGCAGTCCTGGGAATTTGTATGAATATTTTTGTGGAGAGTGAACTCTGAAAAAAATAAAAATTGCCACAAATAAAGGGTTGTTGGCTTCAAGTTACCATACTCTACGCTTAGCTATAAATGTCCTCTCACTTTGCCCTTGAAATTGTCAGACATGAAGAGGTTCTCCATGACAAAATAACTCATGTTAAAGCAGGGCCAATGTGATTCATAACTGAGAAGTTGGGGTCGGGCTTCTTGGATTTAAAGTCTGGCTCTATTTTTCCTTAGGTTTGTGAATTTAGAAGGTAGATGAATCTCTCTGTACCTTATTTTCTTTATCTGCAAAAGGGGAGCCCCATAGTGCTTACCGCACTGGGTTCTTGTGTTTTTTGGAATCCCAAATTATTTGTTAACTACTTAAAGCAGTACCTGGCCCATAGTACTTGCTATGCATGTACTTAGGTAAAAGTCAACCAAGGAAATGGGAGAGAACAAGGAGAATTATACTTGTGTTTCTAGAAAAATAAAAATAACTGGACAAGAAGCTAAATTTATTAACATTTTCAGGTCACTATTTATTCGTTCAGTGAACATGATTGAACTGCTTTTGTGTATCAGAAAAATTGCTGAATTGCAGTTCTAAACCCATAGGTTCCAATAACGAATGAGCCAATCAGAGGGATTCTAGATAGCTGTTGTCTTCCATCATTCAGAAGAATTGCCACTGAACCTCTGCCTGGACCGATGACCAGCCTGAATATTTACCACCTAGGTGAAAACATGCAGTCCTTCAGCCTAAGGAAGATCTAAGAGCTCTGTCCCAGACACTCCTGCGAGATTGTTTAGAACATTTCTAGAGATTGAGAAGTAGTAGTGTAGCAATATTAGAAATTGGTCATGACACCAGACAGAAGAAATGCCTGTATTATCGGGTTGCTGTGAGTATTAAATAAGGAAATACATGTGCAAAACCTGATAATAGACACATTGCAGGCTCCCGTTATTAGGAAGTTGCACTTCTTAAGTAATAATGTTCTGTTAGTCTCCAAAAAATTCAGCATCAGTGAAATGCACAGCATCATTGGCAAGGGCTTTGGGGATGAAGCAAAGCATACTGGCTCAGCATTTGTGCTCAGGGGACATACTCCTTATATTCAAATCCTAGATTCTCCGCTTACCAGCTGTGTGACCCTGGGCAGAATCTACTCTTCAGGTCCATCATCCACAAGTGGGAATAATAACAGTTTTTGCTCCATAGGTTTGTTGTGAAGATTCAATGACTTCATACATGTGAAACTCCCAAAACATTGCCTGGTGTACAGCAAGTGATCTTAATAGATATTAAGCACTGTTATTAATGTAATAAGAGTGTAACAAAACACCAGAAAAAAAATAGCATCAGGAAAATTTTCACAGAAGTAATAAGATAGTGACAAAGTCAGATTTGCATATTTCATACAAACCCTGATACTAGAGTCATTTCCCTGCTAGTCGTCACTACCAATGCCTCCAGTGGGACCAGATGCAGGAAAAAGCTAAGTGATAAAGATGGCAGCAGTAATGAAAGTTAAAAGAGGAAGCTCATGAAGAGGATCTCCAGAATATATGCTAGTCTGAGTTTAAGGCAGCTAACTTATTTAGAAACCACCACAGGTGGGTCTGAAATCCTGTCCCCTTGCCATGGCACACACCGTCTTACTTGATCTGCTTGTCTGCCCAGCTCTCCAACCTTATTTCTCACTCTCCCCACAGCCACCCTTCAGAGCACTAAAGCCTTTTCTGTTCCTCAAATATCTCAAATTCCAAACTCATTCCAGCCCCAGTCTTTTGCACCTGAAACTGCCTCTACCTGAAATACCCCTAGGCTCTCCGGGTTGGGCTTCTTCTTGGTGCTCAGGTCAGGTTTCCCTGACCAATTGTCTGAAAGTCCCTAGCAAACCCTAGTCACTTTCAGCCTCACCGCCCTATTTACTTTTCTTCTTTGTACTTACCACTTTACAAATTATATTGTTTCCTTGCCCACTTGTGTAGTAAAAGCATGTATTTTTGTCTTAACCATTTTTATTCTGTTCCTAGAACAGTGCATGGTATACAGTAGGAGATCAATAACTATTTGTTGTGGATGAAAAGTATTCTGGCTGCTGAGCAAAAGGGGGCTAGAATTAATAAGTGGAATATGTTTATAGAGCCTGCAGCTGAATGGGGCCCATACAAAATTAGATACAGGCATTTTCAGGTCTTCTTATTTCCAGGTTGAAGGCCCTGTCTATGCATGAGGTGGTTCTGGTTTATCTAATTAGGTGGGTGTAAACCTGCAATCCTCCCTGTATGGTTTGGATGGAACTTGGCAGGTTTATCTCCAATCTTTCTTTGCTTTCTGTTCATGTTTTAAAATACAGGAGTTAAACATTTTTAGCATTTTGTCGATGTAGAATTTCAAATTCATGGATAAAAGATTGGCTATTCAACAAATGATGCTGAGAAAACTAGTTAGCCTTTGGGGGGAAAATATAATGAGAATTCATACCTTACCTAAATCAATTTCAGGTAGAGCAATGTATGTAATATTAAAAAGTAACATTTTGACAACAGTTAAAGAAAATAGAACTGAATATTTTAGAATCTTTGATAGAGGACAACTTTTCTATGCATGACATAAAGCCAGAAACTATAAAAGAAATAGTTGACAGAGTTACCTACAAAGACACTAAATTTTTCTGTGAGGAAGAACAGGTCCTATAGACAAAATTGAGACATTTGACAAACTGGAAAAACATGTTTATAAAATAACTTTAATAAATTTAGGTATATATTTATACACATACACACACACACTTATATGTACACACTCATCGCTTACAATTCATTAAGAGGACCTCTAGCCTCTCCAAGGCAGCTGGTACTAGCGATCCATTCATTCTTCATTTCTCTTCCTTCTCACTCCCTCTTTCCAATGCAGCCACGTTCCCACCATAAGGGTTGGGTTGTCCCCAGAAACATACTTTGAAGGCATGTAGGCCAAGGGCATGTGGCTCAGTCATGATCAGTGGGATCTGAGATGAGGTCTGTTGGGTCTTCTCAAATGTGCTTTTCCCTCTGATTAAGACAGGTTCAGAATAATAAATATCCCTTTTTTCTAACTAGACATTATTATGTCTACTTGATAGCCTCATTTTGCTACATTCCAGGGCTAAGCCAAAAGTTTCAATCCTAAAGACCAAGGTTGTATGCTAAATAATTCAACTCTATATTTAATTTAAGAAGTAATTTTTTTGGTATATTTTATTGAGTATGCTATTATAGTTGTCTCATTTTTCCCCTCTTTATCCCCTGCACCCTGCACCTGATCCCATCATCCCCACACCTCTTAGTCTGTATCCATGGACTGCACACACCAGTTCTTTGTCTTTAATTTAAGAAGTAATTAATCATGCCAAAAGTTGATACATTTTTATGCTTTATCATTTTTAAGAAGTTTCCTATTACGTTTCTCTTCTAATCTAGAAGCTTAGGCAGGTTACATCTGTCAATAGTCTTTGAAGCTTTTTGTTTTTGTTTTTAAATCATGAACCTATCAAATATTTGAATGAACTGTCATTCAGAAGGTTCAGCAAATGAGTTTGCTGTTTGTAGATCTGCTGCCAGCCTGCTCATAACAGTGTGTACAGTTGACAGTCTTAGAATTTCTAACATCCAAGCAGATGTACGTAGTGTTATAGGCATCTGGGATCTCTGTCAACCAGATCCAATGATAAGATAAATACTCATTGTTCTCAACGAAATGCAGTATCTAACTTCACACACTTTTGATTCCAGTTTGAATCAGCTAAAGATCCAGTTTTCTGCTTTTTGGTGCATCTATGACCTGATGTTTCACATTCTCTGTAACACTCTCCACAACTTCGTCTTTGGGCTGCACTCCTGTACCTTCTAAACCATTCATGACATCTTCTGGCGTTGCTCCTTTGTATTTGGCAAGCTCCATTGTATCCCCAATGGGATATCTCAGTGTTGCCTCCGTCCTGTTAACTGATAACTGCCTCCATTTCTTGTGGACATACCTTCTGCCCTTTTCTGTTTGCTCACTTCCCCCAAACATAACTCATGATCAGGGTTATGCCTTAGTGTCCCCCTATATCTCCATTATTACCACCAGTGCATTACTCTCCTACTCTTGTAAAAAACTCTAATTCTTTTACCTCAAGGCAGTGTATTAAAGACTATACCGCCTAGTTTACTGTCATAATTATGTGTATCTTAATGCTTACAGAATGAACCATCACTGTCCTGGTTTCTCTGTGTTCTGACCTCTTCCACTTCAATGACTTTCCCTTTACTTTAATAGTCCACTAGAAGGGTCACTTAACATCATGTCATCACCTCCGATTTCCTTACCTCTAATATAAGTAACTCAAACTTTACACTCTTTACCATGCCCTCTTATATGTTCAGCTTATTTATTTAACTATCCTTTTTTTTTTCAACTGTTCAATTTATATCACTTATTCGCTCATTCCTTTGTTTATCAATAGCTACATTTTAGACCTTGTCATTCAGGTTAAATTTTAAGAGTCATCATTTCAACAACACTTTGCTATATTTTCAGCTTTTCTCTTCATTTTTTTTATCACATTCACCTGAAAATGTCCCAAATTCAGATCTGTTTGACTATTTAATTTGTTTCTGCTTTCCCTACATTAACTGTTAGCTGTCTCTAGCTTCATGCTAATAATTTGAATTATTATTCAAATTTCTCAACATCATTTCCTAAAATTTTCCATTCCCTTCCCTCCAATTTACTTATTAATTTAGTACTGTTAATATCTTGACCTCATTCTTTCACCAAAACAATATTCATTAAGACTACGCATGATCCCCATCTTTCTAAATTCTTCAGACAATTATCAGTAATTTACTAGAACTTTCATCAGATTGCTGAGCTTTTGACTTGAAATAAATCTCCTTTGTTGGTTTCTCTGTCAAACATGCTTTACTTCATTTTCTTAGGTCATTTATCCTCTGTTTCTCTTTTGGTGTTTATTCTTCCTACTTAATAAACATTGACATTGCCAAAGGTCAGTCTTAAGTAATATTTTCTTCTAATGATAGACTATATACTATACTTGATATCATTAATATCTATGGATTAAATTTTTCACAATGCAAATGACTCAGAAATATATGCCTCTAGACTCATTTATCTCCCGAGATATTAAGTATATATAAATGCTAGCTGATATTTTTTTGTAGATACAATAAAGGTTTTTAATTCAATTTTTTATTTTTTTTATATTTAGAAACAAAACTGATTTTCATATTCCAGGGTATAATTTTGCATACAGATATCATTATTGCTTTCTAGAGTTACATTTTTAATGCATAGGCATAAATAAAAGAATTAAAAACATTTATATAGATACAGAATTAGTACTATCTATGTATAATGCATATCCTTATTTTTCCCTCAAAAATTTGGGCAAAAAAGTGTGCATTCTACACAACAGAATGCAATACCTCAAACCAAATATGGCCAAAGTGAGCACATGATTTCTATTCATCTCTCCAAGAAAAGAAACAAAAATAAACAACGTGGGTTCTTTTTCGGTGAAATCACTACCTGCTCAATTATTTGAATTATAAGCCCTTCAAGTCTTATACATAAACAAATCCTATTAGTTTCCACACCATCTAGAATACCAGAATACCACCATTCCTCCCCTGCAATACTGTTCCGGTGCCATGACCATGTCCCTTCTTCTATCTAGCAACCATCCCACCAAACACATTTTTTCACATAAACCCAATTAGATGACTCATTGTTTAAAATAATAGTTTTCTCTTACTCTAATTAAACAAGCAGGCTATAGTCATATTATGTTCATCTAAAGCCCTTTTTTCAGCCTCCTTGTTTACCTGTGTTCCTAGAGAGAAACAGAAGAGTCAAGGTTGACCCAAAGATTTGGCCTGAATAAAACTTAGGATGGCATTGGCATTTCCTGAGGGAGAGAAGAGTACTCAGAGTATGGGTTATTTATTTCTATTTTTGGTGGTTGTTGTTGTTTGTAGTGGTGAAAATATTGAGTTTTTTTCTTTTTAGAAATGCCTATTAAAAACACAAATGGTGATGTTAGATAGGCAATTTGATAGAGGATTATGGGAATTAATGAAGAAGATGGCACTAGGTATATTTAGGAGTCCTTTTATGAAATCATCTATGAAGTGAATAGAGAAGAGGCTGAAAGACTGAACTCTCAAGCAGGAAAACAATGAGAATTCTGAATAATGGAAAGTATCCAACAAAGGAGAAAAATAAAAAGTGTTTAGCCAGACAGCAGAAAGAACAAGAATAGTAGTGTCCCAGAAGCTAAGAGAAGACAAAGTAAGTAACTGTGTCAAAAGATATTTATTCAAGTAAATTCAGGACTGACTTTCACAATATGGAGGTCACTGGACCTCTGTAAGTGCAGTTTCAGGAGAATGGTAGAGGTAATGTCTTGACTGAAAGGGTCAAATGAAGGGTGAAGGGGAGAAAGTATAATCAACATACCATGAATTTCCACAGAAGAAGAGATGCATCTGACTTTGCTCATCAACTTAGGTTCACAATAGTAAGGTATAGTAGTCTTTCAATAAACGTTTGTTGGAGAAATGAATAAAGTAGATAAAATAAATTAGGAAAGGTCACTAAACACAAAATTAAGTAAATGTATTCAGTTGTTTCTTATCAATGATTTAAGCCACATACTTTTAAATTCTAGTTTTCTTTATATAATAGTTAGTAATTAGCACCTTTATGTTTTATTTTTTGAATTAACACACAGGAAAATTGACTTTTTATTTTGGTTGACTGTTATGTAAATTATAAGATATATATGTTTGTCACCATTATCATGATGCAAACAAATACATCATGCCCAAAACACTTCATCGTGGTATCACTTGATAGTCACACCCTCTTTTCATTCCCTTTCCATTGGCAACCACTGATATGTTAACTCCATTACTATAATTTTGTCTTTTTAAGATGCCATATAAATGAAACATTCAGGGTGTAAGTATTTAAGACTGGCTTTTCTCATTCTGTCTTTTAGAATTATCTGAGTTGTGTGTAAAAATAGTTTGCTCATACTTATGGCTGAGTAGTATTTTATTGTATGGATGTACAGTGGTTTGGTTATCCATTCACCACTTGAAAGACATTTGGGTTATTTCCAGATTTTGACTTGTTAATATGACAGTTGACTGACAGTCTCTTCTGTATAAATTTTTTAGTTTTAAGTTCTAAATGGTATCACTAAGAAATACTAATATAAGAAAAGATACCTAAAGGAAAGTTATTATTTTTATAACTATTTTAAAGTCGTAATATGACATTTTTTTCTCTTAAAAGAAAGGCTACTTTAAATTTTGTCAGTTTTCAATATGACTATTACTCACAATTTGTGACTTTGTAGGCATAAAGTGCCCTTAAGGTTAAGGTAGTGTTTTAAGACCAATATAGAATGAAAATTTAAAATATTCTTCATTACAGATAATATCTAAAATATTGTTTCTCTATTTCCTTTCAAAGCCTTTAAGCATTTTTATATGAGTACATATGAAGTTGTTTTCACATTATATATAAACATGTGGTTTTAAGAATCAGCTCATGTTTAGAGCCCTGAAAACAGGGGTTGTTTTTTCATGAATCTTCCATCTTTTAGTAGTTATGATCACTTATTTGTCTTTTATATACCCCCAAAAGGCACTTAACATAATTTATTTAAATATAAGTAAAATCCAAAATATTTTGAAAGAATGTTTTAAATGTCAAGACAACACTGGAGGTAGAATGTTCTTGGGATATAGCAAAATAAAGTGGAAATCACTTCATTTAACTTAATATAATAGTGTTCTATTGTGAATTTATTTATGAGCTGATATGGAGACAAATACGAGGATATACTTGGGATACTCACATTTCCAGTCGTTTCCAGAAATGACTATGGGGGAAACAGAGATGTACGCTATAGCACGAAGACATGCAAGAGGAGTTCAGGTGGAGCTCAGATGTATTATTTAGGCTTTATATACTAAATAAATGTGCCTTCATTTATACCCATTGAATCATAAAGCTAGGCAAAATTATATACTCACACTCTTTTCTACACAATAGAAATGTTTGATATATAATAGCAGAGATGTATAATGTAGACACACCCAGTGGGCATTAATCAGCTGTTCTTAGATTCTCTTAAACCATTTTGAATTGGTGATGACTTGAAGCCCATTACCTTATTCTCCAACCATATAATTTGAAGACAGGCCAATCTGTTTTCATGAGGTACATTGATGTATATATAATCCATTTTAATGCATGGCTAAAGCCCATCAAGAAAAGCATATTTCCACATTCCTCTATGTGGAGTAAAAGCTTCTCAGGGCCACCGTGTCCTCAAGATGTGTGTGTGGAGCCACCATTTGTATTCAATAGAAGCTGGGCATGTGCCTCACGAAGATAATATTATGGTACCCGAGAAGGTGGAAAGAGCTATGTATATAATATTAGGGCTTTTCTTGTGGAATAGATATAAAGATGATTGAAATCCTGGTTTTAAAAATGTATTCATTTTAACTTCTTTGGCGGTATTTATAGAAACAGCTTTTATTCTTTTCTGACAGCTTTCCGAACTGTGAGAAAAAATGATCTCAATATGATGCAATATCATGTATACTTGGAATTGTTCAAAGTAACCATTCAAGTGCAAATAACCATTTGGCTAGAACCGGAAGAGACGGAAAAGCAGCCTACCTAAAATTGGTGGCCACTACTTAATTTTAAAGTGAGGGCAGAATTAAGAGATTCTTTTGTGTGTCTCTGTGCATATATTGGTGGATATATGTGTGAAATGATTCTACAGCACATCACAATATGGAACTAAAACAATCAGTGATCTAATTCAAATAACAATGTCTCATTTTCTAAGTGTTATTTTGCTGATAGTGAGAGCTTTTACAAGGTTGTTGGCTTAAAAAATTTAAAACACTATATTTCAACCCCTTCTTAAATTTCCTCTTTCTGCTCCTAGTAAGATAAAATAATTTATTTCTAAAAACATCCTAATAAACTGGTGACTGGTTAAAATAGGGAGATTTAAAAAATTCTACTTATCTTCCACAATTATCATTATGTTTAGTGTGACCAGGCTTAGTGGCTACCATTACATTTTTCAAATTAACTGTCCCAGATCCTCACATTCAAATTCAATAAGCGCTCATTATTTTAAGTAAACCTGTATTTCAGATAGACTACTTCCTTAAATGTGATTTCTCTATGAAAGGGTTCTCTAAGAAAGTAGTGGGTGAGGAGCCAAGGCTGGGGGACCTTACAAGCTGTAATGTCCTGATGCTGAAGTGCTTATTGGATGTTTCATAGAACTCATAGGAGAAGGTTTGACCTTTCAGAAACCATGTCTTTAGAGACTCCATGCACTTTGTTAAAAGCTGTATTTTAAAATTCAAATAAATTCATACTTGCTTTTACAGATGACTGTGTCTTTGCATTTTATTCTATACCCAGTTCAAGGTAATTAAGTTTTTAAAATTTAATTTTCTTTCTCAAATACCACATGTGCTGTTTTGATTATGTTGTTGTGAGGGAATTGTGTTCCTAAAAAGTCAATCCTATTGTTATTTAAATCTATTTCATTTTTGCAACTCCCTTTTCCTTATATTGGAACTGTTTTTAGTCAATCCTAAATAAATGACCTTGTCCGCTAATATTTTTATAACTTTTGAGGTAATTTATCCTGAATATCTTCTTCTCATGTATACACAATGGCCTTCACTTTTTCCTTTTTATCTTGGAATTTTATGTGTCCATCAAAAATAAGCGGAATTCTCAGTGTAAAAAAATCCCAGATTTGCATCAGTTTCAGATTGATTTATTCTTCCCATGGTTGATCCCGTCCAATTTTGTTCACCCTTTATATAAACAAACAAACAAACACACCAATAAACAAACAAAAACCTTTCTTTCTCTTTGATAGCTTCTCCTTTTTATTTCTTCTTCATTAAAAATTGTCTACTTTCCTTTGTGAATATTCACACTCAGCTAATTGTTTCTTGTCTTGGAATATATAGGCTCATTCAATTTCTGTATCTCTTACTTTTCTGAATTTCTCCAGAAGGTGGCACTAAAGCACTATAAAAAGCACTATATAAAGCACAACTCATTTTTAAAATGTCACCTGGAAAAAAAAAATCTTTGATGGGTCATGAGGTTGTTACATGTAAAGAAGGCATGTTTGCAAACACAGAACATTTTGCACTTGAAAAACACTCACACATTTAAACTACTACCAATAATTTAGTCAAACCTCCTATTCTTTACAAAAGAAATCAATAGCTTATAGAAACAGTAGGAGTTTGTATAAATGCATTTGCCTCTGTTGGGGAGAATTAGTTGAGACAATCTTTGTCTTCAAAGAGTTTGCTAAATGTTGTATAAAATCTTATGTTAAATCTGTATAAAATCAGAATTAAAAGTGTATTTATTAGTATCCATATGGTATGCTCTCGCCCCAACACAGGGGAATCAGTGTGCCTACTCTAACACCTATTAGTGTTAATGGAAATTACATGTGTGAATCCTCGAGTTCTAGGGCACAGAGATGAAACTCTCTACAAGGATTTTAAAGTCTGTGTTTGTATTGCTTTTGGTTATGAAGAAACTAAAAGTGTAGTAGTTTTTGTACCTTTAAACTTAGTAGGGATATGTTGCACCTGAAACAACAGAGCTTGTAGTGTTATTTGTTCCAGTTAAATGTTCAGTTTCAGTGTGATGGTCAATTCAGAGTCAAAAACGAGAGAGGTTCCTCAGATTGCCAACCCTGAGTTCTCGAACTTAGCCATCCCCAAAGAGCTACCACGGCTGTTCCCATAGTAGCAGAGGTTGCTCCTGGGTCTCGCTTCTAAGAAGAAATATCTTCCTTTCAATGCCAGTTCAAGCACATTAAAAACAGCAGAGCTTTCTGCTCCCTCCCAACCCTTATCTCTGCAGCTTCTTCTGTCTCACCCAGTGGGACTGCTCAGTGTCCCTGGCACCTGCTACTCCTGGGCTCCTCAGAACACCACCTGGATTTAAAGCTGGTCCCAGTGACCCTGTACAAGTAGGTTCTTTCCAGAATGCTCCAGGCCCAGGCAGTGAGGAGTAAATGTCAGCTGCGCTGCAGCAACCAGCTCTTCCTGGCTGACACTTCTGGTTCGGCACTTAACTAGGAACGTGAAGAGAGGCTTTTGACAACGGAGAGATTTCTTGCCCTACTGACCTAGAAGATTCTTGTGCCAAAAAAGAAACCGTTCCATGCAGGAATGCAAGGAGCCAGCCGGTGTTTTTCTCAGCTCACTGTCTTTTCCTGCTCTGCGTTTCTGAGCTTAGATGACTAATAAGTATGATCGCTTCAAGAATCGGTGTGGTCTCCATCCAGCTGCATTCTCTGCCTCCCGCAGTCCCAAAGGCTTTCTGGCCTCAATTAAAAGCTCTTCTGTTCTGGAGAATATACTTCCAGTAGCCAGATACTTCAGCTTCCCGTCATTGGATGAGCGGATTAGCCAATGTTCATTGAGCACCAACAATGCGGCCAGAGCTGTTTTATGCCGATCACATGAGGGATGGGGCAAAGATTTTCATTCTTTTTCAATTTTCTCAACCCTCTTGATTCTAACTGGTTTTGAAGTAAAATAGCCTTTTATTTCCTTTCCTTTCGGGTCGGTTATGTCCACCATTTCCGTCTGTGCTTGCTTGTGTTTGCCCAGGTGATAGCTGTCATGTACGCATCGGCCTTCCGTCTTTCATGAGCAAGTTTTAAAAGGCCTAATTGGAGGGAGTGTACACTATAGATAGGTAATTCCCTCTGCTTTTAGGAAAAGATGAAAAAGAGCCTTTTATGTTAGCCTGAGAATTCACTCTTCTTTACGTCTTATTGTTTTTTAATTCCTAAAGTAAAAGAAAATGTTTGGTTTCATTTTCTTTTCCATTTAATGCTCAAGACAGAATGGGGGACTGCAACAATAGTACCATGTGTTCAGTAATGATTTGCTTCACTGACAGAGCAAATTGGTTGTTGACAATGGTCGGCTGCAAGTGACACTGCCTAATAAGGGAAAGAGTCATCTTATTGATTATAAGACAAAAGTACCCAAACTGGGTTTTGTTCCCTTAAATTTTATTGACCATAAAGTGGAGATCTTGCACCTTTAAATTTGAATTTAGTCTTATTCTACAATTACTTGTACTATCACTCTGTTCATGCTCTCTAACAGGGCATGCACATTTATTCACAGGAAAAAACAATACTAGTCATTAGCAGATATGTTGTTTTGGAATATTTACACGTGCCTTACATGCAGACAAAAAATTCGGAGCAAGAGATAAATGTACTCTGATTTTAAGGGGCATTCTGAGGTCATTGCTAAAAATTTTTTTATTTGAAATCATTTTCTCCAAGTTGAATATAACAATAATTCTTTAGAACAGGAGACTCAATCCATATCTCATTTATCATATTTAAATCCTTAATCATCCAACACCAGTTCAAATAACAGTCGACTTCCTAGTGCCCAGGTTCGGGTCACTATTCACTGAGAAGTGACAGGCAGTGAAATCAGAAAGGCTTATTGGCAAGTAGGTAACAGATGTTAAAGAAAGCCTGCATGCCTCATAAACAGCAAGCATTTATAAATTATCTTTTAAAAATATTTTCGAAGCACTGTGCAAGGCAATGGAGTCAGTGACCGAAATAATCATCCTCAAAAATCGTCACTGTCCCCAAGAGACTCATGGTCTGGCAAGGCAGGTTGACACAGAGAAAACTACAGGAGCTAATAACTGTCATAATCTGAGTGATTCTAAATGTCACATACCTGCTAAGCACCTAATATACACCATCTTGCTAATCTTCACAATCATCTTGTGAAATATATATTACTTCCATTTTACCAATGAGACAATTAACGCTCAGAGAGATTACGTTACACGGCTAACGTGTACCTTGTTAAGTGACGAAGATACCATTTGAACCCAGGATTACTAGGCTCCTGAGACTGAGGCCTTTGTCCACACTATGAGAATGCAAATGATCAAGTGAGATTTTCTGCCAGGAACAGTCAACTGAACAGGTAAGACTTCACAGAGAAGGCATCTCTTGGGGCTGAGGAATACATTTTCTTGGCATATTTTATTAGCTAATTAAAAAAAGAAGTATTGGAGTGTTGCTCGGTAGTTTATATTTTATTCCATTTCAACTTGGGAAACACCTTGCTTCAAAGCTTTGTTTTTGTATATATTCTTTGTGGGGTGGATCACATTGTAGGCAATTTGGAGAAAATGTTTATAGTTACACAGGCTGAGTATCTGGTTCTTCCCCAACACATATTTTATTGCATAGCTAAAGCACAGCCACAGCATAGTCCTGCTGTTCACGGAGCAAAGCTTGATTCCGGGACATAGAAACAGGAGTGTAACTATAAGAAACAGGGGTTAATCCTCTTATACTCCCTAGCATTTGTGAAGCTTTTATAAATGCATGTTTGAAACTGACCAAAGCCATTAAAATAGATAATGTGGAACTTGGAGAGAATCCAGAAGAGAGACTCGAGAATGATATAAAGATTTCTCAGTCTGCCTCTCGTAAGAAAGAAACACATGTGCAAGATATTCCAGTGGGAAAGGGGTAGCTCAAGAGGGCTGGGCCCACAGGTGTTTTATTAATTAATATGTTGATAGTTCTTTGCACAGTTCTGGGTACATAGCAGCACCTCAGTCCTTCTGTGATGAGCTGAATCAGGGACCTTAGAATGTTGTAGGGATGCAATAAAAGAAGGACTGCAATGCGAGGAACAAGAGATATGTGATATAATACTACATGTATAAGAAAGGAGGGAAGAAAGTGATTCGTTCTCACTAGATTATTATTGAAGACTTCGGAGAGAAGTCTAGTGTTTGAGATAGGCTCTGGACTATGGGGAACTTTCTGCAGGATCAAGAGAGAAAAGGCAAATCCGAATACAGAGTCAATCTATGTAAAGACATAACGGTAGGAGAGTTTATGCTGTACTGATGGGATGCAGGGTGGTGGAGGTCCAATATAAAGTTTATGGGGGAAAGTGAAACAGAGAAAGCAACACTAGAAATGAAGTTTATCTCCAGCTGCAGAAGGCTTAATCGTCATGGTAAAAATTTGGAACTTCATTCTTTAGGCCGTGGAGACAGTGAAAGCTAACATTTATTAAACTATGGTAATATCAATTTATATAGTGAGTAAATATGCAATTTATAAACATTATCTTACCTAATCCTCAAAACTATGCTGAGGCTTAGAGAGTTTAAGTAATATTCCCAAAGTTACGTAGCCAGCTAATTACATATCTGTCTGAATCTAGATTAGTCTAACTCCAGGGCCAGTGCCATTAACTATTATACTAAACTGTCTTTTAATCAAAAGCTTCTGGGAGAGGTGATACGATTAGGACCCTACACCAGCTATAATAATGCATTACAAATATGAGATAGTGTGAGTAATAAAACCACTAAGTTTATTTCAATAGTCCAAACAAAATACCATTTAAAGCATAGAAATGAAAATAGAGCCTCAATAGAAAAGCAATGTCAGAGGTAATCTAGCAAGAACTCCAATAGCTTGAGTTGGGGGAAGTAATTGTCATTAGTGCTATTGCCCAAGTAGTTCCCACCCTCTCTTGTTCCAGGCACATTGAAGCCACACTCTGTCCTTCTGTGGCTGGGTGGGGTTGTGCGCTTAATTTCAGATGATAAATTATTCAGGAAAGTGAAGTGTATTAATCTCTGGCCTGAGTATTTAATCACCAATTTAGGACCTCCAGAGCTTTCTTTGCCGCTGTAACTATGACTTGCAATACCTGACCAGATGACTTCTCTCTCAGCCTGGTTCTTGAGCGGCTGAGGAGTAGAAAGCCTGTTGATGCTTGAGAGGCATGATCTATGAATGACAAAGAAATCTTTGTTGCTACAAACCCCTGAAATTTTAGGTTTATTTGTAACTGCAAAAAGCTAGCCCGTCTTGATTAATACAGGGGATGAAGAAACTAGCTAAGATTTATTGATCACTTACTATGTGATGTGCACTATTTAAGCATTATTTAGTTATCAAAATGAATCAATTAAGTATAACATTGTTATTACTGCATATTTAGGCAAGGATCTGAGATGTATAGTTGTTAAGAAAGCTTGGTTAAAAATATCTTAGCCAAACACTCAAGCCAGGATTTGAACCTTGGCAATTTCCCCCTAGCTACCACATTTTTGTATATAAAAATATCCTTTTATCATGTCTTCTCATCAGGATGACTGTGGCATAATGATTAGACATTAGTTAAAGGAGAGGGAGTAGGTTCCTTGAAAGTTTGTTGAGAATGATTACTTATAAAAAAATTTTTAGATAGAGTTGGTAATTTTGTAAGAAGAACACTAGGCAATTTTATATAAATATAACACATGGGAGAAGAGTCAAAGCTATTATGGTTGACTGGATAATGCTCCACCCCCAAACATGTCTATATCTTGATCCCCAGAATCTCTGCATGTCATCTTATATAAAGGATTTTACAAGTGTGAGAGACTTTCCTGTATATTCTGAGTGTGCCCAAAGTAATCACAAATGTCTCTATAAGGGAAAGAAAGAAGGAGGTGTGATGGTGGAAGGGAGCAGAGAGGTCAGAGTCATAGAAAAACCGGAAGATGCTAGACTTCCAGCTTTTAGAGTAGAAGAAGAGACCATGAGCCGAGGAAAGCAGGTAGACTATAGAAGATGAAAAAAGTAAGAAAACAAGTTCTTCCCCAGGCTCTACAGAAGGAGTACAGCTCTGTTGGTACATTTTGGGACTTCTGACTCCAGAACTGTAAGATGTTAAATAGCCGTAAGATAGTAGGTTTGGGGATTAATCTAAAGTGACTTAATAGTTGATGCTGGGGAGCTGGGTAGATTGTCCAGAGAGGGAATGTAAAGTTAAATGAGAAGGGCTAAATACTGAAACCAGGGCAAGTCTAAATTATCTTCCAGAAGTCACAATAGGCAACAACAACACATAAAATGGGAAGCCAAGCTTTCTTAACAGCAATACATCTCAAATCTTCACCTAGATAGAGAGTATTTATTATGTTCAGGTGCTGTCCTATTAATTTTATGTTTAAATTAATTCATTTAATACTCAGCATCAAATCTCTGAGAGCGATACTATTTTTTTCTTTTTTTTAAATTGTTTTCCAAGTACAGTTGTCTCCATTTTCTCCCCACCACTCCCTCCTCCCCATCCATCCCCACCTCCCACCCTTGATCCTCCCCCCCTTTGGCTTTGTGCATGGGTCCTTTATGCATGTGCCTTGATGACTCCTCCTCTTCTTTCCCACGTTATTCCCCTGCCCCCTCCCCTCTGGTTACTGTCAGTTTGTTCTTTATTTCATTTCAATGGCTCTGGTTATATTTTTCTTGCTTGTTTGTTCTGTTGATTAGTTTCCACTTGTAGGTGAGATCATATGGTATTTGTCTTTCACCGCCTGGTTTATTTCACTTAGCATAATGCTCTCCAGATCCATCCATCCTGAAGCACCAATTCAAAAGAACCTATGCACCCCAATATTCATAGCAGCACAATTTACAATAGCCAAGTGTTAGAAGCAACCTAAGTGCCCATCACTAAATGAGTGGATCAAAAAACTATGATACATTTACACTATGGAATACTACACAGCAGAAAGAAAGAAGGAACTCCTACCCTTTGCAGACAGCAAGAATGAAACTATTTTTATCCTCATTATACAGATGAGGGAAACTAATTTATGGAAAGGTATCTTATACAACGTCACACAATTAAGGAATAGCAGAGCCAAATTCAAGCCCTAGTAATTGGGATTCAGAGTCTGTCTTCAAATTTTCATTCTCTCAGTTACTTTTGGACTCTCTTCAAATATTACCACCATGAAGACCTGACCATCCTTTCTAAAATAATACTCATGCTATTCTTTATCTCTTTTCCATGCTCTATTTTCTTCTAAACATTTTATCAATAATTGACCTTATATTATATATGTACATATTAGTGGTTATTTGCATTCTCTACTATTATGTGAGTTCTGTGAGGGCAAAGGTTCACCTGTTTGCTTAACTATCTGGTACACAGACACATTCAAATATTGGTTGAACAAATTGAATGAATTATTGTGTGCTATTTGCCACACACTATTCTAGATACTTGGGATGATCCTTGCTTTTGTGCAATTCACATTAGATGAGGTGGAAGAAAACAAGCAATAATTGTAATATAAAAGTACTTTTTTTTAGTATATTTGAAGGTGATAAATTTTACGAAATGAGAAGGAAGTAGAGCAAGCAAAAAGAGATCAGGAGCATTCTCAAGTTGCTAGCTCCAAATGAAAACTTGAAGGTGAGGCATGGACCATGTAGATGTGGGAGTCGGGGTGAAAGCATTTTGGTCAGAGAATGCCACCAATGCAAAGGTGCTAAGGCTGGAGCTTCACTGGAGAGTTGTTGCAGGTGTGGCAGAGTAGAGTGAAAAGGAAGTTTAGGGAGACGGTTAGGTGCAGGAGGTCAGGGGCTGAACAGAAGGAAAGGGGCCAGTTCACTAAAAGATTTGAGGCTCAGTGTCAGTATTTGATATTTAAACATAGAAGTGACATGATTTTACTGGATGAGTAATTATAAAAAAAGGGAAACTATGTTGTATTAACTCCACTGGGGGAAAAAAATCCTTGGAATGACTGAGAAGCTCTACTTTGGTTTTGTGTCTGTTTTTGAACAAATTCTATGACCATGATCAGGAATCTAGGTAAAAAAGTTCGCTCAAGTTAAGAAAGTTGCCTACTTCTCAAAAAAACCCCCCAACAAAACAAAACAAAACAAAACAACTCACTGTGGATAGACAGGTCAGTTTATATGAGAAGGTAGTGATTCAGCTTCATAACATTTATTTACGTTGGAAGAGAAGGAGCAGTGTCCCAAAAGTCAGTGGGATTCTGGGTATGGCTCAGATCAGTAAATTTTAGCAGGGGAATAACCTGGCAAACAGTAAATTCTAAGTAAATTGCAGCGCTCTTTTACCCTTTTTTGTTTATTGAGAAACATTCTGTTTGCACTTGTGGCATCAACTTTAGATTATCTTCCATTAAACTCACTGTTCCAGGCACTGAGGACATAAAATTAATTGACCAAGACATGCCCTCAAGAAGCTCATATTCTATCTAGTGAGACATAATATAAACAAATCACATTAAAATGATGTGCTCCTTGACATAATGGAAGGTGCACTATCTGCTTTGGGGACATGCCAGATAGAGAACTCAGTTCATTGTTTTTACAAATCAGACTTTCACAAAGCATTATCCATGGACTGACTATATCGGAATTAGATTTCTGGGCCCCATCCTAGATACCCTGAGTCAGAATCTCTGGAGATAGGGCTTAGTAATCTGCTTTTATAACAAGGCTCCTGGTGACTCCTACCCACACTAAAATTTGAGAAAGGGTGCCATACCTTCTTTTTTTCCTCCAGCGCTGCTTGGCAACGGCGCTGAGCACAAAACCAGCTGCAATGAGCTGGTTTACAGCTCAGCAGAGTCACAGGGGAATTTGCATGGTAGTCACTGCCAAAAGGAGCACAGACCTGAAAATTTGGAACAGAAAATAGAACAGCACAGAACCCCAAAATACACTTCAAATCTTAAGCCAGTGCTTTGGTTGCCTGTGTTAGAACCTAACTATATGCTTTGTTATTTTTTAATTGTCCATTATAATTTAATTATTTTTTATAAAGTGAGGCTTTTGAGAAAGTCATTTTTTGATCATTGGTAAGCCAACAGTAGTTTTTCTCAGGGTCAAATAGGCATAGTTATTCAGGTTGACCGTATTGCCTAATGAGGGTGGGTGGTTCAACCAATATATACTTCATACTATTTTTAAAAAAAGAGAAAAAAAAAGAAAGGGAGAAAGAAAGAAAATCTCTCTTTCTCTTTATAAAGTTTGTACGTAGGCATTACTTATTCGCCTACAAATAATTTATCTATTTATTTATGGAAATCAATCTGGGGATCAGCTCTGATGTTGGGCATCTCAGTAATCCAGACCTTTTGAGTCTGGTTTATTAGGGTCACAAATTCATGTCCCTTTATTCTTACGCTCATACTATTACCATAGTCTATAGCCCACATGTTCCCCAATCAATATATTTCTAGAAGTTCCCTTTGTTTTTTTTTTCTGTCCCTAAGATTCTGCAATGCTGCCTGATAAAAATTCCTAAACGATGTCTATCACAATGTCAACATGTTAGTCTCCTTGAACCAAAGAACAATTTCGCTCTGACCACCTCACATACAAGGGGTTATTGGAAGTTATTGTCTATTGTCTTCAGTTGTCTTATGGCCTATGTAGTTTCTTAATATGTTTCTATCCACAAATTTCTTTTTAACTCTTGCTTTCCCCCTGAACAGTACTTTATGTACTCTGCCTGATTGGTTTAATTAATAATTACCATTATTCATATTGGGTAGATCCTTTGTTTATCATTGGGTACCCACGGGAGGTACCCATGGTGGGTATCCACTCTGATTCAGTTAGTCGTCAGCTCAGTGCAAAGAACTATCTATCTTTGCTTCCTAAGCAAGGGCCTCTAGGTAAGAGCACCTGTAATTTTACAGCTCAGAACTTAAAATGACTCTCAATTATGATCATAGACATGTTTAAACTTTCTCTCCCTGGATTTTAGTTTCCCTGATAACATGACCCTTCCCTAACTTTTCATCTTTATTGCTGACTGCTGTCCAATGTCGGCTCACTTCCCCAATTAGACCAGTTTTCTTTCCATTGCTTTCACACACTGTACATGCTCCCACCTCTACAACCTTGCCCATAATGCTTATTCCACCACGGCAATGAACCTTATTCATTTCCCACTATTGACACCTTACTCATCTAGCCAGGCCTCACCCATTCTGCAAGAATTAGGTTTTACAACCTATATACAGATTCTACAAGGATTTTGTCTCATGTTGAGCCTCCCTTTTCTCATTCTTTTTGAGTAATACAAGTACTGTCTTATTATCTATACCTTATTATCCAGGTTCTTTATTTAGGTTGTTGTTTTGGTTTTTTTTTTTTTGCATAAAGCTTTATTCTCTAATTGGTTTCTGTGTGTCATACTGGCTCAGCACTGTGTGCCTTGTGCATCAGGACCGTATTTGACAGTGCTTGTGTGGCATAGTGCCCAGTTTACTTCAAGACACATCGTCAGTGCTCAAATAACCATTGTATAGACAATGTGAAACAGAATAAGCCATTGTTAAACAGGAAATTCCCCAAATTATTGCTGCAAGGTTGATGATCCGTAATACTTGCCCAGAAGGTATCATGGTCAACAGGAAACATTTTCAGTATGCATCCCCATTAATGACTCATTCTTTTTACTAAACAAAAAAGGTGTTTTTGCTGTTGCCACTGTAAAATGATTCAGTTTTCTGAGTGAAGATTAGAATTTCAGACAGTTTCCCAATGCTTAATGACTCTTCCAATCAGAATGGTGGGATATTATAAAGGGTATTATGCTACGTGAAATAAGTTGGAGAAAGACAATGCCATATGATTTCACTTATGCATAGAATCCAAAAACCAAAATGAACAAACAAAACAGAAACAGAGTCATAGATATAGAGAATAAACTGAAGGTTGCCAGAAGGGAGGGGTTTGGGGGCTGGGTGAAAAATATGAAGGAATTAAGAAGTATAAATTGGTAGCTACAAAATAGCTATGCAGATGTAAAATATAGCACAGGTGATATGTGATGACTTTCTGTGGCAGCAGGTGGGCGATGGACTTTTTTGGGGGAGCCACTTCATAAATTAAGTAGGTGTCTGACCATGTTTCTGTGTACCTAAGATAATATAAAATAATATTGAATAGCATCTGAAATTGAAAAAATAAAATTAAAATTTTTAGAAAGAGAGAAAAAAGAATTAAGGTAAGTATGAAGATTTATAAGCTGGGATCATGACAGTGTCCTTAGTTATTTCTAATGGATAGGCAACTTGACTTTCTGAGGGCTCACTGCCCCTTTGAGGCCATTTTGCCAAAACAAATTTTGCCAAAACCCACTGCAAGATGGGTAGTTTCAGTGTACAGGTTTTTAATTTTTATTTGACACTTGAAATTAGGCATAAAATCATACATACTTAAAACTGGAGCACTGATTCTTACAACCCCAGGCTGCACTAGTCACATTTTATTCCATAGAGTTGGCACCCAGAAGACCAGTCTCATGGTAAATGTTGCAAATGCCGTCTTGAGCTGCATAATGCAGTGGATGCTGATTTAAACACTGAAGCAATCCATTTAAAAAATTAATAATGTTTATCAATCCCAATCACCCTTATTCTTTTATAATTATTCTGATAAGATCAATTTGGTTGGTATTACTACTAATAAAAGGATAATTTGAATCCTTCTATGAACTTTCTCCTTATTCACTGAAATACATGCAAACCTATATACCTAAACAAGATTTTTAAAATTAAATCATATTATACATTTTGTTGTTCACTTGCTATTTCTCTTAATAATTTCTAAATAATGCATTGGCAAAAAAGAAGAAATCCCAATTAATGGAATTTCACAGATAGTAGTAGAAATAGTCAGATACATTTTACTAAAAAGGTGAGATCTTAATTTTCAGATCTAAAGTTAGTGAAGTATATTAACTCATGGAGAGAAATTTAAGATAAAACCCAGGCATAGAGTTCAGTGATCAGCACCTACTTGGGAAAACAGAAAAAAATTAACTTGATTGAAATATATGAAAGGGAACAGAGATGCATTTCAAAACTGGGTAATTTATAAGGGTCTTGAATGTTCCACAAAGAAGTTTATTTTTATATTTAATGAAAATTAATAGGTGGGTTTAAAATATATTTTATTTGAAAGTTTTATATTAAATATTATAAGAAAAATTATTGTTGTGACCCTGTTTACAATTACTTAGAGTGAGGAGTAAGAGGAGAAGGAAAACTAATAATCATACCATGCAGTGACTCAAAAGTCTGGCAGAAAACATGAGGAGCATTGAGTACAATTAGAAGTGGTAGAAGAAAACTAGAATAATTTTATGGTTGATTGTAACTAGAACTTAATCATAAATTTTTGCTTCCTATAGATAATTAATCTCCATAATAATTCTAGAGCATCACCGCAGTTGGTAGTGGGGGAAGCTGGGAAAATATGTTTATTTTTGAGGGAATTTCAAGTGTTAGTAGTTAGTACAGAAATGTAGTTTTCAAAAGTAGCGGTGGAAACAGAGACGTTTCACTTGGCATGTTTGCGATCTGAAGTTTTTTCACACTTGTCTTGTCAGTTACTGTTCTCAAACCAGACTAACAGACTGTGTTGTACTCGATGTAGTGTGCTTTTGGTTTAGGACTTTGAAATCTCAGTCACTAGCTATGGGCTTCAGAGTAACTAACATTCTTAGAACTTAGTTTCAGCAATGGTTAACTATTAGTTAACCATTTGAGTTTGTGGAAGAATCAGATGAATAAATAGATGTGGATGTGCTTTGCACACTATCTAATAGTATACAGTTAAAGGATTCTTAAAATGAAACTATATAGTTATTTTAGGAGGACTCATGAGAATAGATTAGACTATTTCAGTCATATCAAAGGAGTACACATGGAGATAAAGCCTCAAAGAGGTATATAAACTGTTATCAGTGTCTTGGATTCTGAGTGGGACCATTAAGAGGGGTGGTTCAACCTAAACTGAAAAGTGAGGAACATTATTGAATATTATACCAGACTCAACATATTTTAAGGAGCCAAAAATGGGTCTGTAGGTAACAAAACATAGGAGTAGACCATGTTGAGTGCAAAGGTGAGAAATGAGGAGTCAAGGATCAGGGCCAGAGGAAGAGACTAAGATAGACTGAAGGAAAGAAGTCAAACAGATATCACTGGGTATCAGTAGGAGACTCAGAAACAGTGGTTTAGCCAGTTCTTTCCATGGCCCTCTGTGCGGGGCTTTCTCTGAAAGTGTTTAATGGCACCATTTTTACATATGATTATTATGATCTGCATCCTCTTCATTATTTCAGTTCTCAAAATTATTGTACCTGACCCTTTGAGTAAAAGAATTCCTATCCATGTCTTAAGGTTAGACTATGAGAGCTAAGGAATAAAAAAAGTTGTTGTCCTACTGGGCTCAGGCTCAGCATTATCGTCAGCATCCTTCAAAAACAAAGGCAGGTGACACCACGGGCACCACATGTAAAGCCTCTTATTTGTATCATGAATCTCAAACGCAGCTCCTGGAGTTTCCTTTTGTGCTTTGGAAATACCACTGTCTCAGAAGTTGCTCTACCACCTTGACTCTCTTCTTGGTATTGTTTATTCTATGAGTTTAAATCTTCACTCTCTTTTTAACCCTAAAAATGTCCATGTCTTTTGATTCAATGCC
Source organism: Mormoops blainvillei (assembly GCA_004026545.1). Classification (NCBI taxonomy): domain Eukaryota; kingdom Metazoa; phylum Chordata; class Mammalia; order Chiroptera; family Mormoopidae; genus Mormoops; species Mormoops blainvillei. The sequence continues at coordinate 269,404 of PVJD01000623.1, read as the reverse complement.
CACAGTCACCATTTACCCTTGCTCTATTCAAGCATTTAAATTTGGTTCCCATTGTCAGGGTCAAAACCTTAGACAGATCAGTCATTTATGGCAATTATATATACTGCTAGGTAGGTGTTAATGTGGTCAGTTATATTTTAGGTCAAATATTGAGGTTATCTCCTGTTTTCATATGTTGCTTGAGTGATAGAGCAGAATGTTATCATTATCGAGTAGTGTCGTGTATTTAAAAGTAAACATAGATTGGCTGGTGAATACACCTTAAAAATTAAAAAAATGTAAAACGTCTTTTCCACTTGCAAATATTTTTTTCATGTTCTGGTGTGAAACTTGAATTACAAGATAATTTTAAAAATAATCAAATTGTTAAAATAATCTTTTCTAATTTAGAATGCAAATCCTAGATTTATAGAAAATTGAGAGTACAGAGTCTCTGTATACCCTGAACACAGTACATTTGTCACAATGAATTAAGATTGATACATTATTATTACTTAAAGTCCATATTTGTTCAGATTTCCATAGCTATTATCTAACGTTCTTTTTCTGTTTCAGAATTCCATCAAGGACAGCCTGCTACATTTAGTCACTGTCTTCTTAGGGCCTCTTGACTGTGATGGTTTCTCAAGTTTCCCATGTTTCTGATGATTTTGACAGTTTTGAGGAGGGCTATTTAGGGGTTTTATACAATGTACTTTAGCTGGAATGTGCATATGGTTTTGTCATTATTGGAGTGGGATTATGGGATTTGGGGAGAAATATCACAGAGATAAATTACAATTCTTATTATGTCAAGATTAGAGTCAAACAACATGATATATCTCTGTAGATGCTGACTTAGATCACCTGACTGAGGTAGTGTTTGTCATGTTTCTTTGGTGTAAAGTTACTCTTTTAGTCTTATTTTTCATAGTGTAATCTTTGGAAAGAAGTCACTATGCACAGTCCACAATTAATGGGTGAAAATTTAAGTCCACCTCCCAGAGTGGTGATATTAACATGAATTATTTGGAATTCTACTGCATGAGAGACTTGTCCACTCTCCCCTCTTTATTATTAGCCATTTATTTATATCAGTATGAATTCATGGATATTTACTTTATACTTTGGACTATATAAACTTTATATTTTAGAGGTTTCAGCTTCACAGAAATATTAAGTGGAAGATGCAGAAAGTCCCCATTTACCCTCTGCCCCTACGCATGCACAGCCTCTCTCACTATCAACATCACACACCAGAGTACCAATGGTACCATCAGTGAAACTGCATTGATACGTGACTATCACCCAAATCCATACTTACATTACAGTTCACTTCGGTGTTGTACATTTCATTGGTTTTGACAAATATATTACAATATGTATCCACCATTATCATATCATAGAATGGTTTCACTGCCCTCAGACTTCTCTTCGTTCTGCCTATTTATCCCTCGCTCTTCCAAATACTTGGTAACCACTGATCTTTTTATGCCTTCAGAGTTTTTCCTTTTCCAGACATCATATAGTTGGAATCAAACAGTATATAGCCTCCATTTATTTTCATGGTTTGATAGCTCATTATTCCTCAGTGATGAATAATATCATGTTGTTTGGATGTACCATTTTATTTATCCATTCATCTGCCTTGCTGAAAAATATCTTAATTGTTTCCAAATTTTGGCAATTATGAATAAAGTTGCTGTAAACATCTGTTTATAACTCTTTTTTTGTAGACATAAGTTTTCAACTCCTTTGGGTAACTGCCAAGGAGAGGGGCTTCTGGGTTGCCTGATAAGGCTATGTTTTGCTTTGTAGGACACTGTCAAACTGTCTTCTAATGGTACCAACAGTAACTGAGAATTGCTGTTGGGGCACGCCTTCATCAGCATTTGGTGTTATCAGTGTTCTGGATTTTAGCCATTCTAATGGTAGTATCTTATTTTTATTTTAATTTGCACTTTCCTAATGACATATAGCATCTTTTTATATGTTTATTTACCATATGCATATCTTTTTTTCAGTGAAGTATCTGTTTAGTCCATTTGCCCATTTTCTAACATCAGGTTCTTAATTTTCTTATTGTTGAATTTGAAGAGTTCTTTCTATACTTTGAATAATAGTCCTTTATCAAATATGTATTTAGCAAATAATTTCTCCCAGTCTGTGGTTTGTCTTTATATTCTCTTGACAGTGATTTCACAGAGCAGAATTTTAAAATTTTAATAAAGTCCAGCTTATCAATTATTTCTTTCATGGAATATGTCTTTGTGTTGTACCTAAAAAGTCATTGCTATATCTAGATTTCCCTGGATTTTTTCTACGTTACCTTGTAGAAGTGTTTAATTTAGTGTTTTACATTTATCTCTATGTTGCATTTTGAACTAGTTTTTGTGAAGGCTACAAGGTCTTTGTGTAGATTCGTTCTTCTTTTGCACGTGGATGTATAGTTCTTCCAGTACTTTATCAAAGACCAGTCATATTCCAGGTTTGATCATTGGGAGCTTTTTCCATTGGCCTAGTGTCCCCTTTGACATATTACCAACATTTAAAAATAATTTCTTGGCCATTTCCTTCCTGTGTTGTCGCTTATCTTGTGTATTTCCTGCTCCATTCCTAGCAAGGCCATTTTTCCAAGGAACCCTAGTTCCTTTTATTAAGAATGTTATTCAGCTTCTCCTGTGGCAGCCACTGGGCTGAGAGGAGTGTGCACTCTCTCCTCCACACCATGGCGTGTGTTCCTCCACTGATGTCAGTGAACTCCGAAATGGTGAGTCATCTGGCAAAAATGTCACTTTGCCTGCTGTGTTCAAGGCTCCCACTCCACCAGATATTGTGAACTTTCTTCACACCCACTTGCACAGAAACAATAGACAGCCCTATGCTGTCAGTGAATTGGTAGGACGCCAAACCAGTGCTGAGTCTTGGGGGGCTGGCAGAGCTGTGGCTTGAATCCCCAGAGTTCGAGGTGGTGGAACTCATCATTGTGGCCAGGGTGCTTTCGGAAATATGTGTCATGGGGGCCGCATGTTTGCACCAACCAAAACCTGGCACCGTAGGTACTGCAGAGTGAACCTAACACAGAAGCAATAGGATACACCATCTGGTCTGCCCTAGCTGCTTCGGTCTTACCTGCACTGGTCATGTCTAAAGGTTATTGTACTGGGGAATTTCCTGAACTTCCTTTGGTAGTTGAATATAAAGCTGAAGGCTACAAAAAAACCAAGGAGGCTGTTTCAATTTTTAAGAAGCTTAAGGCCTGGAATGATATCAAAAAGGTCTGTGCTTCTCAGCAAATGAGAGCTGTCAAGGGCAAAATGAGAAATTGTCATTATATCCGGCACAAGGGACCCTGCATTGTCTATAACGAGGACAACGGTATCATCGAAGCCTTCAGAAACATTCCTGGAATTAAGCTTCTTAATATAAGCAAAATGAACATTTTGAAATGTGCTCCCCATGGACATGAGGGCTATTTCTGCATTAGGACTGAAAGTGCTTTCAGCAAGTTAGATGATCTGCATGGCACTTTGTGTAAAGCAGTCTCCCTCAAGGGTAACAACATCCTTCCCATGCACAAGGTGCTCAGTATAGACCTTAACAGAATATTGAAAAGCCCAGAGATCCAAAGAGCCCTCCGAACACCACACAAGAAGACTCATCGCAGAGTCTTGAAGAAGAATCCATGGAAAAACTCGAGAATCACATAGAAATTAAACCCATATGCAAAGACTGTGCACTGGAACACTATTCTTCGCCAGGTCAGGAATCACAAGCTCCCGGGGGAATAGAGCAGCAGTGGCACTAGAAGCCAAATCAGATGAGAAGGGGGTTCTAGGCAAGAAGCCTGTGGTAGGGAAGAAAGGAAAGAAAGTTGTTGGCATTAAGAAGCAAAAGAAGACTTTGGTGGGAAAAAAGCCTGCAGCTACTGAGAAACCAGTACCAGAGAAGAAGCCTGCGGTATAAACTTAAATTTGTTTATTTTATTCTGTAAAGCTCAAATCACCGTGGACAACTAGTTTTGAATAAACATGTCAAAGGCAGTGAGAAAAAAAGAAAGAATGGTATTCAAAATCAAGATAGGTGTGCTAGACGTGTTCATTGTTGTTGGGCTATCATTGTTTCAGGATCTTTCAGATGAGAGAGTTTAAATAGATATATATCTACCAACTCATGTACATAAACGTGCTTGTGAACACACACACGTTTCTATAGTAACCATCTCTATGTATGTTAAGCTAATCCTTTCATGCTGATGTATCCAACTGTGATACATTATCACATATATCGTTCCATCTCCCTTTACTTAACTATAACCTCTCACTCCAAAAGTGAGACACTTGGCTCTCACCATCCACCTTAATTTTACTTGGCTGTTAAGTTCCAGTGTACACGTATAATGATTTCTAAATTGTTAACCCATACTTCCACAAAAAAAACTTTATCAATTAGAATCCAGTGCTATGCATACCTTAAGGTTCGCTCTCAGTGCTGTAAATTTCTCTGGATTTTGACATATGCAAAGGGTCGTGTGTCCACCATTACAGTGCTATACAGAATTGTTTCGCTGCACTAAAAAAAAATCCCCTGTATTTCTCCCCCTCCCACTTATCCCTGATTTGTTTATTGTCTTTACAGTTTTGACTTTTCCAGAATGTCATATATGAGGGGGAACCTCCAACACAGAATTTACTTGTAAAAAAATTGTCTATTTATTCTTATATGTTTAAACTTCAGTCACCTTCAAAGCACTCTCCATTTGATGCAATATGCCTATCAAAACGTTTTTTCCACTCCTCCAAACAGTTTTTGAACTCATTGATTTTGATTCCTTTTAGTGCTTCTGCCTTTTTTTGTTTCACCTCTTTAATATTGGCAAAACGTTTTCCTATGAGGAGTTTTTTCATTTGGAGAAACCAAAAAATAAGTCACTCAGGGAGAGATCTGGTGAATAGAAAGGATGGGGCATGGGGGTCATGTTGTTTTTGGTCAAAAACTGCCATGTGCTCACAAATCACCCATCATGAAATGGGCAAACATGTTGAAAGAGTCTTCAAAAAAAATTCACTGAAGCTGAACACAGCCTCTCACAACAACACCAGCTGGCACACTGATACAGATGGGTTCTTAGAACGCTCAGCTAGCAGGGGAAACCTGAAATACAAGGGGTACCCCCTCCAGAAGATAATTCCATTTTGGGGAGTTCACTGATTGAACATGGATTATACAATATGTAGACTTTCTCTGGCTTCTTTTACTTAATTACATGTATTTAAGATTCATCCATGTCTTTGTATGCCTTCATAGTGCATTATTTTAAATCACCAAATAGCATTCCATTGTATGGATGTCCCACAGTTTGTTTAGCCAGTCATCTATTGAAGGAAATCTTGGTTGTTTATATATTTTGGTGATTACAAATAAAGTTTCTATAATATATATGTGTAGATTTGGTGTACACATTAATTTTCAAATCAATTCTATATATATCTAGGGGATATCTTACTATATCATATACTAAAACTGTGTTTAGCTCATAAGTAACTGTTGTCTTCCAGAGTGGTGGCATTTCATGCTTACAGCCAATGAATGAGAGTTCCCATTGCTCTGCATTCTTACCAGAGATGGATATTGTCAATTTTTTTGGATGTTATCCTTCCTAATCAGCATGTAGGGCAGACTTTTTTATTTTGCATTTTTCCTAATGCCAAAAGAAGGTGAATATCTTTTCATATACCTGTTTACCATATGTATATCTGCTTTGGTAAAGTGTCCACATATTTTGCTCCCTTCAAAATGTTTTTTTGTTGTTGTTGTTGAGTTTTGAAGGTTTTTTTTTGGTATATTTTGGATACAAACACTTTGTCAGATATGTGATGTGCAAATATTTTTTCACAGCATGTGGTTTGTTTTTTCATTCTCTTAACATTGTCTTTGGAGATCAATAGCTTTTATTCTTAAAAATGTTTAACATCAATTTTTCTTTCATAGGTTGTGCTTTTCTCTCTTTTTTAAAAAAGATTTTATTTATTTTATTTTTAGGCAGGAGGGAAGAGAGGAAGAAAAAGAGGGAGAGGAACATCTATGTGTGGTTGCCTCTTGTGTGTGCTCAACTGGGGACCCGGTCTACAACCCAGGTATGTGCCCTGGCTGGGGAATCAAACCGGCGACCCTTTGGTTCACAGGTCGATGCTCTATCCAGTGAGCTCTACCAGTCAGGCCTATGTTTTTCTTGTTATGTCTAAAAGCTCATCATCAAATCTGATTCTTTCAATGTTTTCCCCAAAAGTGTTGTAGTATAAATATTTAAGTCTACAATCCATTTTCAGTTAATTATTATATAATGTACAGAGTCCATTTTTAGTTTTTTAAAAATAAGATGGATATCCAATTGTTCTAGCATCATGTATTGAAAATGTTGTTCTTTGTTTATTGCGCCTTTGACAAAAATCAGTTGACTCTATTTGTTAGAGGACACAGTCTCCACAAGACTGCCCTCATTTCAGATACCAGTCATAAATTTAGGGTCCCCCAGACTCCACTCACTTCAGGTCAGTTGGTTACTGTGATTGTAGTCTTATGTGTCCATTTAGGTAGGTTATAGTACCCAAATATTTACTCAAACACCAGCATAGGCGTTGCTGTGAGAACATTTTGTAGATATGGTTAACATCTACAATCAATTTACTTTAAGGAAGCAAAATTACCCTCAATAATGTGGATGAATCTAATCCAAATCAGCTGAAGGACTTAAGAGTAAAACAATAGGGTTTCCCAGAGAATGCAAAATTCTGCTTCAAGACTGAAACATCAACTCCTTCCTGACAACCCAAACTGCCAGTATGCCCTACAAATTTTGACTTGCCAGCCAGAGTGAAATTGTATGAGCCAATTTCTTATTTAAAAGAATCTCTCTCTCTCTCTCCCACCCACCCGCACCCTTCCTGGCCATGATATCAATGACATAAATGGTATTTTCAGCAAAAAAAAGCTCACCAGAACCTTTGGTCTCTAGCTTCTCCCAGAAATCGAGCTAATACCTTTAGTCTCTAATTCCTCTGGAATGCAGAACCAATATAGTGTGGTCCAAATCTTTCATTATAAATTATACTGATATGCTGTCTGGTGGCCGAAGTCCCCAGGCCTACAAAGACATTCTTATCAGGCAGGATGTTACAGGGAACCGAAGATCACCTTCCAAAAATTAAAGTCAAACTTCAGACTCTCTTTGGGTAAGATTAATTCTTCAGTGTGTATCACATAATATAAGAAAATAATTATATAAAATTTCAGTATCATGAAACAGAATGTAAATATATGCAGTCTTGACAATTTACCAGTGTGACAAAACATGCACTTTTGAGATTTTTACAGACTTTTTTTTCTTCTTTTCTATTAGAAAGATGGTTGTAGGTTATCATATGTTTCAATATTTTGTAACATAAACTTATACATAAGAAAAATTGTTCATTTTTGACTTCAGGCATCTTAGTTGCAGAAATCTTTCTGTATTATCGCTTGCTAGTTCTTATAAGATGTAGTTTATCTCTCTCGTGGTAGGAGAGAGAAGAAACCTGCACATGGTCTTTCTCTTATGGGAATAGTCATCAAAAAAGTGGTAGTTTTTTAAAGTTAGCTATTACTCCTAGCTTATAAAATAATATTATTTTTCTGTCTTTTATCAGTGATTGGATTACTATATAAAGGTAAAGTCCTCTTTGGTTTTCATCAGCTTACGACAGTTTTGGAATGTCAGCTCTTGAAAACAAATTAAATTAAAAGCAAAATAGCTGTCTGTGCTCATTTGTGTAGTGCCACCAAAAGGCAGGCACCAGTTATTTTGAGATTTAGCTTATTAGAGACATAGTGCTGAAAGAAGCTGGCGAAGTTTTTGGTGATGGTTATTTTCCCTTAAAAAATGAGAAGCGTAATCTATGGCCAAGGCACGTGATGATGTATGCTGTGCTCACTGGTTGTATTGCTTGGGTGGTTTCAGAGAAAAACGCTTTTTGAACGTAGGATTTTTTACTCCTCCCCTATTATCTCAAGCTACCCCTGCTGGGTCTAAAGGGTGATTATGTCTGATTCAGTAGTCTGTAACACTCTCATCTCACTTGGAAGTGTTGCATACAAATCATCCATTAAAGTGTAGACTAGAAGATATCATTGAATGCTATTTTAAGATTCGGTAGATGCTTTTTCAATTTTGTGTAGCTTCAGGGGAGGCATCCCAGAAAACTGCATTCATTTAAAGTTTCTTTGGTTTCCTCACTAATTCAGATATCCATTCTCTCTTAAACACAATTTCTTCATTTTCCTTTCTCTTTGGTACACTGTCACAATGAAGCAGGGGCCCAAGAGTTCTTTAATATCATGGGTAGCACCCATAGTATTTTTGAATCAGTCATATTTGCCTTGAAAAAGTGCCACAACTAGATCAGGGCTAGATAAACTCTAGTCATAGTGTAGTACAATCTGTTTTAAGTCGTAGCATTTTGACTCAGGTTGTCATGGAAAGGGAAAATACGGCATTGGTTTCACTAAATATCTCAACATTTTAAAATATATTTTTTAGGTTTATAAACTCTTTTCCCCTAAGTTTAAAAAAATATTTTATATAATTTTTTAAAAGACTTGATTTATTCATTTTTAGAGAGAGGGAAAGGGAGGGAGAAAGAGAGGGAGAGAAACATCAATGTGTGAGAGATACATTGTTCAGTTGCCTCTCACATGCCCCCAACTGGGGACCTAGCCAGCAACCCAGGTGTGTGCACTGGCTGGGAATTGAACCCACAGCCTTTCAGTTCACAGGCCTGCACTCAATCCACTGAACCACACCAGCCAAGGCTCTAAATTTTTCTAATATTAAACATGTCTTCTATTTTTTCTAGTCAAAATTCCATGTAGAAATATTATTCTGTAAATGACACCAAGTAGACCAGTGCCAGAACTGGAACCATTACATAACCTTAAAAATACTTGAGCATACATTCATATATTTTCTTTATATTAGTCAATTCACATTAGTTTAGAAAAAATTACATTATTAGTCTTATGATGATTAGATTTAGAGTCATAATTATAGAAAGAGTAATACAAAATAGTTTCTATGCTGTTTTATAAAAAGAAAATATTTTAATTAAAATTTTAAAGTTATAGTTCTTTTGAGAACTGAATAATTTGCAAGTATGTTCTAAACTTGAAACTGTTTAGAAAATTATCAAGTGAGTGAAAGATGGACATTTATAGATATTTACACTGGCTTCTGATATTACACCTATAACCTTGAATTTATTATTAAGATCAATTTGTTTGCCAACGTCGTCTTGCTTGATATTTTTCTGTATATTGACCAGGGAGGATTTTACTGAACTATTTCCACTGTGCTGCATACTGAACTCTAGGTTCTTCATCATCCAATCATTTGTTATGTTCCCTGGGAAAGACTTCCTTGCTTTGCCTCTGAATAATCCTACAGTCCCCCTTTGTTGTTGTTTTTACAAAGGAATGCCTGTTATTTTCCTGGATTGACTTAATACAAAGGGATATGATTTCATATGCGACCGGCACTAGGCTTAGAGTTTATTCTCAGGTAGACTACTACTCAATATTTCTGAACAAGTCAACTCCTGGGGTCAATAATTATAGATGTGTAGCAGTAGAAGGATGTAAAAACTCTGTATTGTATCACATCAGAACTCCTCAATGTATGATCTGTGAAGTGTTTCAGATCTTAATTGGTGCATTGAAAGTGGAGGGAAAGTACTCCGAGTTTAGAAAGGTATGGTAAAACTATGTTAAACTAACGTCAACATTTTGAACTGTGTGTTTTTTTAAATGGCAGTTTTTCTCAAAATTTTTTCTCTATTAAAACAATTGACATGCTGACTCAGAGTCATCGGTGAGTGAGGCAGCGACTATAGTCAAATTATGCAGGGTTTCTCACAAAAGTTTTACTGATGGAATGCCTTTATTATTTTACTTTTACAAACGGAACCCTATTAATAATAACCAGATTACTGGCGTCAGAATACAAGGATATAGTATGAGAAATCTTGATATAGATATGAATTTTTATTTTTATATTTAAAAAAAGATTTTAGTTATTCATTTTTAGACAGAGGGGAAAGGAGGTAGAAAGAAAGGAAGAGAAACATCAATGTGTGGTTGCTTCTTGCATGCCCCCTACTGGAGACCTGACCTACAACCCAGGCATGGACCCTGACTGGGAAAGGAACTGGAGACCCTTTGGTTTGTAGGCCAGTGCTCAATCCACTTATACTTTTATACTTATGGCTTTTACTCAAGGACACTTTAGGAAACTGTCTTATGAAGTTCATTGCTTTGACTATTGTAAGAATATTATTATGATATACTGATAATGGCAAGAATGGAAAACTGTGACATGTTGTATTTTCCCAAAATGACCTCAATAATATTTCCCATTTCTACATGCTCTTATGTAATGTGACCACATCATTTCTTCATTAATAGGTAGATCTATTTCTTCAACCCTTTAAAGCTTGGTGGGCTTTGTGATGGGCCACCTTGGCAGAAGTAAACTGTATGACTTCAGAGGTTAGGTGGTAAGCCTTTCGGTTTCTTTGGGGGTCTCTTGAAATGCTTGGTTTTGCAATGCTCTCTCAAGGACCCCAGAATCCATGTTGTGTGAAACCCAAATGACACGGAGAGACCGTGAATGGGCTCACACCAGAAGCACATGTTGAGATTGTAGTGGACAGCCATGTTAGATGGCGGCAACCCCAGCGAACACCTGCCCTCAGCTGCGTCAGAAACCCTAAATGACCGCTACTCTACGGAGCCCAATCAACCAGTAGAAATGTGAGAAACAATAAGAAATCATTTCTTTAAGGCATCAGGCTTCGGAATGGTGTTGTCACATAGCAATACATAACAGGCCCTTTGTGAATGAGTAAAGCACCTATGTTTTACCTCCACCTTATGACTATACCCTTGTTTTTCCTTTGAGTCAAATCTCATATGTGCTTCACATTTTTGCCATCTCGTTGATAGTTTATCCATTGTTTTCAAGGACCTTAAATTCATTTTGTAGGAAGTTTGAATGTGTATAATTTTTGTGTATGAAATTCATATCATGTCCAAACCAAAAACTGTACATTATCCACTTACCTTTTCTGAGTTTTATAAAGAAAATGGAGGGATACTAGAAACTAAGCTATATTTCTGGCCTCAAGAAAATAGAGATTTGGGGGGCAAGAAAGTGCTTCTATTTTACTTTCCCAACTAATAGGAAAAAAAAAATGACGTTTCACTCTGTATTCAAGCCATGCATACAAATCTGCTTGGAGAAAAAAAATCACACCGTCCTAAACAGGCCTTGTACTTTTAGCACATGGAAGAATAGGAAACTATAGTTCCAGCCTCTGAGGCATCGTTTGTGAGAATGATGAAGTGAGGGTGGCGAAGATAACAAAATATCTGAATTTCTCAATTAGCAACTAATAGTGTTCCTAGTTCATTTATCTCAGAAATTAGCAATATCTAGCTAACTATATATGGAAACTAGAAATTATCTTTATACAAAGACATCTTATTGTCCAGGAAACAATGCCGAACATTTCAGAAGCATAAATAATGGGTAAAGCCAAATACGTTCTCCACATGAGTAATAGGCATTTATTAAAAAGTATTCCTTTCTACGGAAGAGTCCTGTGTTATTTTTGTTCAGTATTACAATAGCTCATTTGCTTTTGCTTTTAAAGACATAAAGACTGTGTTTTAAAGCAGCATGGTTTCTATATTTTACATTTGGCAAAGAGCAAGTGAAATAACCACAAAATGTCCTAAACAGAGAATATGAAGTACCCAAATAATGTCAGTATACATTTCTTTCTCATTTATAAGACTATATGGAAAGCTGAGAATTCCATATTAACTTTGCTTACATGCACTGTTTAAAGAAGAGTTTATATTTTTCAGGTTCATAGAAATGCTAATAGTACTTATATTTAAATAAAAATATATTGACGTACAGGAAAGCTATTTTAGTCAGATTGTAGGATATTATCCCTGCAGGAACAGATGTTTTATATGTCCAGAAAGCATGGGTTCTTCTCCAAAGAACATGTCAGTAATGTTGAACATCTGAAATTCTCTCCGATGTCCCACCAGCTTCAAAATGGATGGCAGTGAGATTTGACTTTGAGGTTTTGAATGCAGCAGGGTAAAGGTTAAGAAAGTAGATTGGGAAATGGTAGAAAATAAACCTATAATTTGACTTCATCGTTACTGATTTTTATTTTTACTGTTTCCTTGCTTATTTCAGCAATAATTTGCTGATAAATCAATAATGTGGAAATCCTCCTTTTATACCAGGAGCCTCCAACCCCCGGGGCTGTGGACCGGTGCTGGTCCATGGTCCGTTAGGAACCGGCCTCCAGGGAAGCTCCCCTGAATTCCGCCTCCTATCCCCCCACCCCTTCTGTTGTCCGTGGAAAAACTGGTCCCTGTGCCAAAAATGTTGGGGACCAATGCTCTATACTACAAATTTATGTCCATTTTATGTTAGTTTGGTAAAATCCAAATAGTGAATGCCAGCACATGCCTAGAACAGTGGTTGGCACCTAATAGATGCACATCAATAGCTTCTCACCCAGGTTATGATAATAATAGCTAATATTTCAATGTCAATTGCTATGTGCTAAGTAAACACTGTAGTTATTTTCTTCTGTTTATGAAGCGATTTAATTTGCACAATGTTATGAGCTAACTACTATTGTTATCAAATTTAGATGAGAAACTGAGGCACAGGGCCATAACATGCCTGAGATCACATATCACACTAGAGGTAAAAATGGAATTCTAGCCCTAGCAATCTGACTGCAGTCTATGCACGTACCTGCAACACGGCACTGCCTCACTGAAAGTAAAGGTCTGACATGGGAGACGTGGCTGTTTATTTACACATTCCTTTAGGAGAATGAGAAATTGATCAGAGTGGGAAATGAAGTTGGGGAGCATTTAGGTGGTTATGTGGAGGAGTTGGCCGCACTTAAGGAACAAGAAGCAATGTTGTTTTGAATAATTACTTTCCTCACTGGGTCGCATAAGGTCTTGGGAAAAGCCTCCTGCATTAGACTGAGTGAAAGATGTAGTTGTCATGATTGCCAAGTGGGCTGAAGTGACAGAACAAATGACCTCACTGGACCCAGGATGCACAGAAAACCAGAGGAATTTTAAGGTAATTTTGCAGTGGTGGTAGCACATGGTTCTTTCTTCACAGCAGGTGGCAGTAACAGGGAGTCCTTTTTAGGGCTCTGTTCTTATCACCTAAAACTTACAAAGGATAATTTACCCTCCTGTATGCTGGAGGTTCTTTTAGACCCACTTATGATACATTAAGGGATAAAAAAAGAAAATAACCATTTTCAGGTTGAGCAGCCTGGCCCTTGGATGCTGATATATGGCAAATTGTAGCCTAATAGGAAATGAAACCACATTTCTTAGGGACAAATTTGCAAGAAACCTATTATTTTTTCCCTTATTTTTGTGCATAAATTGTAATATACTTTATAGATTTTATTATTTACAAGGCCTCGAAGTGGGGGGGTCAGAAGTAGAATCATGGCACGTTGGTACTGGAAGAGATCCATTGCAGCTAACCTAACCCTTTCATTTTATATGAATGATAATCCATACAAACCTTCAATGTATAACATCTGAATGAATTACCAAGTAAATGTTCTGTACTTTCAAATTGCCTACTGATTTTAATGCTTGCTCAAACCTTCAATCTAGGGTAAATAATTCAAACCCTCCAACTTAAATGAAAATGTTCAAGGAGCTTTGTGGATCTCAAATCCATGATATGGTTTTCACTGAATACACAGCAGAGGTAACAAGTAAATCTATACCAATGAAAGGCTTCTCGTGTTTTGGCTTATCAACAAGGTTCCCCCAGCCCCGCCCCAATTATAGAAAAAAAGCCCAAAGCTGTTGGCATTTGTTATTTTCAGCAATAAAACCAAACCACATTGCATGAAAAACATTATTTATGAAAGATAAAGCATTTTTTAAATGTATTATTGAAGTAATTCAGATTGCATACCAGCTGTGCAATTTATGGTCCATCCCCAATATGGAATATTATTCAGTCACTAAAAAGAATGAATGAGCTATACCTGTGAGCTTCCAAGTGAGAAAAGCAGATAGCAGATGTTTTTTTAATGTGATCTCATATTAATGATTTGAATATGATGATATGAACAGGGAGAAAAATGTGGAAGAATGTGTAACAATTAACCCAAACAAATTGCCTGCTTGATGATGTGGGTAGGAGTGGAGGAACAGAAGTCAATGTGCAGGAAAAGTGCAGCCAAGCAAAGAGAACGGAGGAAAGACGCTTCACCATAAAACATATGGAATGTACTTATTTCAAACTGCATATGTCATGCTTCCTTTAATCCCCAGAAGACATTGCAAACAGGAATATTGTCCTAATGCGATATGAGTTTATAGTCAGGGAACAGGGGAACATGCAGTGAGCTTAGAGGCAGAAAACCTGGGTATGAATTTGGTAACTTTATCTTCTTATATGAGAGTCTGGATAAGTTTCTCAGTCACATGGGGGAGAAGAAAAGTTGGTGCTTCCAGGCTGAATACTAACTTTGCAATTTCGTAGCTGTGTGGCAATGAGCACTTTTCCCGTAGAAGAATGAGAGTAGAATTGCACATGCTACTATGAGCATTAAATGAGATCTGTATCAGCTTTCAGGAAGAAATCTTTTTTAAAATGCCATCTCTAAGTTATTTTTCTCATTTATAATCTAAAACCTATAAGTTTTAAGTTTGAACACTGCATGATGACAATTAAGTGCTGTTATTTTGTACAATCTGTAAGTGCTATACATATAGTGACTGGGAAACTTAATAAAAATTGAATTGGTCCAAGAGACTTTGTAGAAAAAGGTCTTGAATGATGGATAGAATTTGCATGGGGGAAGACATTCTAGGTAGGAGAGAATCTGAACAATGGGTACTCTTTCTGGATCCATACTTAATCTAAAATTCATGCTTCTCTCAAAGATTTCATGTTGGAGAAATTAGAGAATAATATTGATAATTAGAAAAGGTTCGTATTTTATAAGCCATTGAAGATGGGTACAGTAAGTAGGATCGACTATATAGAAAATTAAGAATGCAGACTTATTATTTTAGGGGGTTAGAACTGAATTAACAGGGACAGAAGAAATGATACCATTAATTAGTATGTATGGTCTTTTGGTTATGCCTAACATGCAGATTATAGAGTGTTTGTTTATAGATTTTCTTATACTTTTTCTAATTATTATATTCTGTGTAAACATGTTTTTGCTAATCTCAGTGTAGTCAGTCAACCAAGAGACATTTTTTATTGGGGAATGATATTGTCTTTAGTTAATAACAAGTTTCACACAGTCAGAGAATTAATTTCATACTCTTTGGTGTCCATTTATCTCATCATTTGAGTCCAACCTTAATGTATTGAGTTCCTTGATTTAATCTCTTGAGATCCTATAACCATCCATTCACCCCTATTTGTTCATGAAGAGTTTGCAAATGCATATTTACTAATGAATTTGCGATACTGTCTATGAATTTAGGAGAATCCTAATATTTACCCTACTCATGCTCTAATGAGGAATTGGTATATGAGGAATAACAACTGAGTGGATAATGAGGCACTGCTTTATTAATAGTTTGGCAAGCTCCTTACAAATCCCTAAAGCAGTTCTTTCCTGGAAAACTGAGTTGAAGCTATAGTATGAGCTCAAGGTAGCTTAACTCTTCTGCCTGACCCACTTCACCATTTTGAGATTGCTGGGCCATCTCTTTCCACCTAACTGTGTGGCAGTTAAAGGCAAGAACAGAAGACTGTACTGGAGAAAATCAGTTCACTCAATGGACCTCCAGTATGAAACACATAAAGTGAAAGAGCAAAATCAAGGCTGTTCAGAGGGTCTCAACCTTCTTATCACATCAATCATGTGGTCACCAGACAGCAGAAGGCAGTGATATTGACTCAAGAAGCAAAAAAAGAAAAGATGCACGCCTTTAAGGAAGAACAAAACTTGGTACAGGGAATGCCCTGAGTTCAGGCTAAATGATTGTAAGACAAGGTGATAAATGTTAAAACAGATATAGGTTCTAGACAGCCTGAGACACAAAGGTAGAAGTGATTAATTCTTTGTGTGAATCGAGGAAGGGTTCATAGAGAAAGACACATTAGGAGTACGTAGATGTTTGTAATGTATGGTAACAAGGAGAAAATTCCAGAAATAGGGAAATAGGTAAACCATTGTAAGTTTGGGGGAAAATAAACAGTTTGGTATGACTGAAGAAATTTGATAGGGCAAAAGTGAAAACCAGAGAGGTAAGCTGAAATGAGAGGAACTGAAATCTTATGTGAAAGAATATAGGTTTTATCTTCTGACAGCCTACCTGTTCTGCTTCCCTCTTTTACTTATAAGGAATTCTGTGAGTATGTGAGCCAACCGGATAATCCATGATAATTTCCCATATCAAGGTCACCTGATTAGCAACCTTAATTTCTCCACCCAGTGCAACCTAAAATAGTCATAGGTTGTAAAGATTAGGCTGTGGGCATTTTGGAGGGCCGTTATTCTACCTACCACACCTAATTTTGTAAACATTAATTGAACAGATTACTTTCCAATATTACACTCCTATAACACTGTCCAATAATGACAATGACAATAATAGGTCATAGGTTTATCTTGTAAAAGATAAAAAAACATAATAAAAAGTTATTATCACAAATCCTCTAAAAATGCATAAGCCATATTGTCAGGTAGCTCATTTTTCTTGAGAAAACGACTCAGCAAAGCAGTAGCAGGATTCATTTAGATAACATTTTATTTGTTAGAAAAAGAGTTGACAGACTGTAGTTCAATAGCTGGAGAAATTAAAATTACAACATTTAGTTTATTGGCATACTTTTACAGGTAGGTGCAGAACAATGACATATTTTTGAAATCTAGTCACTGTTTCTTCATTTTAATGAGACGATCTGAGGATAGATAGAAGCCATACATTTAAGCAGATATACTTTAACACATAGCGGGAAACTGTCAGAAAATAGATCCACTGTGAAAATTTCTACGGTTCTTAGTGTTTTCTTTGTTATAAATAACACTTTTAAGTGTGTACTTTTCTGAACAGAAAAAAAATAGCAATTCACTTTATGAATACTTCCATATTTACAATGCCCTTTTAAAAATAGCAAATTAAAAGGGAATATTACAATGTGAACTACAATATTTCTAAAATTACAAAAATAAAGACCTCATACACTAGTATGATGAGATACGATATTTTTCACTGTACTGAAAGGTTATAGAATAGAATACTTTAGCTTATTTACAGGCATGAACAACATTTACAGGCATGAACACTATTATATTTTGACACATTTATGTATTACTGATTAAGCATCTGCAGTCACAGTCTGTGAAGTAAGTATAGCAATAGCATATGCCTCATTCTAATGTTAACCTAAAAACAGGGCAGAAATGTTTGTTTTTTTCTTTTCTGAAGTTGTGTGATTTTTAGAATATCAGAAAAGAAAATGGATGTAACAAATATAGGTCCAATTATTTTAGTAGAAATTTACGTTCAGAACAATTCATAAAATGGTAAGATGTGTTCATTCAATTCTTTATTTTATTTCTATAATTTTTCACCTAGTTTAAAAAAATACAAGTTTACTCAAAATACAATCTATTGTTATAACAGCCATTTCCTTTCTACTGTTTTATATTCTGCTCCTTCATTCTCTTATGTTCCACTTTCTGTAACGGAGCTCATTACCAAGGTGATAGGGGACTAGTTTCAAAGGCAACATGAGTCACAAAATATCAAGCCAGTGGTTTCCTTCAGGACATTCATATATTTTTGTGTTAGAAAGAAAATCTTTCCTTGGGTGCAGTGATATCACTCCTGAAAAACCAATTACTTTCCCAGTGTCTGCAATACTATTTTTGACATAACTAAGTCATATAGGGAAGCATACTATAGCTATACAGTACATAATTTTACCTCTTATTGGATAAAGTCCCTATACTGTAAACAGAAAAACTGATTTAAAATATGATTCTCTAGTAATAACAATGGGATAATTTGAGTAATTTTTATACATCGTCCATCCACAGCTTGGTTTTTATTTTATTTTTTTGTGCAGCAATAATTATCCATTGTTCCCTTTGTTTATCTTAAACATCCAAAACAGCAAGGGACATTTTTGAACAATCTGTAATATTCTTCTTGGATCTAAAAAAAAAAAGAAAGAAAAAGGAAGAAAGAAATATTAAACATAATGGCAAGAATCACATCAAATTATTTTCAAATAATATTAAATTGTTATTTTTGGTTTTTAAATTATTAATGACTGTGAGAAAAAGCTCAAGTGACTATAAACTATATTTATATTCTTAATAGTAAGTTTTTAATTTTATTTTTAATTTTTTTATTGTTGTTCAAGTACAGTTTTGTCCATTTTCCGACCACCACTCCCCCATCCTCCCACCCTCAACCCCACCCCATTTGACTTTGTCCCTGAGTCCCACATACATGTTCCTTGTCCGCCTTTCCCCTGTTTCCCCCCATCTTCCCCTCCCCACTCTCTTCTGTTCTTCACTTCAATGTCTTTGGTTACATTTAACTTGCTTGTTTGTTCTGTTGATTAGTCTCTAGTTATAAGTGAAATCAAACGGTATATGTCTTTTACCACCTGGCTTGTTCACTTAGCATAATGTTCTCCAGATCCATACATGCTGTCACAAATGGTGGGAGTTCCTTCTTTTTTCTGTTGCATAGTATTTCATTATGTAAATGCAACACAGTTTTTTGATCCACTCATTTACCTAGGTTGCGTCCAACACTTGGCTATTGTAAATTGCACTGCTATGAACATTGTGCTACATAGGTTCTTCGGAATTGGTGTTTCTGGATTTTTAGGGTATAATCCCAGCAGTGGCATTTTCGTTTTCTAAGGTAATTCCATACTGTTTTCCACAGTGGCTGCATCAGTCTGCATTCCCACCAACAGTGTACTAGGGTTCCCTTTTCTTCACATCCTCACCAGCACTTGTTGTTTGTTGATCTGTTAATGATGGCCATTCTGTCTGGTGTGAAGTGGTATCACATGGTGGTTTTAATTTGCATCTCTCTGATGACTAGTGATGCTGAGCACCCTTTCCTATGTCTCTGGGCCCTGTGTATGTCCTCATTGGAGAAGTGTCTGCTCAGGTCCTTTGCCCATTTTTTAATGGGGTTGTTTGTCTTCCTAGAGTGGAGTTGTGTGAGTTCTTTATATATTTTGGAGATCAAACCCTTGTCAGGTGTATCACTGGCAAATATATTTTCCCATACGGTTGATTCCTTATCCATTTTGTGGAAGTTTCCTTTAGCTTGCAGAATCTTTTTAATTTGATGAAGTCCCATTTGTTTATTCTTTTCTTTATATC
Organism: Mormoops blainvillei; assembly: GCA_004026545.1. Lineage (NCBI taxonomy): Eukaryota > Metazoa > Chordata > Mammalia > Chiroptera > Mormoopidae > Mormoops > Mormoops blainvillei. The sequence goes on along the minus strand of PVJD01000623.1, from coordinate 249,920 downwards.
CTTTGCTTTAGTGGACATATTGGTGAAAATGTATGGAACATCCAAGATTTTCATGCCTATGCTCTCCTCTAGGACTTTCACAGTTTCATGACTTATATTTAAGTCTTTTATCCACCTCGAGTTTATTTTTGTGTGTGGTGTATGCTGTTGGTTGAATTTCAATTTTTTGCATATATCTGTCCAGATATCCCAGTACCATTTGTTGAAGAGGCTATTTTTACTCCATTTTATGCTTTTGCCTCCTTTGTCAAATATTAATTGACCATAGAGACATGGGTTTATTTCTGGGTTCTCTATTCTGTTCCATTGGTCTATGTGTCTGTTCTTGTGCTAGCACCAGACTGTTTTGATTACAGTAACTTTGTAGTACAGCTTCATATTGGGTATTGTGATCCCTTTGACTTTGTTCTTCTTTCTTAAAATTGCTGCAGCTATTCATTTTCATTTATGGTTCCATATACATTTTTGAATTGTTTGTTCTCTATCTGTGAAATATGTCATTGGTATTTTAATAGGCAATGCACTGAATCTGTAAATTGCTAGAGTTTGGGAGTCTTCTCTCTTTTTGGATTTTTTGGAATAGTCTGAGAAGGACAGGGGTTAGCTCTTCCTTAAATGTTTTGTAGACTTCTCCTTAGAAACCATGCAGTTCAGATCTTTTCTGTGCTGGGTGTCTTTTGATCACTGCTTTGATTTCCCCATCATTACCAGTCTGTTCAGGCTTTCTGCTTCTTCTTTACTCAGTTTTGGAAGATTATATTTTTCCAGGAATTTGTCCATTTCTCCCAGGTTTTCAAATTTTTTGGTATATTGTTCTTTGTAGTAATTTCTTACAGTCTTTTGTATTTCTGTGGTATCAGTTGTGATCTCTCATCTTTCATTTCTTATTTCATTTATTTGGGTCCTCTTCCTTTTTTTCTTGATGAGTCTGCTTAAAGGCTTGTCAATTTTGTTTATCTTTTCAAAGAACCAGCTCCTGGATTTATTGATCCTTTGAATTGTTCTCTTAGTCTCTGCATTGTTTAATTCTGCTATGATCATGGTTATTTCCTTTCTTCTGTTCGCTCTGGGCTTTGTTTGTTGTTGTTCCTCTAGTTATTGTAGATGTTGTGTTAGGTCATTTATTTGAAATGTTTCTATCTTTTTCAGGTAGCCTGTATCGTTATAAACTTCCCTGTCAGAACTGTCTTTGCTATGTCCCATAAATTTTGGACTGTTGTGTGTTCATTTTCATTTGTTTCCAGAAAGTTTATGATTTCTTGCTTGATCTCATTATTAACCCATTCATTGTTTAATAGCATGCTGTTCAGTCTCTATGAGTTTGAGTGTTTTTGAGTTTTTTCCTTGAGGTTGGTTTCTTGTTTCAGTTCTTGCAGTCTGAGAAAATGCTTGATATGATTTCAATTTTCTTGAATTTGTTGAGGCTTGTTTTGTGTCCTATTGTGTGGCCTATCTTTGAAAACATTCCACGTGCATTTGAAAAGAACGTGTAGTTTGCTTCTTTGTGAAGAAACGTTTTATATATATCAGTTAAGTCCATTTGATCTAGGACAGTGTTCAATGCCACAATATCCTTGTTGATATTTTGTTTAAAAGATCTATCCATTGCTGACAGTGGGTTGGTAAAATCCCCTGCTATAAGTATATTGCTGTCTATATTTTTCTTGAAGTCCTCCAAGATTTTCCTTATATATTTGGGTGCTTCTATGTTGGGTGCATATATATTTACAATGTTTATGTCTTCTTGATGGATTCTTCCCTTGAGTATTATGTAGTCTTATTCAGTATCTCTTTTCATGGCTTTTGTTTTGAAGTCTATTTTGCCTGATATAAGTACTGCTACCCTGGCTTTCTTTTTTTTTTCTGTCCATTTGCTTGGAGTATTTTTTTTCAACCCTTCACTCTCAGTCTTTGTAGCTCTTTTGTTCTGAGGTGGGTCTCCTGTAGGCAGCATATGTGTGGGTTCTGTTTTCTTATACATTCAGCTACCCTATGTCTTTTGATTGGAGTATTTAATCCATTAACATTTAAGGTTATTATTGATAGGTACTTACTCATTTTTCCCTCTTTGTACCTGTGTTTTTCTCTCTCTCTCTTTATTTTCCTCTTCTTATAGCAGTCCCTTTAGCATCTCTTGCAGTTCTGGTTTGGTACATGTGTATTCTTTCAGCCTTCTTTTGTCTGGGAAACTCCTTATTTTGCCCTCTATTTTAATTGATAATCTTGCTGGGTAGAGTAGTCTTGGTTGCAGGCATTTGCTTTTCATTACTTGGAATATTTCTTGCCATTCCCTTCTGGCTTGTAGTGTTTCTGTGGAGAAATCAGCTGTTAGTCTTATCTTTGTACTCTTGTATGTTACTTCTTGTTTCTCCCTTGCTGCTTTTAAGATTCTCTCTTAGTCTTCAAAACTTGGCATTTTAATTATGATGTGTCCTGAGGTGGGCCTGTTTGTGTTCACCTTGATTGGAACCCTCTGTGCTTCCTGAACTTGCATAGTATTTTCCCTTTCCTGGTTTGGAAAGTTTTCTCTCATTATTTTTTGAAACAGGGTCTCTATCCCTTGCTCCTTTTCTTCTCTTTCTGGTATTCCTATGACTTGAATATTTTTGCGTTTTATGTTGTCTTGCATTTCCCTTAAGGTATCTTCATTTTTTTCTTTTTTGAGTCTTTTTTCTTGCAGCTGCTCTACCTGCTTATTTCTTTCTACCTTATCTTCCAGCTCACTAATTTGGTCCTCTGCTTCATCTAGCCTGATTGTAATTCCTTCCTGTGTATTTTTTACTTCAGAAATTCTATTCTTCCTTTCTTCCTGGTTCTTGTTTAAGTTTCTATTTCCTTTCTCATACTGTTGTAGTTCTCATTCAGTTCCTTGTAGTTGTCTGTGAATTTTTTGAGCATTCTTATCACCATTCTTCTGAATTCTATATCTGATAGTTTGCTCACCTCTATTTCATTCAGCTCTTAAGTGGGGAGTCTTCTATTCCTTTCAATTACTGGTTCTTTCTTTGTCTCCCCATTTTTGGGGACTCTTTTTGTTTGGTTCTGTGATTCCTGACGCTCTGCTTTGCCAGCTATCTTTTTATTGTGAACTTTTGTCGAAGGAGTTCTGTGGGACTCGGTGGTGTGGTCTCTTTGATCTCCTTGTCTGGATGCTCCAGGTTTGCCCTTTCTTCTCTTTGTGTGGTGTCTCTTCTTGCACTTGGACTTTTCCTGTTGGTGGCTCCTTTGTTGGTGGGTTCTCTCCTGTGGTTTTACTGGTATTCACAACTCCCACCTTATCTTGTATGTGATCGGGGCAGGGCGAAAGTGAAATGGAGTGAAACAGTTGGGTAGTGTTCTATGGGAATTAAAGTACTAACAAGTAGGGAACAGATAGGGGATTCTTGGAGAAGTACCGCAATAAGCATGATAATTTACCCAAGTAGCCACTTTTTATAAAAGATTAAAAAGAGGTAAGACTCTTATTGTGTGGAGGGGGGAGTGTGAGAAATGTGAGATGACTCCAGAAAGCAGAACACCTGTGTTGGGTTAGATGATGAGATATAATGAGAGTAAGTGATAGAAACTTGGGGTAGTGTGGGAGAAAATAAAGTGAACCACGACAGTAATAAAGCTCAGAAAGATAGCGAAATAGGCCAAAACCCATGTAGGGTGCTGTGTGGGATTTGGAACAACAATAACAAGACAATCAATATTCAACCTGAATAAAAAGAATAAAAGTTAAAAGACCAAGAGTAGTGTGTAATTGGAATATGGATTCAGTGTCAGAAGAGAAATTAAAATGTAATAGGAAAGGTAGAACAGGAAAACTAGACAAACAAGGAAATCAAACAAAAAAAACAAAATGAAGAAAACTAAACATAAGGAAGAAAATAAAAAAATTAAAATATATAAAAAATTAAAATAACAAAAAGCCTCCAATAAAATAAAAAATAAAATTCAAGTTCTGAAGGACATCAAAGTGAAAATTTTTTCTCAGTTGTTAGCATTAGCCTTCTTATCTCTCTCTGGATCTTTGGTCCTTTCACAGCTCTAGGTCTTATTGTCTTACACTTGCAAGAATAAGAAAAAAAACAAAAAAGAAAGAAAGAGAAAGAAAGAAAGAAAGAAAGAAAGAAAGAAAGAAAGAAAGAAAGAAAAGAAAGAAAGAAGAAAAAGCCTCTTGCTGACTTTGAACCCACCAAATGAGTTCTGCTGGTCTTCCTTGAAGCTTTAGTCAGAGGGGCGTTGGGCTCCATTTTTTCTTTTCTGATTTTTTTTTCTCTCCCATGTATCTGAGAAGATGAGGGTTGTGTCTGGGCTGCCACTTTCCCCGGTTCCCAGCCTCTAGGTGAGCCCTCAGAGCGCTGCAAGGCCCACACTGTCCATATGCATCAGGCCGGCGCCTTTAATCCCTCTCAGTGTGCAGCCGTTTGATTAGTCCCTGAGGTGTATCAAGTGGGAGCAACTTGCACCCCTCCTCCTCACTCTTTGCTGGCTTGGGCGCTGTGCACTGCAAAGTCCTTTTTGGGCAGTTTAGTTCCCCTATAAAATAAGTCTCTCTGGCCACTGCTACCTCTTTGGCCCCAGTTGCCGCGCTTTGATCAGTCTTTGGGGCGCCCTTATTTGGAGCAATTCATGCCCCTCCCCCACCTCCTCTGTTTGGGCAAGCAGCCGCAGCAATGCAGCAGAGGTCCCTGAACAGCGGCTGAGAGCCTATTTTTGAGTGAATTCTCCTTGTGTGTGGGAGACCTTTCCTAACAATTGCTGGGATTTTCACTCAGCCCAACTCCGACCTGTCCTGGGACTATCTGGGTCAAGGTCAGTCACAGCCCTTCTCTTCTCCCATCTCCTGGTGTCACCCTGCTCCCCAGTTTCTCTAGTATTGTCCCAGCCGGCAGTGCACCACCTGCTCTGTGTCTCCCACTGCCCTGCGACCAGGTCTGTACTGGTGCAGGTCTTCCCTGCTCTGGGAGGGGAGGGAGCTGGCACGTTACCATCGGTGAGCCAGCTCTCCTCCAAAGCTCCTGGAGTAGTGTGTGTGGTCCTTGGGATAGGGTTGGGGACTGCTGCAGCCGAGTCCACGGCACAGAACCCGGGGACCTTCTCCACGGCCTACAAAACCTCCTTACCGTCCATTTTCTATCGTCCTCTGCAAACTTTGGCTTCCGAACTTCAAATAAGCTGGATTTTCATTGGCTGATCACTCAGTTCTTCAGCAGATTGTCTAAGTGTCAGTTGGTTGCACGAGCAAGAGGGTTTAGCTCCCACCTACTTTGCCACTGGTAATAGCAAGATTTTTAAAAGTGTATTTTCCTAGGAACGGGTAGGTGTTCTGATTTTTTTTGATAGTAAAATGTACTACATTTAAACAATAAAGTTTCAAGTCATGAATCTATGAGAATTTTTATCAATTTGGTAACTGATGTTACATGAAGGTATTATAGACCTGACCAAAATAATGAATTGCTTACCTTTCTAGATAAAACACACAGGAATAAGAAAATGAACATTCCTTGGAAGGCATTGCTGATGGTGAAGAGGTAAGCGGTCACCACTGATGCGTATACAACATGGAGAACTCCAAAGATCCAGGTGGTGCCAAGAAGGAACAGGAGAGCAAGCGCTCCTCTGGCACAAGACCTAGAACATGTTTGAAATATTCCAGGTAAGAAGGTTATGCACACTCAACATCCCCAAATTTCTCCGATTATGTGGGAAATGAGTTTTTGGTATAACCAAGAAATCTTTTGTGAAAACCAATAACAATTTTGAAACTGACAGACTCTGCACAGTCAGTCACAGGGGACAGCCTTTAGGGTTTGCTTCTGCACCGTGGCAGGGGCGGGCTTCCAAAATCAGGGCAGCGTTATTAAAATATGCAATTTTGAAAGGAACTTTCTTAATCTTAACATATTTTTATCTGGTGTATTGCACTGTGTATGCTTTGATTTCACACCTAATGTTGCAGTAATTCCTGAAGGTAAAACATATCTCTGTTAGGAAATATTTTCTTTAAGAAATCTTGAGAAGTATACTATGCGAACTGTGGTCAGTACATATGCCTGACATTAAAGAGACTTCTGGGTTTGTTTTTTTTGTTTTTTTTTTTTAGGTTTAGTAGAGAAGAAAGTATGAGGTATAAAACTAGTTTCTTTTTTGCTTGTACAGTACCATTACCTCCAATTAAATTCATGTCAGAATACTGATTCCTTAAAATTAAAAAATAATACATGCACATACTCTTACGTATTTTCAGTTTATTTTCTGTGACTTTTGGCAAAGCTATTCAATACTGCTCACTGAGGACACTGCCTTAAGAATGAGGCAACTACTAATTATTTTCTCATTTATTTTTAGTCTAAGCATTCTTTAATGCAGAAGATGGTTTAGCACTGTACTTCAGAAAATGAGTCATTTTTAACTTTATTAAAACCAGCACACTCATGAAGCTATGAATGGTGAGAAGGAAAAGAAAGTAATCGATCAAACATTGCCAAATCCTAACTATAAATCTTATCCAAGGTATTGAAACTACAGGAGTGTCCCAAGCAACCCAACATCAGTTGTGTCTAATGTTCTGTATAGTACACTTCAGTTTTGCCTAAACAAACTATTTTCAAGGTCTCAATAAATTAGTTTTAAAGACAGGGCATTAAAGGAAAAGTCATGGCAGTAAGCAAACTAAGAAACACAAGAAAGAAACATAGTTATGAAGTTTTCAGAAATGTTTTGCAAAAGAAAATCACTAAGGCCCACTTTTGCTTAAAATGATCATCATCTTTTCTTTCAAAGAGGTTTATGCTTAAAAAATAGTTTCACTCACCATTTGATCTTTGGTGATTTTGGGCTTATTTAACATACTAAATGCTATTTAAGAATAACTATTTTAATAATGGAGGAAGGAAGTATAAAAATCACTAAAAACTGTCTTTCCACAACTTACTTGCACTTTAGGTTGCTAAAGCTTTTAATAGCTAAAGAAAGTAGACATAAGAAACGTTTACCTTATGTTTTCATAGCAACTAACTTCTGGTTTCAACCCTGCAGTGTGACGAAAAACTTTGTATATGATAAATCCAAAAGCCAGGAGATTAACCTGAGAAAATAAATCCATTTCAAACAAGAGATAATTTTATAGTAAATTATGTACAAAGAAAAAAATGAATAAATAGTAAAGATTTCAAACTAATAGAAACCAGGAAATCATGACATTTTTATGTATATTACAAAGTTCAAACATTCTGGTACACTTAGGAAAACAGATCTGTGGTTTATCTTTACAATATTACTCCAAGTTGTAAGTACACATGGTAGTACAGTTTGGCAGATTGTATTAAGCAACCTGTTCAAGAAAATCCTTCAGATTTGATGAAAAATTTGATGCATTTTTAATGATCATGTCTATAGATTGATATCTATTGCCAATACTAGATCAGTATACATATTAAAATAAATTTTGGTTTTAAAACTCTATGAACACTTGAGAAATCAAATTTTTTGTTCATTAAATGTGTTCTGTTTCTTTAAGGAGAAGTGTTAGTGATAATTCTGTCAGTCCTTTAAAAATTTAAACTGAAAAAGAGAAATTAAAGGGAAATTAAAAAACTCAATAAAACACCCTCAATTTCTATTGCTAGAAAATTTTTTGAATGTGCTTTCTTTTATATAGTTCATCTAGCTATCTCTCCTAATATTTATGCTGAGGTTTCCTTTTTCTAGATTTAACTACAGAAATTTAAAAATATTATTAATTAAATAAATGTTTGAAGGCATATATACATTTTATAGATAAACATTTATAATTATAATATCTATATTTTCTAATATGAGCTAAAAAGGATACACAGAATTTGCAACTTTTTAAAAAAATCCTCAGCTGAGGATATCCTTATTGATTTTCGAGAGAGAAGGGAGTGACAGAAGCATTGATATGAGTGAGAAACATCCATTAGCTGCCTCTCATACACGCCCGGACCGAACTGGCAACCTAGGTATGTGCCCTGACTGGGAATCAAACCCGTGACCTTTTGGTTTATGGGACAACACTCCAACTAACTGAGCCACACTGGCCAGGGCAGAATTTACACCCATTTAAAAGGACTAAATTATGAAAAGTTTCCTCTTCTTTTCTTTCTTTTTTCTATATTTTTTGGGAACCTGCGAGTCGTATTTAAAGTGTCAGATGACTAATTGAGGTATATTTTAATGAATATCTACAAACATTAGCATACTAATAATTTAAAATATTAAATATTATAGAAATAATCTGTATATTAATAACTTATTGAATATATTTTATTAAGTCAAACAGATATTCAAAAACCATTTTGTAATAACAATAGCAAAGTACAATATTTTTATTTTTTGCTAATTCTTACACTAGTATTTCAAAAGTTCATAATTATAGAAAAATTCTGTTCTATATTTTAAGGAGTTTTATATAGCTTCTCAAAATAAAATTTAATAATTACTATTATAAAAAGCAGTATAAAGTAATGGGTCAGATAATTTTATGTTGTCACTTCTCCATGGAGAGACCCTTGAGAGAAAGATAAGGGTTCAGTCCCTTCTTCCTGCTTCCAAATATTTATTACTTCTAATTATATGATTAATTCTAATTACCTTAATGCTCACATGCAAAGAAAAAAGATTAGCAATTGCAAAGAGGAGATACAGTATATTTAAATTGATTTAGTTAATAGTTTCATCTTATTGTATGCTCAAATAACTAACTGAAATGACAATTTAATACTTAATTTTATAAATAGTCTTTAGTACTTACAAAAAAGGATGGATGGTATTTTCTAGGTTTCTATACCTATTGCCACTTTAAATAAATTTGGAAACAACAGTTCTATTTAGTTTTATAAACATATCCATTATTTAAATAATAAGTATTAAATCAATTAGTATGAATAGTATACTCAAAACATTACTGGTTTGAAAATCTTCAAATAATTTTTATAAGATGTTTATATTGAACTTGTTATCTCAACAAAGGAAGAGTTACAAGATTAAACAACCTTAAATGATAAATTGTTCTCCAATGTATCATTTATCTACATGAGTAATTTATAATACTTATTAAATAAAGTTTCACAAAATTCTGTTTTTGACAAAACAGATTTGAAAAATAGTTGCTCATTCTGCTTTGGTTTCTCAGAAGTGCGTATCTGTTGTGGACATGCTCTTCTACATGAACCAGCGAAGGGTAGAAATGGAACATTCCCTATGGGTTATCCTGTTCTGAAAAGCACATTTTTTTTGTACAAAAAGGAAGCTATTTACATACTTATAAAAACCAGATGCTGCTGGACAACTAGGAGACTAATTTCTATTCTGTAAACTAATTTTTCCAGTTGTAAGAGAAAATAGAGTAAACATTTTTATCAATAGGTATTATGGTTTTAAGTAATAAAAATAATCACACATGGATTGTGTTATCCACAAGCATTGATAATAATACAAATATATGGAACTTTTTATTTGCATTTATAAAGGGCCTCTTAAGCGTCTGGTGCAGTGGGGAAACTGGTGCATATTAATGTCCAAGACAGGTATTGTCCTTGGTTCTCATCAAGTTATTAAGAAATGGATAGTAAAGAAATAATCATACAAATACTTATAAAGTTACAAATTTTGATAAATGGTAGTAAGTCACAAATTTAGACTGCCAGGAGAGGCAAAATGAGGGTTAATTACAACAAAGGTTTGGAGGTATTTCTTTTAAGATTTAGTATTTAAACCAATACCTGATAAATTATAATGCATCAGCAGATCAACAATGAAGGGAGAAAGGTATTCTATTAAGGAAAATGGCATAGAAAGAAGTCATGAGGTGCCTGTGGTATAGTAAACATACAAGGAAGAATAGCATCATGTGAGATAGGTGAGGTAGACAGAGACAAGACTCAGATTTTATATTAAATTCAAAGATTTTTTATTTATTCTTTTAGTCAGAAATCACAGGAAAAGGACTATAGGTCTTTCCTCAAGGAACTTACAGTATAATGGAGAAGATGACCAGTCCATAGGAAAGTACAATACTATTCAAAAAAGTGCCATGAAGTTATTTGCACAGTAAAGTAAAATAACAAGGTGAAAGGGCCTAATGTATGATTTCTACACCAATCTTAAATGACCAGAATCAAAGAATGGCAACCTAGTGAAAATAAATGGCTACTCTGGATGTTGGTTATTGGACCTACCTATGTGCACTGATTTCCCAGGTGATCAGATCTTACAACTCAAAATACTATTCCTAGGTCCTATCTGACTTCTCCACTTGGAAATCTAATAGGCATCCTAAATTAAAAATGTCAAAACCCAGACTGCCGGTCAAGATGGAGGCATAGGTAGACATGCTCTGCCTTCTCATGCAACTATAGAGAGAATTAAACTGTATCTCAAAACAAATAACAACCAGGACTATCAGGAAATAAAACTGTATGAAAGTCCATTGACCAAGGACTTAAAGAAGCCACATTCATCCAGATGGATAAAAGGGGTGGAGTCACAGAGATAGGGGGAGAGGCTCAGAGATTTGGTGAGGTGCTGAGAGGCAGTGGTGGTGGAACTGGTGGTCCCACACTTATGTGTGGTGGATAAAATTTGGGAAGGATACCTTGGGAGCAAGTGATCCCAGCCCGAAGCCAGACTGCACGGCTGAGGGTTCCAACACCTGGAAGATAGTTCTCATAACTTCTGGTTGTAAAGACTAGTGAGGTTGGTGCAGTGGAAGAAACTGCTGGATTTTCAGGAGAGTCTGTTTTAAGGGCCTACATGGACTTAGAATGGATGCAAACCCACCCACTCGGGATTCACCACCAGGGCAACTGCTGGAAGGGAGCCAGTCTCATATGGGAAGTGAGTGAAGTGACTGGAAAAGGAGGAAGTGCTGGGAAAAGTGCTCTAGAAGCCAGACAGCACCTCCCACTCCGACCTCTCCCCCAACAGAGCGCCACAAAACAATGAAGCTGGTTGCCTGTCCTGGTGGTTACCTAAGTCTCCACCCCACACAATTTACAAGTGCCTTTTCTAAGACAGAGAGTCAAAGCACCTCTAACTAATACACAGAAACAAACTCAGGGAGGCTGCCAAATTGAGGAGACAAAGTAATATGGCCCAAATGAAAGAACAGAACAAAACCCCAGAAAAAGAACTAAATGAAATGAATATAGCCAACCTATCAGATGCAGAGTTCAAAACAGTGGTGATCAGGATGCTCAAAGAACTCATAGAGTATGGATAAAACATAGGGGAAGACATCAGGGTTACACTAAGTGAAATAAAGAAAAATCTACAGGGAACCAACAGTGGAGAAGGTGAAGCTGAGAATCAAATCAATGATTTGGAACATGAGGAAGGAAAAAGCATTCAATCAGAACAGCAGGAAGAAAAAACAATAAAAAAAAAATGAGGATAGGCTTAGGAACCTATGGAGCAATTTTAAATGTACCAACATCCGAATCATAGGGGTACCAGAAGAAAAAGAGGAAGAGCAAGAAATTAAAACTTATTTGAAAAAATAATGAAAGAAAACTTCCCTAATTTGGTGAAGGAAATATACAAGTCCAGAAGGCACAGAGTCCCATTAAGTTGGACCCAAAGAGGACCACATCAACACACATCATGATTAAAATGCCAAAGGTTAAAGATAAAGAGACAATCTGAAAAGCAGCAAGAGAAGAGTTACCTACAAAGGAGTTCCTGTAAGAATATCAGCTGATTTTGCAAAAGAAACTTTGCAGGCAAGAAAGGATTGGCAAGAAGTATGCAAAGTGTTGAAAAGCGAGGATTTACAACCTCAATTACTCAACCCAGCAAAGCTATCATTTAGAATGGGAGGACAGATAAAGTTCTTCCTAGGCAAGGTAAAGCTAAAAGGAATTCACCATCACCAAGCCATTATTACATGAAATGCTAAAGGGGCTTATTTAAGAAAAAGAAGATCAAAACTATCAACATTAAAATGACAATAAATTCACAACTATCAGCAACTGAATCTAAAAAAACAAACTAAACAAACAACTAGAATAGGAACAAAATCATAGATATGGAGATTATTTGGAGGGTTATCAGCTGAAAGAGGTAAGGGGAGAATGGGGGAAAAGGAACAGGGATTAAGAAGTATAATTGGTAGGTACAAAATAGACAGGAGGGTGTCAAGAATAGCGTAGGAAATAGAGAAGCCAAAAAACTTATACGCATGACCCAAAGACATAAACTAAGGGAGGGATTGCTGGAGGGAAGGGGGTACTGGGTGGAATGGTACAAAGGGGGAAAAACTGGGCCAAGTGTAACAGCATAATCAATAAAACTTATATAAAAAATGTTAAAACCCGAATTACTATTCTTCCCTCAAAGAACCTATTTTTGTTGCAATCCTGCCCACCTGAAAAAAGAAAAAAAGGTTATCTCACCCTTCTTGCAGATCAGACATATTTATCAGCAAATCTTTCACCTCTACATTCAAAATGTATTTAGAATATCTCTACCACTCATGGTCTTCATAGCTCCTATCCTGGAAGAGGCCACCATCATACCTCCCCTGGGCTATTAGAAAAGCCTCTTAATCAGTCTCCCTCCTTCTGGCTAGCCTTCTTGCAATCCACTCTTATTACAGCAGTCAGATGGATATCTTTAAAATGTAAGTCAGACCATTTCTCTGTTCAGAGCCCTCCACTGGCTTCCTCATTCTGCTCATATTGGATTCCCTTGCCCTCCCTCCAGCACACCAAGCATGCCTTGAGTGTGATCGTACTTGCTGGGCCCTCAGGTATTGCCACAGCTCATTCCCATACCATCTCTGCTTAAATGCTGCTTGTCCACATAGTGCTTCCCAGTGAACTTTTATGAAAATCTACAATCCAAATGATAAATGTTCGGACCTAGGTCAGCTCATGAAACGTAGAGGATGGTGGTATTCTTTATAATGTTGAACAATGCAGGTTCTATATACCAACATTTTCTTCCCTTGCCTTCACCACTGGGAAACTGACAAAGACTTTCCTTTATTAAAAGTTAGTAAGGCTCCTCTAACACTTCCTCTAGACCTCAACCTTGAGCTTCAGTGTCCATCCCTGCACACTCCAGTTCTAGCAAGAATCTTGCTAAATCATCTTAGAGAGGATGCTCCTACTTTTGATACCTAATCAAATTCCTCCCCTCCCATCCTTGATATCTGATCATCCTGGCCTGCCTTTTAGCAAGAATTCTTCCTAACCTTGATGTCTCCTCTTAGTAATTGTCCATCTGCCAGTGTCCAACTACCTCCTCCCGACCCCAATGCACAACCTGTTCCTTGGCTCTAAGCCCCAGAAGTCTTTACTGTATTCATAGTTGAACCGAATCTGTCTGTCCTATTGTGACAGTCTTGACACTCATCGCAGTAGTCCCGAATACAGTCTTCCTTACTGTTTTAACAAATGTCAGAGTAATTTTTTCTTTAAAAAAACTCAGAGCCAAATTTAACATCAAGTTATACTATTCAGTAAATTTGGGGTAATTGAAAAAAATCTACATTGATCCTTTTTCACTGCCAGCAATCTCTCTTTATTCATAAATATATAAGCTAGTTTAAATCCCTTTTCTAACAGAGTAAAAAAATGTAAATAATGAATTAATATCACCTAAATGCACATGATCTTATTTACTTAGAGGTGGAAATTAAGTTGAAACTACATTTTACATGGTATGGAAAAGTATCTTTTCGGAGGGAATATTTTATGAAATAAGTATGAATGGTCTGAGATGAGATAAAAACAAAAACTCAAAACAAAATTACATAATTACATAATAATAAGAAATAGTTCACAATTATTTAAGAAATAATGACCGAAGCTAGAAAATACCTGCAATTTTGATTAAATAACTAGAAATATATAATTAGCACTGTGTTTATAGGCAGTGGTTACATTGTTGATACATCAATAACTGACTTGAATGTGTAAGTTTTGAAAAAACTGGAAAATCATTAACATTAACCTTAAGAAAATGGTGCCTTTAAAATTACACTTTTGCTCATTTGTGTTTACCTGCATGGGTTGGTTTTATTAGTTATGATTCCTTTGTTATTTATCTCTAGATGTTAGCACCATAAAAGCACAGCAGCTAATTAATGACTTGCAAATGAACAAAGTCATTCATAATCATTTTTGTCTCAACTTTTGAGAAGCAGTTTTAGCTTGTTAACTAAAAGTCTATAATACTTTTCTAGGAGTAAACAAGACAAGGACATTAGATGACAAACAACAAGTCTGAATTCATTGCTGCACTTTAGAATACAGAAGAGAATAAAAATTACTGAAGAAAAAAGTCATTCAATGTCATGAAAACTTAACCCTGGAGAAAAAGTAATATTTTAAATTTAAAATCATTCCCCTTGCTTCATCTTAAGGGATATTTATCTATACAGAGATCCGTTCCTTAACTTCATCGACACATGCAGCTACTTTAAAGATTGGCACACAGGTTCTGATGTTTGACAGGTTGCAAAAAAAATTTTTAAGTGTCTTTTTTAAAAAAACAAAAAATTTAAATGGATGAGCGGGTGAGAAAGTGGGAGCTAATTCTGAAAGATTTAAACCTACAGGTACATTCAAGGCAAGGGCTTCACATTCAGACTTCAAAATGAAGCATCCCAATCAGTCATTTTTCTTTTCTTAGTCTTTTCCTCAATAATTGATGAAGTCATCTATATGCTGATGTCAGATCTCACCAGAAAAAAATGAGAAAGTTTCTCTTACAGCACTTTTAGACCCAGGCTTTAATTTTTTATATATATCAAACCAAATCTGGTTCATTTAAGAATGTGTCATGATCACAACTACTATGTCTTTTCAAATAGTTTTATTGCCTTTAAATTAACTGGCCTAGGAAAAATATACTTCTGCAAAGGACAAAAGGTGGGTTGTTTCTGGCCTACTGAGAGACCATAAAAAACATCAACTCATTCTGAATCCCTTGACCCCTGTAAAGATAACTAAGTAGTTTTCAATTTAAAGAACTTATGTTCTTTAAAATATATAGTTGAAAATAAAATGGAATCTTAATTTTTAAAAAAATTGTCTGCTAGCTAGATTGGAATCAAGTAGTTGGAGTTTTGTCTTCTCACTGATTTCTTTTTTTATTATTTCCCAATTAAAGTCATCTCAGTAAATGCTTAGTTACAGTGCTAATCACATAACATTGGGGTATGTGATAAGCAGAATAATGTCCCCCCCCCCCCAATTTTCACACACTGATGTCTGGAATTTGTGAATATGGCAAAAGGAACTTTGCAGATTAATTAAGATGTGGACTTTAAGATAAAGAAGTTATTCTGCATTATCCTGTTGGGCCCAATGTAAACCTGCGAGCCCTCGGAGGAGGGCAGAAAAGATTTAGTGAGATGTAGCATTAAGAGGAGGCAGGAGAGATGAGCCAGAAGTGGAAGGCAGAGAAAATTGAAGACAAAATGGGCCATGGGTCAGGAAATGTGGAAGGCCTTCACAGATTGAGACTGACCCCTGCCCAATAGCCAGCAAGGAAATCAATTGCATGAAACTGCATTTGGCCAATGACCTGAATAAGCATGAAAATAAATTTTCCCTCTGAGCCACTAGAATAGCTGATGCCTTGATTTTATTCAAATAAGCCTGTAAGCAGAGGAACTGGCTGCGCCACGCTGTATCTAGACCTCTGACCTACAGAGTTGTGAGCTAGTAGATTTGTGTTGTTTAAGCAACTAAGTTTGTAGTAATTAATGACAGTAATAGAAAACTAATACAGGGTTAAAAACATAAGTGAAATACCATATAATTATAGTGTTTCTTATTTTTTAAACAAAAATTTAAGATTGTTTAGAATAAATACTGATTTATCAAAAAGTCATTTTTTTATTGTTCTAGATATTTGATGAGTAGTCAATTTTATTAAAAAACTTCTTAACTATTTGTGGATTCTGCATCTATGTTTCTTAAAATGAAAAGATCCAGACAAATTACAATTAGTAAATAACATCCTTCCCAGGAAGTCATAAACGCAGTTTGTTCTTTCAAGCCATCTGTCCAATGTTTTTGTCTATAATATCTACCTCTTAAGGCCCTTCTCATAGGGTTGTCAGATTAGTAAACAGAAATACAGGATGCGCAGTCAAATTGAATTTCAGGTAAAGAACAAATTATCTTAGGACACTAGCTTCTTAGTAGAAAATCCGAAGGACATCATCCTCTCCAGGTACACTGATCCATTACTATTGGAAAAGAGCTCTCAAAGGCAGATGGGTAAATTTTGAGATGTGGCAACTGTTGTGGAGCGTGTGTGTATGTGCTGAGCCTGATCAGATGAAAGTATATATAGCCGATGAAATCACTTCTAAAAGATCTGAGTCAAGATTATGCCCAGGCCTGGCAGAGCTCCTCCATCTCGGTGTGCACGGTCAAGTTGTGCCAGGAAGCAATGGTTGGGTTGGCACTTGCTTAAAGCTTTTGTTAATTAAGCAATAATTATAAATAAAATTTTCAAAGCTTAGACATGTGAAATTGTATTAGTATAAATTTAGTGAAAAATAACAGAAGGTACAATGTCATGGTATTTGTTGACCTCTTGTCAGAACTGTAGAGTGGAATGTTTTTTTCCTGCAGATATCTACGTGACACTGCTAGGAAATATTTCTCTCCTAACAATATAAACCTCATCTTGTTAACATTCCCTACACTCAGGGTTTAGCGGCTTTGGGAATATCTACAGAGCCAAGAGATACTCCTCTGCTCAGGTTATTAACACCAGGCTCAGGAAAGAGTGGGCCACAGAGAAATGGGAGTGAAGCCTACAATTGCCTATAATTATATGAAAAAAATATGGTAAGGGTAATCTGAAACATTGAAACATCTGAAGGAATCTGAAAATATGAATCTATTTAAGTAGGCTATAAATATCATATGAGAATAGTAGTCTTCATAGGTTACTCTGGGATATTAACAGAATTATGATACTTCATTAATATCTTGAGGTTTACAATTTAGAAGACAATGGTGTTCTTCTACCAGGCATTGACTACTAGGGTTTAAAACTGGATGAATAGTTATTTTGGAATAAAATAGTGTTTTCTACATGCCAGGCACTATTGCAAGTCTTCTCTATTTTATTAATTAATTTAATCCTCACACCAACTTTATTAGGTAACTGTTATTCTTAATATTATCATTATCATTACATTTATTTAACATTTATGACAACAGAGACATAGACAGGTAAAAAAACTTGTCCAAGATGACATGGTTAGGAAATAGCTAAGCCAAGATTCATACCTAGTAGATAAGTTCTAGAGTTTATGTTCCTAAGAACTTTATAAAACTACCAAACTAAAAATGAAGGATCAATAAAGAGAAGTTAAGTTGACATCTAAAATTTTAATAATTTAGTTGTTTATACATTTTTTGGACATTAACTGTTAACAGTTACTTCATTTTAGGTTAAAAGTAAAAGAATAAAACATTGAGCAGTGATATGATTGGTTAATTGGCATTAGTGCCCATCGCTCTTGGGATGCTAGTGATGACGGCCTTGTTAACACTGAACAGAACTGAGTATGTTATGCCAGCGGCCTCAGTGGAGGTGCCGGCCCTCACTGTTCTTTGTGGCCAAGGGATGGAGGAAGGTGGTAATGCTTCCTGTGCTAATGAACAACAGTCTATCTCTTGGGTTCTCAATATGGTTACTGGGTTCACATTAGTGGTCTCCAAATTGCAGTGTGAAAATTACCTATTGGGGCACATGAAGAATATTAGAATTCCCACTGATATTTTTCTAAGGAAAACACTAAAGTTTACTACTTATAATAAAGATGACACTGTACTCTCACTTTAAACATGCCAAATAGAGTCACAAATGATATAAACCAAAAAGAAGACCCGAGATGCCTCCAAGTGCACTGTGGCTTAAAATTAATACTGATAAAATATTCAAATGAGAAAATGACAGAACTGACATTTTTCCCTAGTCCTAGATAAGTTCTTTGCAAGCCAAGCTACAAGCCAATGTAAGTCAGCCACGTTAAAATCCATGAAGATCTAATCAGAATTAATAACATGCTATTTAAAAATCCAAATTATTTAGAAAGTTATTCGAAGCATTTAGATTCACAGTTTTCAATCATATTTAAAGTCATACATTGCAAGTAAAAGCATAATTTTTCTAAAGTCAGCAACATATATTTCAAAGTCTTTTTTAATGCTTTTTACATAATGGTGAGACTTTTAAAAAGTCATGTACCATTGGAGAAAACTTAAGTTATTCATGATGAGTTAACTAAAATAATACATAGAAAATATTATGGTACAAACTTAAATGCATTCTTTTTATAATTTAAATATAAAATTTATATTTAATATAACTTCATATGTAAGAATTTAAATTTATATTTATGTAATTGAAACTAAATTTATATTTAAAATTAAATTAAATTTATAGTTGCATAAATTTAAATATAAAATGTATATGGCCAGAGGAAAAGGGGGGCTGGGGGAAAGAAGTCAAAGGAGGTAAAACGGGGACATCTGCTATAGTGACAACAATAAAAATAAAGAAAAACATTTTTTTCAGTAATACTATTGGAAAGTGCAATTAGGAAGCCTTATTGAAAATTTGAAGAAATGAGCATTAGAGCAGTCAGTGTGGTATCTGCTACAAAGTCATACTAAAGTACAGATTTAAAGTATTTTTGTGGTTTCAGTTCTGATAACTGTTAAGTATTAAAATAAACTGAGCTTAGGGCTGGACATTGGTATTGCTGTATTAAAAGCATAATCAATATTTTGTTAAAAAATAAAATGCTAATATTTTAGAGAGGGCTATATTAAACATATTTAAATATTGTCATTACATCTTTCCTTTTAGATTATATTTTTGAGTGTTATAACACACATTATATCCAGAGTGGAGCAAAAGTAGGTTTATAGTTGTTCATATGAAAAATAATGCAATAATTAATAAATAATAATACAAGAATAAAATCTGTGTTTTACATACTCACAACTGTAAACCTACTTTTACCACATCCTGTATAATGTATAATGTAATGTGTATATAACAGTAGTAAACAAGTGAATGTATATTATTTTTCAAGATGAAATCATACATTTATTGAGGTACATAATTTTTATTGATGGACTCTTTGGTCAATAAAAGTTTGGAGACCATTGCCTTATATGATTTGAAAGTTTCAAAAAAGCAACAGATGTGTCTTCAAAATAAAGATAAAAATAGACTTTGGAACCACAGTTCCTGGATTCGAATTCCAGCTCTGCCATTTATTATTTGGGTGAGTTATTTAATTCTTTGTATTTCACTCTCTTTATCTGTAAAATATGGATAATATTAGTAAAACTTCTCTTATAGAGTTTTTGGTATATTAAATTACATAATTAATGTAATTAGAATTGTGCTTACTATATGTTTTCAACAAACATCACTAACTTATTATATTCATAAAAAGAGTTCCTCCAAATTGTCTCAAATATTTGAAGCGCTGAACTATATATATGCATACATATATATATATAAAACATATTCAACAATTGGATAAACATTACTTTGTTATAATCTCATTGGACTTGTACACAGTATGTTAAAATATCAGAACTTCTATCTGTCAGTCATTATTTTAGACAACATGTTCTCAATAGAAAATAGATCTTTTTCCACTTTTCCCTTTTCAAGATTTTCTTCTAAAATAATATCATCAAAATAAATACTTAAATAGATATAATTCAACAGTAGGTCAAGTATTTATCATTCATGTAAACCATGTTTCATTGTTATTGAAATTCATCTAGGATAGAAATGAAATTTCCAGGTAAAAAAAAACTGGTTATTTTCAAAAATTTTATAGCAAAGGAAGAAGTAACTGTATGTCAAAGGGTAATCCATAGAAAAAAATTACCAGATACCAAAATATAAGAAACATTTTTAATGAATTCAATATATTATACTTGAATATTTTATGGGAGAGGGTAGTTATCTTTTCTTAACATTATTCTCATGGAGAACAGGGATCACTAAACTTTTTCTGAAAAAGGCCAGAAAGTAAATAGATTAGGTTTTACTATCCTAAACCCTATGGTCTCTATCACACTACTCAACTCTGCCATACCATTAAAGCAACCTTAGACAATATGCAAACAAATAGTGTGACTGTATCTTAGTAAAACTTTATTTATAAACAGTTTGTGGCCACTGCTGACTCTTGGTCTAGAGCCCAAGATCCATAAAGGTAAGAACTTTTTCTGTCTTATTTTCCAATGTATTCCCAAAACCTTGAACAACATCTGTCATATAAAAAATGTTCATTAAACGTTTGTCGAATGACTAAAAGGATGAAAGATAGTATACCCAAATCCCAGGTATACTTAATGGCTTAGTAACAGATCATTTAATCATTAATTTGATAAAAATTAAATTAAATATATGAATATAATTTATCTCAGACAGTATGTTCTCAGTAGAAAATAGAAGACCTTTTTATACTTTCAGCACTTTCCTCTAAAATAATGTCAGCAAAATAAATACTTAAATAGTGATATGCATTGACCATTCTAACTTTCACATGTGTTGAAATATGAAAGATAATCAGCAATATCTCCCACCTTTTTCTGGACCCTACCCTTTCCACATATTGTGTAAGCATCGCCTTGCATTCAAACATGTATATGGCCTCACATCTTCCCACATCTCTTGAGGTAATAGTTAACTAATTGCTCTATTTTATTATGGCTAAAATCCTAATCCAATATTTAGTCATAGGCATTAAAAGTATTTACACTTCATATTTTTAACGTGTTTCCATTAGGAATGTTTTAGGAGCTGATTTTTGTTTCAGAATTTAAAAGAATAATTTACAGAATAAAAATAGTAAAAAAAGTGGAGAGAACTAGAAATATATAAAAATGAAGGATAAAATGACCTCCATGGGTGTAAGTGAATGTCACAGGCTTATTTTTATACTTGTTTTTAACTCTAGGTGGTTATAAATCATAGAAAGATAATAGAAAAGAAACAAAGATGAAGGACTAAAACTATATATGAAGAGTATTTACATCACTTGTTCAATTTAATATAATAATGAACACTCAGTCATAAAATCTCTTTTGTTAACATAAAAACCACGAAAAATGTTCCTTATATATACATACTGTATAAATGAAGACAGAGGTTAGTAAAAGTGAACTAATTTTATACAATATATAAAATATTTGACCATTATGACGCAACTAAGATAAAAGTTGCACAATTAAGTTTAAATTGTATCTAAAGCTATTACCGATTTAAAAGGTGAAAATACATGGAGACATGATTGTTCCCTAAATTATTAAAAATTTTCTGTTTTTGACTTTAACTTTGTTTTATTCTTTAATTTTCATTTCTTTTTTAAAAAGTAGCTGTGTATATAGAGTTGGCACCATTATCTTCATGTACATATTGGAAATCCAGTGCGTAGAAAGCACCCATGGTGGTTTTTTTTTCCCCCAATAGTATTGCTTTTGAGAACTTCTGCCATTAGTACCCCAGAACCTCTTTTTATTCAGTTAAACATACAATACCAATTAAATTTCTAGTGAAAGCTTGCCATGGATGATAGATAGATAGATAGATAGGCAGACAGACAGACAGACAGATACAGCAATCATTCCTAAGGAGAAAAGAGATAAAGTAAAAGTGATAGGCTATAATGAATGCTTCATGTGTTATCTTTCTGGTAAAGTCTTCTGGAAATAATCTCATTTCCATTTGATAGTTTCATTCTTTAAATTTTCTTTTGGGGAAAGGAATTGACACTTTAACTATTATGCTTGTATCATTTATTTATTCATCCAACAATGTTGCTTTCGTGATTATTACCTGATAAACCTTAAGGATAATATAGCATGGTAAATTCCATAAGGTTTTGCTCTCATAGCACTACAGTCTCCTGGATAAGACAGATGTGAATCAATTATTAATCAGTTATTGACACTGACTCACGTCATTTTACATCGAGGGAAGTATTCCAAAAAAAGTTAATGGGCTTCTACGAAGGCATATAACAAAAATATATTATAGAACCACAAGCCGAGCCAAGGAGAACTGCCTCAGGAAGTGTTGTCTGAATTGATATCTGAACTTCAAACAGGAGTTAACTGAATAAAAGGGATGGCTAGAGAGAGGACACAGGAAGGGTTTTGGTGCAGAGGTACTGAGGTAAGAAGGTACGCAGAACCTCTCAGACGCTGTGAAGCAGCCAGAATGATTAAAATGCAAATGTCCATAGGGTGGTCTTGTGAGATGAGGTTGCGCAGCACGGAGGGGTCAGAACATGAGTTACCTCCAAGGTAGAGTGTCCACTTTACCCATTTGCCAGAGCCAGTATTTTTTCAAGTCTGTGGCCTAGCATTTTGTTCAGGTTAGCATTTATCTGAGGTTTTTTGTTTGTTTGTTTTTTTAAATTTGTTTACATCTTATTAAGATAAGCTCAGACAGGTTTGGTAAGCTCCACTTCCAGATTCCGCCATGTCTCCTGGGTTACTGTGTGAGAATCACATGTGCAGTGATCATTCTAACTTTCACATGTGTTAAAATATGAAAAATAATCAGTAATTTCTCACCTTGGTTACTAGACTCTCTCCACAAGGATGGCCAACTACCTCCTTCATGTAGCAGGGAGTAGTGGAACAAACATTCCAAATAGCTGTCATTATCAGGCACATGATGGTCTATTCCAAATGATTTTTACTTTGTAGAAAAGAATTACTTTGAAAATAGATTTTTGAATAACGATGTTTTACAGGTCCACCAATATAATGAAATCAACTTCCTGTACTTTTTTATTGTTGTTCCATTGTGGTTGTCCCGTTTTCCCCCCATTTCTCTCCCCCTGCCATACCCACCTCTACCTTCCACATTCAATCCTCTCACCCCCATTGTCTTTGTCCATGGGTCCTTTTTACATGTTCCTTGATGACCCTTCCCCTTCTTTCCCCAGTTATCCCCCTCATATACTTTTATTACCCACTTTAACTCTCAAAAATTCCAAATTTTGATAATAAATAAGCTAATATTACTCTTATCATAGACTTTGTTAATGGTTTTAGACTTGACCCCAAGAACTCGTAAAGTCAAGAAATATGTAACACAAGGGTGAAGAAATGTTCAAATTTGCTTTTCTAAAATATTAACTTAAGTTTACTAATATATTTCTTAGAGTTGCTCACACATGGCACCTTGGTGTACTTTTTAAGATCAACATTTCCCCATTTATCTTCCCTTAGTTACTAGCACAGCCTTATTTGGGACTTTAATACTTGGTAAAATTTTGACATATTCTGAAATATTCAAAATGTTGTACCTATTTTCCCCAGTTTTTTTTCTTTTTATACTATCTGTACTTATTTTGATTTACTCATATCTATATGGATAGGTTAATATGAATTAAAGTAAATCACAAAGATTTTTCAAGGAATCCAAAAGAACACATATTTTTTCCTAAAGAAAATAAATCTGTTAATTAGAAGTATAAGATTAAGGACAGTTTAAATGGATGAAGCTTTTAACTCATGTTTTAGCTTTAAAAAATGATAAAATATGAAAAAAGGAATTTGAGCAATTAGATGTCATATAGGGCATTGGACATTACTGAATGATAAATATCAATTAAGAGACAGTAAATATCCAATATAGGTATTACACATATTGATCTATATAGTCTGATGTAGTCAGGATTTTAGGTAGGGTGTTTTGGGTAGTTGTAGATACTCATGGCAACTATTTAGATAAACCATTACAAAATGGAGGAAAAATTTATAATAGACATGGTTTCCTTAATTTTCAACAAAAGTAATTTATTCTGACATATTCATTAAGTAAAATGAAGAACTGAAAGTTTATAAATAATTTTTTAGAAGGTCTGCAGTTGCCCGGTCTCTCAAAATTCACTCTGAACCCACTGTGGAATTTAGGAGATAGGAATAAGTTTTTCAAGGACCTAACAAAAACCTATTCACTTCAATCTCGTGTGCATGGAAAGATGACAGGCTTTGTGGTGGTGAAACAGCAAAAAACGTGAATTTGAAAAGCACCGAGCTTGCCTCCCCCTGTTAATAGCGGGGCGATCCCGAGTAAATTGCTTAAGCATGTTAAGCCTTAGTTTCCTCTTTCTTAAAATAAAGACAAAATGGTGGCTTCTAACCAAATGAGTGTAAATTAGGTTCTAATAACTAAAGGCTGTGCCCTTAATATAAAACCACTTGGGCTTTCTTTTTGATCTGATACCATCAAGGAGCATATTTTTTTCATCAGAAGGAATTTTAAATGTTCCTTTCTTGGGAAGCCCTGAAACTAAACACAACATTTTCATATGAGAAATAGAAATCAAGACAGAGCCGCACAGATAGTCCATTCTCTCAAAATTAGTAATGTGTATTTTGCAGAGAATACTAGAGTTGATGGAGGGATATAATAAGTGCTTGTAGGAAAGATTAAATATTTTCACAGATATAGAACATGAGCTTCACAAATGCTAATAAACACTGATTCATAGGACTGGCTCTTCTTGTAGATTAGCTTGGGCAAGGACATTGTTATGTTCAGAGGATGATCAGAAGTATAAGAATGATCAGAACAGGTACTGTGCTCTGACCAAGTTTAATGATTTTTATAAATTTTTAATGAGTAGAAGCTTGAAGGTTTTATCTGTTAGCTACAAAAAAGCACATATAGTTTGCTTAACTGTAACCAGTCCTTCTCAAGTAATTGGTTCAGTTCTTTAAAAAGCTATAGATAGTAGAATCCCCAATGGTATACATAAATACATGTCAAGATTACAGTCACTAGATCTAGTGAAAATATCATAAAGCATTATCTCCTACTAAATGCTATTACTATTTTTGGTTTGATGTACTACTGAAGTTTGTGAGGATTAACTGAGATGTTAAACAGTTTTGTAAAGATTAGAGGACTACACAAAAATAAAGAACAATTTTAATGGCTATCTTGCTCTACCAACATCTGTAGTTTGTCTTCCATCATATAACCTCCCTCACTCTAAAGCTACATTTGAAAGAAAATACCAATGATAAACTTTACCTTGGCCAGTTATTTCTAATTAGGTTTGAAAAACCCAAGAACTTTTTTTCAGGTTCTTTTTTTTTTTGGAGGGATCTCTAATTTCTATGTAGTTATTTGATTTTTATGAATTTTTTTTAGTATGATTCCCAAGGAGATTATCTATGAAGGTATTCCAGTGAGAATATAATTCCCATGTATGGAAATATATTGAGAACTACAAATGCATTATTTATGTAAAATTACATTTAAACTCTCCTTTTTGTCTTTAAATTTCCAGCTACCTATAGTTTTAAGAAGGTCAGAATATTATGAAGAAAGTAGCTACATGTTACAGTTACTGAAATGCTTATTAATACATAATATGGAGGAAAGGTTAGAACATTAAAGTGCCTTGAACCACAGAGGTTGAATCTAACAAATATAATAACATTAAATTAAAACATGTAATTAAAATGTTGATGCTGTTATCCACAACATTTGAAATTTACAATGGGTAGTGTTTCCAATATAGCTTCAATGGGGTCATCTAAAAGACACTGCCCAAACCATAATTTTAATTCTTTTTAAAATATTTATTCCATGTAAAGCAAGCTGAAAAATGAACTTTTATATGAGACTTAATATCAAAATCTAAACTAGTGTTTCCCAATGAATAGAAAAGGGGATATTGTTTGTAGAATGTCTGGTTGTGTCTAGAGGCATTTTTGGCTATCATATGTAGGTGATGGTGATGGTGCTACTGGCATCTGGTGAGTAGAAGCCAGAGATGCAGCTAAACTCCCCTCTAATGCAAAGGGCAGCTGCCACAACAAAAATTTGGTTCAAAGATTCAAAGATTTGGTCAATGGTGCCACTGTTGCAGAACTCTGGTCTATTATAATCTTTCCTTTGGGTCTGTATATTCTAATTTAACCATTTAGATACCTCAGCATATAATATTACTTAGTGTTGGCAAAAATGTCAGAAAAAAGACATTCTCACTTATTGTTGGTGGAAGTATCAATTGAAGTAAATGTTTTGGAGGCAATTTGTAAATTTAAAAACCTACCTCTACTTACTTTTCTACCTTTAAGAAGGATTTCCTAACAATTTTACATTATGGATATATGTAACCGTATTGGAATAAGAATTCTCTATTTAGTATTACTTGTAATAAGGAAATATTGAAAACAAATTAGATGTTCATCAATAAGGAGGTTCTTAAATAAATTAGAGCACAGTCATAATCTACTATAAAAATGGTAGATTTGTATATTCTAACAAGGAAGAATGAATATGAGGTATTGCAGGTTATAAGTAATTCAGGCCGTTTGAATTTATAAACAAAATTCTTTCTTAAATGTGTGTGTGTGCACGCATGCGCCCGTGTGTGTGTGTGTGTGTGTGGGAGGATTAGAGTAACCACTAAGAGAAAGAATGGTTAGGCATGGAGAATGTGATAATGGGTGAAATGTCCACTTTTTTACTTTACATGTCTGGTAATATTTTCATTTCTTTCAATCTTGGTAAATTTGTGAAATTAAAAAATGTAATAAGAATACATAATAATAAATATGTATAGTCATGGTCCATCTTTTAAGGGTTATGTGAGGAATTAATTTTGAGTAGGCTTTACCAGGTATCTCCTGATGAAAGGGAATTAAGAGACTGGTCATGGAAAGAGCAATTCAATGAGGCAACTACAAAAAAAACTTACTGGAATTCTGGGCAAACCTGAAAAGAAGTGGGTAAGAGTAGCCATATAGAAACACTCAGTTATAAGAGTTATAATTTAAATTTAAATGAAAGCTCATTTTTTAAAACAAAATGCCTTATTTGGATATAGTTTAATTAGTATTTGCTTCAATGAAGGAGCCTCTTTTCTTCAAAACCAAACATGTCTATGGAAGATTTCAATTTTTACTTAAAAGTTAAATTATTTTCACAAACTCTCCTTTATATTTCTGTACTTGAACCTAATCGCTTGCACAGTTTTAGTTGAAAGAATTCAGCACTGACGATTAAAAATATTGAAGAAAGAAAAACATTTTGGAAATTATCTTTAGTTTGCAGCTTGCTTTACAAAGATTTAGAAGCCTTTTTCTTATACAGTTCAATCTTTGAAAAGCATGGCTAGACTTTTTTATGTAGAGTTACAATCTGAACATTCTAAATGTAGTGATTCGTGGATGGGATCAGTGTGGTCAGTCACTGGTTTATACTTCAGAATTCTGAGAGATCCTTATTATTAATGAGTCATCACCTGAGGAAGTATTTTCATTTCATCAATGCAGGAAATGTTGGTACTCAAATTCCTAATCATTCACACTTATCAGAATAAATTAAAAGCTTGAATATTCCTTTGAAACAATATAACCAACGGTGGAAAAAGCTATCAGTGCTTAACTAATTCAGTTTTTACTCATTTACATATTGTTTTAAAGGCATTTTACATTATAATCCCACACCAGAAATGCTCCAGGGCTCCATTCATAAAAACAAACAAATATCATTTACAGACCCTAGTCCTTACCCTGTAGAAGCATAGTTACAAACCTGGAAAGGTTTTTAAGTGAGTTGTGTATTAATTAGTGATAGAATTTTGCACAAGGTGGTAGGATTATTGATTATAAAGGCTCAAGACAAAGTCCAAGGAACAGCAAGTATTCTTATGAGGAAAAAGTTCTTAAAGGAGTTATTTTGTAGAGATAGGCAGTGTGTAAAAAGGCTGGAAATAGATAACGTTCAGCTGGATTACTGAGAATTTGATATACCTGCCTATGGCATTTGGTGTACAGGCAAAGAAACTATCACTGCTGGGATTAAGAAGGCAGGGCATAGACTCAATTTCATGAATGAGTCCAGCTCAGGTACTTACTAGCTGTTGTATAAGATATGCAATCACTCTGTGCCTCAATTTCTCCAAATTCAAAATAAAATAAATTGCACACACCTTTCAAACACATACAGCCATTTTGAGTTATCTGGATGTTCAGATTAAATGTGGTAACACATGGAGAATGTTTAGATTAATGCCAGAAATATACTAAGACTTAACATTAACATTCTTATTATTCTTATTAATAGTTCTTATTTTCTGAGCTGACTTTATTATGGATAGATTAAAATAAAATGGGAGAGAATGGCAGCCAAAAGATAGGTTAGAAGGCAACTGCAAAAGAAGCAAGGTGAAATGAAAAGGTGGGCTTTAGAGTAAGACAGAGAGTTGTAAGTTCTAACCTCAATATTATCTGTAGACCTAGAACCTTGGGCCTATGACCTAACATTTTGAATTAAATCCTATTTTTTGTTAACTCTAAAATGGGATAACAATGCTAGTGATTTAAGGTGATTTAATACTAAACTATTAGTTGTGTGTTTCAAAAGCAGCTACTGCTCAAGAAATCATAAATTTAAAAAAATTCTATTATTGTTGACACTATAATCTTAGCAAAGGATAACAATGGTTTGACTATGAAAGTAGAGAAGAAATGGGTGCATTTATGGAGGCATAAATTTGATAAATAATGACACCTAGATGAGGGAGCAGCAGAACTATAAAAAATGAATTTTGAATATTTAAATACTACAGATGATCATAATTTTATTGTTTTTGGTACTGTTTTTATTTGCAATGGCTACTGCTTTGTTTTTTCTCTTTGTTTTCCTCTAAAAGGAACTCTAGCAAGGCTACAGGCAGCTTGGTAGACATTTAGTTCCCCATCTAGAATCCACCCCATGTGAAGCAGAATCTACCTCTTGCCCCACCTACAAAGAAGTTCCTTCAGCTCAAGGAAGATCTTTTGAACAATTCTCATTTCCCATATTGATCTGTCCCGCATCTCATCAGTATCACTTATATTTTATTACATATTGTTCTTTGTCATTTGTTTTGTCTCACTTTCTCCTCATTAATGCTAGAGTTAATATGAGATAATTTATATATATTTTGTTGGTTTATTTTATGTTTTGTTTTGCCATCATATCCACACCTCCCAATTAACATGGTAAACTTACTAATAGGGCGTGGCATCCTTACCTACTACAATATCCCCAATGGCAGAATGATGATTTCTAATTCAGTAGAACTGTGTTGTGGATGAGTGTTGGGGCAGCGTGGTTGGTACTAAGATATTGTTTCTCTATTGACAAAGTTCAGCTTCTTTGTTTTTGGGGGTTAGAAGGGTCTGGTCACCTCTTGGTGATGAAGGAAGCGTCATGGCATCACTCTGCCATGATTAGTTTAGTTTTTATTACTGCTGGTAATCTTGGCTTATGTGATGACTTCCACTTAAATAGCATATGTGATTGTTATGAGGTTTACAGTATTTCCTTTATACCTTGGCCCCTTCTAATCTTCATAGAAGGGAAGCCACGTCAACAATTAACCTTATCTCTATTCAACTGATTCTCTTAGTTGTGCATAATTTCACTTAATCTGGCAACCTTCCCTTGTCCAAATGTTTGGTACTCAATATTTCTTTATTTGATCTTTTAACTAGATAGTAGTTTGGGACTATGAGAAAAGTTTCACTTAACCTTGTGTTTTAAAGCAGTATAATAGAAACACTACTAGTAATAATAATAATAGCATGAAAAAGTAAAAGAAAAATGAGAATAAAAAGAAGCCAGCATTAGCACAGAAATCCAGGAATAACTAAATAAATTTATGTCAATTCAGTAATTATTTAAGGAATTTCCACAGTTTTTAAGGACTAAAAATGATAAACAATTTTAGAGTAAAACTGAGGTGGCTTCCACATTTCTTAAGTAGCCTGACCTTATCTGAATAATTATCACACTAAAACTGTATAAAAGGTAAATTGGTTCAATTCCAGACTAGACCAGTGTGAAGGTGTTCATTTAGGCTTCTAGGAAATTTGCAAGACTCATCTTTGGATAAATCCATCTAAAGTCTGTGGACCTTACCATAAAACCATACAAAATTATATTTTCCTTTACATAAGCAAAAGTTAAAAAAAAATTCAGAGAACACTTTCCCTTTTTTACTTCACATAAACACACTCCTATTTCTCCTGTTTTCAGCATAATCTCTAGTCATCTACTTTTCATCTATACTATGAAAATCACTGATACACAGAACTTTCAGTTGTATGAAATGATAGCAGAGATGGTCCATTCTGTAGAAAGTGATTCAGTAAAATTAGACTGCGTACAAAGTGTCTTCAAACAAAATACTCATATCAGGGTAACATATGAAAATATGTGACTGGGATGCTATTCAGTCTGTATTCTCATGTAGGTTGAAAATTTTGGAACTATAATAAACTTACTTTGAAATAATTTTAGCTAAAAGCTAGCCAATTTTTTTGTTGTGAAAATTATAAACAATTTTATGTGGCAATGAAAAACTAGAGTCTCTGAATGTAGTTTATTTCACCCACACCACTGAAAAGTAAAATTTGATGAAAATTCTCTGCTTTGTATTTCAACTCTTTCTCCATTAAGTAGCTTCTTGTAATTATTTTAAAAAATTGGAAAGGAGTGACAGAAAAAAAATTATCAAAAAGATACCCATCTTATGGTCAAAACATATGGGACAAAATTATCCAAAATTTTGTCACATCTCGTCCACTGACAAGTCATTCAATTTGTAGAGCCTTGTCAGACCTCCCAGATTCACTGACAGAATATTACATTCAGAATGTCTTTGAAAACTTACAGCCCTTAAAATGCTCCTAAGATATAAACAAGTCTTTATTTAGAATGTAACATATAACACCTGCCGTATTTGTGGATTTGAAACCACTTCCAATATGAATTAAAAGATCCTCTTCCTAGGTGAAACAGGACTATCAATATAAGACTTGCCAGTTCATGAGAAATAGTGAGCTCTTGTCTCAGATGCCGCAATATAATGTCGAAGCACTTTCATGATAACAGGGTACACAGGCAGTAAAACTACAAAGAATACAGTCTAATCTTCAAAGCTCACTGATCATGATAAAACATTAATTAACAAAAACATCTGAACTGTCAGATTATCAAAGCTTTAGAACATTCTAGGTATTGTGGTATGCTGAGATACTACTGATAAGTAGAAAATATTTTTTCATATTATGCAAAAATACATCTCATAGGAGAGGTAAATGAACTGTAATAGTTTTGAATTTAAGATGTATATATATTTTTTGCCTTGGCCAGTGTGGCTCAGTTGGTTGGACATCATCCTGCAAACCAAAAAGGTTGCCAGTTTGATTCCCAGTCAGGACACATCCCTGGGCTGTGGGTTTGGTCCCTGGTTGGGACAGGTGCAAGAGGTAACAGATAGATGTTTCTCTAACACCAATGATTCTCTCCCTCTTTCTCCATCCCTTCCCCTCTCTCTAGAATCAATAAAAGAAAAAAAATTAAAGGTGCATGTATATTTTTCTCAATAGTGATAAAATATATTTAAATATTAATAAATAATACACTGTAAAGTGCTTGATCACCCCCACTCTAGAATCATGTGTAATGGCTGAGAGTTTTAAGCACTTTTTTAAAATTCTAGCAACAATTTAAAATATACGTACAAGAATGATTAGACAGGCTGGTCCTATAAAACTCCAAATAAAGTTGTTTTCTGTGCTAAGCCAACATCTGAAAAGTAAATAATAGATAAAAATCTATAAATGTGCTTGTATATACTTTAAAAAACCAAAATTTTCAGTGATATACAAAGCATGTTCAATACTGCATTTCAAATACTTTAAGATCATCTTAACTTACACTTTGGTGGTGCCATAATATCTATATCCCAATGATGCTGAAAATCCAACCACGACAGCTGGACTGAGATAGCCGAAGATATAAAAATTCTTGTGCAAAAACCCTTTGTTGTAAATGACTCCCACAACAATGAGATAGAGGTGAATGCCTTCGATGCACATCCACGCAAAGGCAGCTAAAAAGAAGTAGTGCAGCAGACCGGCAATGACTGAACAGAAGAGCTGGAAGTCAAAGAAAGACAGACACATAGAGATGCTTGCTTTCACAGTATCAGAACATAAAATTTCAACTTGCTCTATAAATCATGCCACTTCACATCATGCTTGATAACATTAAACTATTCCTGTCAAGTGTCAGTTTTTTTAAGATATACCACTTTCAGTTCACTTGAAACAACTGTGCTTCATCAATGTAAACCATTCACCGATCCTGTGATACAACTAAGTCACTGTTCTTGTCCAGAGAATTTTGTTTTATACATTTACATTATGAGTAAAATGGTAAATTATGGGTTTACATATAAACCATGATATCTTAATGAATATATTATGATTTAAGTTAATTTCTGTTCTGGAGATGCCTCACTCTGTTTTATTCATACTCAATAAAAATTATTACTTATACTATGTAAACAAAACATAATATCTTGATTAAGTGTGAAACATAAAACAGATAAATGATGTATTTTTTAAAATATCCATTGAAGAATCACTTTATGTTATATGATAACCATGTAAATTTGAGATATTTCAGTTACATATTATTTATTAGTATCCACTTTACACCTATAATTGGAATTAGGTTTATAAGAAATAATGGAAAAAAAGTAGTCACACACTTCTGTATTAATAGAACTAACGTGATCTATTACTGGAGAAATAACATAATGCATATTTATATGCCTACTACATTTATTAAACAGTATAATCCAAGCATAATGAGGTTATAATAGATAAAATATAGTAGAAAGTACTATATAAGGTTGGGAACAGAGATCATCGGTGATTACAATTTGGGAACTAATTTAGTTACTACATGAGATTTGAAATATGGCTTTAAAATGGGAAAAATTTGCTAGGTGAAGTAGAATTTAAAATAAACACTTTATAAGGAATGGTTTTGTGGTGAGAATGATGGTGAAATAAAACTGAAGGAGGAAACAGGCATTAAGGATAGTGGGAGAAAAATAAAATTGAGAGGTGTTTTGAAAACCACTATAATAAAACAAAAACAAAGAAACAGATATGTCTAATGTATACTATTTAAAATAGAAGCTTTGTGGCATCTCTTTCAGAAGAAAACCTTGATAACTGACGGCTAGTTTTACTACTTGAAAGGTTTATAATAACAATGGAGATCTGGATGCAATTTAATGTTTCGTGGCCATGACCGTGCGCTTCTGCAGGTCCCAGTGCCAGGACGGCAGGTGGCCTAGCGCTTCAGCGGCCGCACCGGGAAAGCCATTGCTGTGTTTGTTTCTCCCAGCTGTACCAGCCAATGACCTAGCACAGCAGATTTTCTTTCTTCCTTTCTTTCTTTAAAAATGTATTATTATTGTATTTTTTCCTATTACCACCCATTCCTTTTATATCCTCTTCCACCATCACTCACCCATCTCCTCTTCCCCTGCAATCACCACACTGTTGTCCATGTCCCTGAGTGCTTATTCTTTTCTGATTGATCCCTCCACCCCCTAACCACTCCCTAACACCGCTGACCTGGAGAACATTTTGCTAAGTGAAATAAGCTAGTCAAGAGAAAGACAAATAATCATATGATTTCACTCATATGTGGAATCTAATGAAGAAACAGAACTAATAAACAAAATAAAGACAGATTCATAGATAGAGAGCAGGCTGGTAGGCTTTCTAAGATGTTCCTGTTCTCTGAGAGACAGAGGATTCCTCTGTCATGTGACTGTGGTTTAAGATGTCCCAGAACTCCTTGACAACTGTGCTGAACTTTCTTTAGAATTACACTGTTGGGGAAAATGCTTCCACCCACTTCTCCTTTCTTTCTTCTCACCTTCACTCAGGGTCAGACCTGCATCATGGCTCGAAGGCTCTCCAAGTCTCTCTCCTCTCATTTTCTTTCACAATCATTTCATCTAATAAAAGTATTATATGTTTAAGTCCATTTAAATGCCTGCTTCTAGGAGGACCCAGACTAAACACAATACGGAGAACTATTTGGTAAGGCCCTCAATCAATAATGCTAAAAAAATGGGTAGTTAATAAAATGTAGTTACTAGGTAGAGCCAACTTATTATATTTCAACCTATGAACCCTAGCTGCTTTCATGTTCATTCCCTGTGTTAAGAAAAACTTTATTCCCACTTCTCTCTCCCCCTTCCCTTGTTTAATGCCTATTTAAATCAAAACAAAACAAAAGAGTTATTTATTTATTTCACTGAAAAGTTTTCATTTGTCCCAATAGTTCATCATAATGAGGAATATTTTGGTTAATGGAATTAATAAGCACATTGCTTAGATATGTTAGCAATATCAAATTAAAAGAAAAAGACATAGTGTTTGCTCCATTAAACCCTTAATTATAATTCGTGTTTCTATGACATGTGCACTTAGGAAAGCACACGTTTAGAAAATAAAAACAGAGAGTAAGGGAGATTACGCACCTTATTAGAATTTGTATTGATTCCAACAAGAAAAACAAGTTCAGCCAGGAACAGGTTACAGCAGAGGTTTTTATGAATTGTTGTCCTGGTGCTTTGAATTTCACTGAAGAACCAGAAGGTAAAAATGCAGAGGGCCAAGCAAATCAGGGAAATGATTATGCCTAGTTGAGTGATTCTTGTAAGAATGTTATAATCTTTAATACCCTAAGGGAAAATAATAATAAAGCTGTTAAGAGAATAACTCAGTAACTTGTCAAAGGAACTATAACATATAATGAACTTTCGTTTTTGGTGAAACATTAATCAAAATGTCCATAAAATGTAAAAATACAAATATGCATTTAGATGATTTTTGAAAATGCTCAATATTCAGAGAGATGTGATATAAATCATGTAGCACTTTAACAGTTCTGTAATTGGTGATTTTTTCCTAGGCACACTATATATATTAGCATATAGTTTAATACTGTTATCTTCATCAGTTTCATGATATTAGAATAGTAATTCATTATTGTAATGTGAAAATCGTTAATTAAAACAGATTTATCAGTGGTAAGACCAAATCTTATTTCTATGCAGCAATTCATCTAAAACACATTAGCAAATGTATAAGAAATGTTGAATATACAGTATAGGTGAGAGATTTTTGAAATGAGAAAGGTTGGTTTTATTCTAACCAGATGAATGTTTATATTTTTTTATAAAGCATAGAAGCTTCTTTACTTACTTAACATGCAGGGAAGAAAACATCTTTATGACTAATATTATGGTTAGCCTGATTAATATGTATACACACACACACACACATATGAAAATAAACCTGTGACTGAATTAAAATTGTTATACGGAGATATAAAGTAAGGCATTATATAATATAAAGGCAAGGTATTACCAATGTAAAATACATATTCTGGAGCTATTTACCTTAGAGAGATTTTCATGTTTAAAAATCTTCCGGGGTTCTACATTATTAAAATATAATATTAATTATGAATATTCTGATGCTTATTGATCAGGTATCAGATATTTTTAACTGTTTTTATTGGTAAAAATAAACTTTATATACAAAGCCAAAGACCCTTAAAGTCCATTATGCATTAAAATATAACAGTTGGAATTTCCTCAAAAAAACTAAAAATAGAACTGCCTTTTGACCCAGAAATCCCACTCCTGGGATTATACCTTAAGAATCCTGAAACACCAATTCAAAAGAACCTATGCACTCCAATATTCATAGCAACACAATTTACAATAGCCAAGAATTGGAAGCAACCTAAGTGCCCAACAGTAAATGAGTGGATCAAAAAACTCTGGTACATTTACACAATGGAATACTACACAGCAGAAAGGAAGGAGCTACTACCCTTCGCAATAGCACGGATGGATCTGGAGAGCATTATGCTAAGTGAAATAAGCCAGGATGTGAAAGGAAGATACCATATGATCTCACCTGTTAGTGGAATCTAATCAACAAAATAAACAAGCAAGCAAAAGATAACCAGCAACAATGAAATAAAAAACAAACTGACATTAACCAGAGGGCAGGAGGGAGGGTGATGACAGGGGAAAGGGAGGGGAAAGGTCATCAAGGAACATGCATAAAGGACCCATGGACAAAGCCAAATGGGGGAAGGATTAAGGGTGGGAAGTGGGGGTGGGTGGGGCTGGGGAAAGTGGTGGTGGGAAAATGTTGACAAAAACAAACAATCAAACAAACAAAAAAGTGGTCAGGGGAAGACTGGGAGTAGTGTGGGTAATTAAGAAGCCAAAGAACTGGTGTTGCAGCCCATGGACATGGACCAAGACGTATGGGGATGATGAAATGGGGTGCAGGGCAGAGGGGATATAGGAGGAAAAATGGGACAACTGTAATAGCATACTAAAAAAAACTTTATAAGTAGTCTTAAAAGGCACCACTAAAAACAGTCAATGGATAGATATTTCACACAATCTACCACATATTACAGTCTAGCTAAGTCCTAGACTAAAAATAATTAAAATCCAGTCTAGATTTGTCATAGAAGATAGGTAAGAAAAACAGAGACTAAAAAAAGATAGTGTTAGAATTTCATCAATAATGAAACATGCTATTTATGTTAGGTAGCAGCTGGGGCTGAGCGGCCAGAGTGGAAGTAAAGGTAGGGCTCTTGCAATTACAATCTAACAAGGAACTTAACACAGGAGGCTAGAAGCAAAAGGAAGACACATCTCACCAATTAACTCAGCAGTCCTGAGCTCGGCTGATAAGATTGCCAGGTGTCCCAAGCATTACAAGCAAAATTAGAGCAGGAGAAAGGGGAGTCCTTGAGACTGTGCCGAGAAAGGGGGACTTCTATAAGCTTCTGTAACAATCTCACTAAGATGGCCAGGTGTCCTAAACATTGCAAGCAAGAGTAGTACAGGAAAGGGGGTTAGTCCTAGAGATTTTGTGTTGGGAAAGGGAGCTTCTGTAACAATTCACTAAGACAAAGAGCCTTTACTAACTGAAAAAGAAAGCCTTTGTAGCTGTACATTATTCTCAAGGGGGGAAGGAGGGCAAGCTAAAGTATACAACCCCTGAACCCCAATTGTCGGCATACTTAAATTAGCTAGGTAGCCACTTGTAACCTGGGCTCAAGTGTATAGAATAAACTTACTAACAAACTTATTAACAACTTTCTTTCCTCTATATGTGGGGCATTTAGACTTGCCGGGTGCCTACTTACAGCTTTGTGCTTGTCATGTGTTTCATAAATAAACTTACTATCTCATTTCCACTCTGTGTATTTGTATCTCACTTGACTTACTCTCTTGTGGTGAGACAAGAACCGAGATGGGGGAGAAAGGCCTCCTGACTCGGGTCTCTCTCTCCCCATCCATAACATTTACATCCAAAGAAACTACATAAAAATTAATTATTCTCTTGAATGACATGAAAAGAACATAGGTAGATTTATAAATATGAAGTAGAAAATTGCCTTACAATGGAAGTTCCAGAGGACATCAAAATGGCAAAATGTGTCAGGTGATTACAGCTGCATGAGGTGTGGGTCTCATTCAAGTGTGTTAGCTCACAGCCCTCCGAAGACCAGCTGCCATTCATGGTGTCAGGGGAGTAGTTCCAAAATGCACATTGACTCCTATACTTATCTGTGGTCTGAAAAAGAGACATTTTACTGATGGAAAAGAGAGAAAAAGTTACACATTTGGTATTACTTTGTCATATTTATAATGCTATTTTCCATATCAGTATAATTAAAATCATGCCTAAAAAGTGAAGCATAAAGTCAATGCTAACAAATGAATGCTGCTGTTATGTGAAAGAGTTGAAAACATTGCAACAAATTTATATTTTATCAATGCCGTGTCACAATGCTGTTGTGAAAATTATATATGGTCAAATATGATCAGATATGTATCAGAAAAAGCCTGACACTCATAATTATGTGAAATTTATTCAATAAATGTTTATTGAGTATATACTAAATATTAGTTTGATCTGGGTACTGAAAGTACAATACTAAACAAAATAGATGTGTTTGCCTTTTTGACCTTACATTTTCATGTGGAGATGAGAAATAATTAAACAAGAAAAATAAAGCAGAGAAAGAAGATAGAAAGCCGTATGGAGTTTTATCTGAGGAGGCCTTTCCCAGGAGGTTCTAGTGAATATCTCAAGGAGGTGAGAACATAAGCTCTGGAGACTTGGGAACAGAAGTTCCCAGAGAGTTGGAATGGAAAATGCAAAAACTATGAGGTGAACTGGAATGAGGGTCTTCCAGAAACAAGTGTAGTTAGAGCACAGTGAATGAGACAAAGAGGAGCGAAGACAAGAATGGAGATAGGGGCTGATCACCCAGACTACAAGATGGTTAATAAATAGTAGTTGTGTTTATTATATACTTATATAAAGTAATCATAACAAAATACCTCATGCACTGTAAGTTTTAATGATAATTTATTCACAAGCAATGAACACCCTAATCTTGTGTCTTGCAGAAATAAAAACTGTTTATAATTACCCACCCTTTATGGTTTAACTAGGTGCTTTCTCACCTACTTTGTTTAATTTTATTCTCAAAAGAGCCTTCTGAGGTTGGTATTTTAAGAGGCCCAGAGATGTCAAGATATATACAAGTGTAACCATTAGCAAGTGGAATATCACAGAATCAAACACAAAGCTTCAGACAACTATTCATTAAAAACATATTAGTTGAATATCAAGTAGGTGATAGGTTTCTTGTGAGGAGCCAGAAATTCTCAGTTAAAAAGATAAAGCATCTGCCCCAGATGAACAGAAATCCAGATGATTTCAACCAAATCACACTATTGCTTTAATGGGTTATATGCTAAATCTAACACATGGGTCAACAACAGTTGGAGTGCTGGGGAAGACAGGCTGAATTTGAGTGGAATCTGGGAAGACAGTGATGGAGCTAAAATTGGTGAGATGATGAGAAGTTTTTTCCAAAGAGTTCAGGCTACATGAAGAAAATTACCTCTATATCCAGTTGATCAATCCCACTCTGTGGGAAGCCAGATAAGCCAGAAAAAACTGGAGGGACTCAAGAATTGGGAGACCACAGTCAGCTGTGAGTGAGGGTGCCATTTAAAAATAGGGTTAAGTGAGAGTCGGTCTACACACTGAACTCCCACCTGAGCTCAGCATATCTCTTTATTCTCCTAATCCTTGCAAAAGCTTTGGTCTTTCAGCAGGAGACTGACAGGATTCCTTCTGTGAAACTCATAGGCCCAAGAGAAATGACTATTAGGTAATGATGTTCAGGAAAGGGTAGATGCCTGCCCGATGAGAACTCTCTAGTGAAGCACACCAGGCCACAGCACCTGAGCATGCAGTCACCTCTCAAATGCCTCATTCTCAGATGTGAATGCAGAGTCATGGACCACCAGACCTCTGAGGACAAGTTCTAACACAAAAGACAGAGAGCAAAGGAAACAAGCCAAACAATGGAAGTCAAGGGCAACACAACACAGGGGACAGAAAAAGTTATTTTAATAAATAGAAATAATAAATGAGAGAGGGAAAAATAATGTATCCATTAAACAAAGGCAGAGCAAAAATCATAAGGTTTTCAGTGATAGTATAAAAGTTGAAATAAAAAATGTTAGCAGGAAAAAATTAAATATGAAAACATTTTTTTTAAACAAACACCTAATAACTTGGCTGGGAAGTCTAAGACTAAAATAATAAGAGTAACAGGAGAAGAGGATGCAGACACTGGAGAAAAAGAAATTAGCAAAGATGTGATGTTAGAAAATTCCCTGGAACTGCCTCACGCATGTTTAATGCAATTTATGAAGAAAGGCCCATTCCTGGATTCATCTTAGATCTGAACTCTGAGAATTAAAATAAGATCCCAAAAGTTTCAGAGAGA
This sequence comes from Mormoops blainvillei, assembly GCA_004026545.1. Classification (NCBI taxonomy): domain Eukaryota; kingdom Metazoa; phylum Chordata; class Mammalia; order Chiroptera; family Mormoopidae; genus Mormoops; species Mormoops blainvillei. Next base: position 210,137 of record PVJD01000623.1, on the reverse strand, counting down.
GAAAAAGAGACTGATCACACATAAAAGGCTGTATATATTAAGCAAAATATTAATTTCGTTAAACTTCTCTAGGTTAACCTCATTAAGAGAAAGAAGACAACTGTGCAAGATCTAGAAAAATGTGAAGTTGTTTTTTTTTTTTTTTTGCAATTTATAATTGTACATCATGGAATTTATCTAAGTGTAAGGGTCATGTACCTCAAAAAGTTGACCTTCCATGTACCTTTCCTCAAGAACCACTGAAGAATAGACTTTAAATGTGGAAATAAACTAAGGAAGAGGAAATACTGGCTCAAGAAAACATTGACTCTGACGTAGGAGACAGGTGAGTAGCATGTCTGCAATGGTGGCGAAGAGGTGTGTCCAGGCCAAAGAGTAAACCATCCATATAGGATCATGTTCACAGAGGCCTAGGAAGGATTTCCCGGGACATCAAATTAGCCGATAGTTTATCTTAAATGTTTGAGGGTTTTATAAAGAGATACACAGTACTGTCAGAAAGTTTGGGTACAAATTAGTAACAGATAAATAAAAATCTAAAATTAGAGGAATGTACTAACACTCGGAAAATGGCGTAGCCTCATAATTTGGTTGTGAATAATACAAACTAAATTTAGTAATATGCATGTTGAAAAGTGATTCAACCTAAAATTTGATGTAAGCATGGGAGTATGGAGAGTTGTGGGAGTGTGTGTATAGCAAAGAAAGATGTGGCCAGGAAAACTAAATCCAAATTTTCCACAATGGAAGTCAATTAAATACGTCTATTGTAGAAGCTTAATATAAGAGGTGCTTTGAGTTTGGGTGAAGGAGATACAGAGTTAGGAAGAGTATGATCCTTTTTGTGTAGGAAGACAGAAACTTGAGCCTCGTTGTTGGTGGATACACTGGCTCTGATGAGATGTCCAGGAAAGATTAGATAACAGGTGAAGCATAATTTCTTGAGAGGCACTTAGGGGTGGGTTCAGAGGACAGCATCAGGCAGGAGGGCATTTTAGCTGAGGAAAGCCTGGATTCTGGAGGAAGACTTTCTGATAATTAAACCTTGTTCTACCAGGTGGTTACTGAGTGACGATGGGCAAATCACTTAATCTCTCAGATTCTCAGTTTTCTTATCTGTAAAATGGGGATAACAGTATATACCTCATAGGACTCTTATGAAATTAAATGAGTTATTTAAAAAGTAAATAACTTAGAACAAGGCCTTGTCCTATATAGACATTACTAAAGTACTGATTGTCATTATTATTATTATTATTATCAACAATATCATTATGACAACTATTAACAGTCCTTTGAGGTGATGGAGAAATCTATACTAATTGGTGAAGTTGAGAATAAATTATCAGAGAATCAGGAAACTGGTGTTATGTATGAGATAATTTCTATTTTCTTAAAAAGAAACAGGATCCAAGTTTTATTCTTAGAGAGAGGAAACCATAGATTAGGCAGATGTGTTGTCAGAGGGAAGCGATGAAATTTCACAATGATCATTACTTTGAATGTGAAAAAGATTTGACCAGAGAGGCCGATTAAGATAATACAATTTTTCCATTACTTATAATGAAGAATTTTGGTTTAAATATGTGATTTGTTTTCTTGCTGTGTCAAACAGATTGAAGTAAGTTGTCCTTGGTATCTCTTTGTCAAACATTCCACCAACAAAAACTGCAGGAAAAGCATCAGACTATGTAAAACAATAGTGTTTGGTTTCTAGGGTCAAACAGGTCATTTTCATTTAGCATACGAAAATATCTAAGTTTAGCTTCCATTCTTAAAACATTTCACACCTTCTATTTCTCTTAACCTAGTGCTTACCAGTGTTTAGATTTGAACTATTTCCTTGCACTTCTCATATTTAGTTTCTCTCTACATTAGACGTCTTTATTTATAGTGACACATTTGTATAGTAGGTAAACATACATGTTATTGTAACTCCCTCCCTCCCCCATGAACACGTCCATGTAACTGGCCAGCTTTAAAGCTCTCCAAATGGAGCATGATGTACCAGGGCTGAAATTCTACTAAAAGCCCAAGAAAACATAAACTGTAAAAAAGCAGCAAACAATGTATGACTTTGAGTTTCCTCATTCATTTTTAGGTATATAAAAACTGAAATACTTAGTTATTTCTAATCATTTTTATTATATGAGTTTAAAAAAAGATTTAGAATAATAATAAAGGAATAAAATGGTCTCAACTAATTTCTTTACGAAATATTATAACTTCTCCATGACTGTGTGTTAATCAGCACCAAATCTATACAAATATTATTTTAAATGACAATTACCAACAAATACTGCCTTAATTACACAACTAATATTTATGTCTTTGACACTGGTACATTTTTATAACTCATTCCGTAAAAGTACGGGGACTTCCAAAATGAACAATGTATGTATTTAAAAATAAAACAAAAATACAGCTTAATTTTAGAGAATCAAATATGTTAAATTCTTTAGTATTTATTAGATAGTTTAAACCACATTGAACGTAAAAATATTTTATAGAAAATTTGTTGTAGCCACTTTACTCTTTTCACTTTGAGTGTTTTTTTAAACTCAAGAACTCACGTATAGTTAAAGTGACAAAACAAAGATGTCCACTTTTCTTAATGTTTCACAATCTTAACCAATAGTCACCAGAGAAACAACTTACCTTTATGTGACTTAATGTAAATGTTATTTTTTCAAGTTCATACAATGTGGGTGGATTTGAGCTAATTGAGACTGAAATTATTGAAGAGATGACTCTTTTCTCCTCTTCAGAATTATCATAATTGTGAGGCTTCAATAAGAAGTTGTCAGATGATGAAAACAAGGGACCAATGCTCTTATAATATAAAAATGCAACTGCAACATTGCCTATAAATCAGATAAGTGTATTTGGTGAAATTATAAAACAAAAATATACTTAAGCTCTTAAAATAATCATAATTGAACAGACCAAATATTTACACTAAGAGAGTCCTAAAAATACCCAGATACTGAAATACGAGTCGCAATAAGTCCATGCCCGCATCATCAGGCCTCATTGAGACATATTCTCTCACCTCCATGTCTCTGAAACTGATCATAGATTATATAGATTGTAACACTTCCTTTGCTCAAACCATATTTAAGAGAAAACTAGTTCTAAGTAAATTTATATCCCAGTCTTGACTGAGAACCAAGGTGTAAAGTGTATTCACTTGCAAGATAAACCTGTGAGCTATTACTTTGCTGTGTAAATATATGATTAGTAAGTCATTTGAAGAAAACTATCAAAAACTTACAATATTAAAAAAGTTTAGAACTGCACAAGTTGTGAGATCCTAGGGTTTGACCCCCTTGTTTACTGAAATGTTTTCTATTTAATATTGATGGCATATGGCTATGCACTCTTGGGGTAGGAAATGTATTGTGTCATGAGGCAGCCATTTACCTGTACCCCTTGATGTTCCCCAAGTGCAGTACATCTGCGTATAACCCAACAGTAGAAATGTAACCTGATCAGTACAGACTATCATGTGACTATTTTTCCCTTCGCCTGGATACTACACTTATATTAATGGATCTCAAACTGCCTTGGTTTTTGTAGCAGCTCATTATCACTGATATTAAATGTACGAAAAACTCAACATCTAGATCTGTTATCTTTCAAAATTCTTGTTGACACTTAGATCATGTTCCTCCTCTATTTATTATACAAAATTATGAACACTAAATATAGGGTTTTACAGTTAGACTTTATTCTCCAAATCAGAAATTCAGCTTTCAGTCATTGCTCCTACTTGCGTGGCCAATGGTAAAGTAGCGAACTGCTTTGAACTTTAGCTTTCTTACTCATAAAATGATGGCAAAATACACTGGCTATTTACTAGGATAAGGTGGAGGCCAAATAAATATACGAGTCTTCTGTAAACTTTAAGACACTATATTATTATGATTATTGTTTTGTTTATTAACTAGAGGCACTGTATGTTTGTATTAGGTATTTGGACAACTTAGGAAAAACTCCGTCATATTCATTTGCTCCCTCAAATTTGACACTGGCAAATACATTGAAAAGCATAAATTAATCAAATTTATAAATACAAATGCTGATAATATCATAAAAACAAAGGACTGTGATACAACAATGGAGCTCTCCACATCACCCTATCACACTTACAAGTAATGCTCAGTGGATATGGTTAAGTGAGTTTCAAGTTGCTAAAGTTTACTGCTGTTCATATTTTCTGTGTTAACCTGCAAAAGCATAGCAAGAGACATTGCTTAAGAGCCTTGCTGAAATTCTGATGCATTACATAGAGCATTTTCTTAAACAACTTGCATCAAAAGAAGAAATAATGTTAGTAAAACATGATTGGGCTGGTGTAATTATGATAAGTCAAAGAGACAAATAGCCCAGCCTTTTCTATGGACAAGCCAGAGCCAAAAGTTGGACTTGGAAAACTTTATGGCAAATTGACCTAGATCAGATGATGAAGCAGTTCATGTAATAGTAACTTCTCAGTGGTTGTAGTAGAAGATGTTGCAAAATCTATTGAAACACCAAAAATATAAGATGGATTTTTATAATTTATTAATCATTCCTACCATTTCTAAGAAAAAATATTTAACATCACTTTTTGAGTTTGGGTAAAAAGCAATTCATACCATAGAGAATGCTCTAAAATCCATTTTTTAACCTCCTTTCTGAGCATTGTTTCACTATTTGTCCATTCTCATCATTTTGAAACTCTTTTATTTCCCATAATTTCTCACTAATTCTATGCCTGATCTAGATTTTAACTCTTATGATATCTGTACATTTATTCTATAAAAAGATAAAAAAATTCACCTGTGCCTCCTTATTTTATTACTAATGATGCTGTGCAGTTTTTAAATAATGGGCATTTTTATTGATAGGTTTTTTTAATGAATGAATAATCACTTGTAGATGTCATTGAGTGGGCTTCGTCAGTTTGTTAGGCTTGTCCTTTTTTTTAAGATCCAACCTTGAGGAAGACAAAGTTTCTCCTTCTGCTTTCTTGAGATCTGATATTACCACTGTCTCTTTCTAATGTCAGAGTTTACATGCATGATCATTAAATGTAACAAAACTACCATACATTCAGATAGGATCTCTTCAAGATACCGCATGACAATTTCATCACCTGTCACTATGATAAGTACTCTTAATGTTTTTCTAACTTCTAAACACTACTCAAATCTTTGAAAATATGACAGTTTAACAAATTCTTTGAATTTGCTCCTAAATATTATATGTGTTCTGGGTTAATCAGAATATGATGTAATAGGCTAAGAGCCATGAGTTCAATGATAGGAAGACTTACTTATTTTTGCTTTGTTTTATGGCCATCTGTTTCTTATTTAGCAATAAAAATTAATGAAAAACATGGAGAGGATAAAATCAATGGTTTAGAAAAAAAATTCCACGTTAATGGTGTGAAAAATTTTTTTAAAAAAGACATTCTTCTGAGAATGAACATACAGCATGCTTTTTAATCATAAAGACAATATTTTTTTATCAAATGATGATTATGAGAACTTACGTGTGTTATTGTATATATTTTCCCTTATATTTATGACCACCCATATATTCTTGACAAATATTATAACTCATGTTTTCCCTAGGTAATATATTTTGAACTACATGAGGAGAACAACCACGATTATTCTACTATCAGCAGAAATTCACACTAAGTGCATTGCATTTAGAGAGTAGACAAATGGTTAAATTAAAATAGCAGCTCCTAGCTTGCCTGTGGTTAGGTGACAAGGAAAAGTGGGCCAGGGCTGTTTTCCTTGTCAACTCCCTCCATTCTAGTGGTAGGTCTGTTCTCTCTGTTGACATGCATAGAGACAAATCTTTTAAATTCTTTGTGCCTTTACTAATGATAATATTCAACTTTTAACTAATGCATGTATTTATTAATGGATTTTGTCAATAAATGAGTAATAAATGAGGAAATTAGGTTAGATAGTCATTAAGTTACCTGCTAGTCTAGCATTCTGTGTTTCCATTTCCTAGGAAATACTGCGTTTAGTTGAACTATGAAATGACAAATGGAAAAAAATTCCAAGCCTAAACAATAACTTTCTGTTTTTTTAAACATTATCTCTGTCTTCTTACAGAATCATAAATTCAGTCTCACAATGAAAAATATGAAGGATTACTGAAGAAAAAATATTAAAAACTCTTCACAAATTGTAACATCTATTGATTGCTGCAAACCAAATAGCAAAACTATGTATTTTTGTATGTTTTCATTAGAATTTGAATAATACCAGAAGGTTACAAAGGTTGGAGGTAAGACAAAAAGGGTGTAGATATTATCAGCTAAAATTTCTCAGGTATTTAAACCTCAGTAAAATCTCAAGTATGAATATAGAAAACTTGTATGTAAACATCAAATAATTATCTATAGGAAACCATAGACATTATATGTAAATATGATACAATCAAGTGCATAATAAATATTTACTGCAAGTCATTGTCATTGTATATAAGACTGTCAAAGTCCTACCATCCGAATCATCTGCCGCTTTTCTCTTTGGAAATATCTTTATGTCATCTCCGCCCACATTCATATGGGGATGGATGTGTCTCATGTGATGGGAATCAAAAAAGAATGCTCTGAGGGCTGAAACAAAACCACAGAAACCATAAATTCCCTGAAGTTAGTTTAATTAACATATTTATTCATTTAGAGATGATTGCACCCATCCTTATTATATTTCAACTTTTTATTTATGGCAGGTAGAATGAAACTATTCTGAACATGTTTAGGCATGATAATTTATATAGTAAAATCTGAGTCAAGTTTAATTCTTTTTATTTTACTATAACACGTTGTTTATACTTATCTTTATTAAATTTGATAAAAGATAAAATGTATATGAACATGAAGAAACTATGTATTATAATTACCAAAGCAGAGAGTAAGAACTATAATATTTTATTAGAGGATGATATCTATAATAACTATATGGAGAGGGATTAATTAAGTTCCTTAGGATAATTTCCTTACCTGGTATATTTTCACCTTTTTCATGCAGAAACATCATAGAAATATATGGTCCTATATATTAGTAACAATGCTTGCTACTTTAATTTTGAGTAAGTGGTGAACCTCGATGAGATAATTTTTATTATATATCTACTGTTGCATAGCAGGATGCCACCAGGAAATATAGGAGAGATATATGCAATGATTATTTCAGAAAATGTAGTTTTGTTTCTTCTGAACAACTTACTTGGCATCTTCAATTTGATCCAAGATTCCTAATGTTCTAAGTATAAGGTTTCATGGAGCAAGAAACATTCTAACCTACTATATTGATAGCTTATATTATCAAAAGACAAAGGATCCCTAAAGAGAATTTTAAATATACTACATCAAGAAAATTTGTCAGTCACTATCATTGGTTAAGGTAGATCTTAACAAGTCACGAGATGACTAACAGAATGGAAAGGGAGCAATGTACTCTGAGCATTTAAATGCTCTAAAGTTCAGGACTAGGAAAAGATGGAGGCTGTAGGAATAAGGCAATGCTCATATATTCATCCTTTATTCATGCCACTCTTGCAATATGTACTGCATTCATTTCTACATTGATAAAACAACTGCCTTTTTAATCAACAGTGTTTTAAATACTCTCCTTCCCTTTTGAGAATGGAGTGTTTAGAAAATACTATTGCTGTGAAATTGACCTTGACTTCTTACCCACATCACTTGAATTAGTATCAAACTGAGTGGTCTTTTGGAAGTTCTTAGAGATCCTTAAGGTAGCTTGTTCAGCTGCATGCATCAGTTTTGTAAGATGAATTCTTCTATGAGTTGCAGGTAACTTGTCCCAGACTATAAATGTATCCTTTTGAACAAAATTATTCACAGTTTTTACTAATTCCTGTTGAAAAAAATTGTATCTTTTAAAAATGTTGGAACCCTTCATTGATCACAGATGTAAGGGAAATTTTGAACCTCAATAATATTGAATTAAAGTTCAACATACTTACAGCAAGAGTTGAATTAGAAAGGGTGTCCTTGTCTGAGTTAGTTCTATTGATGTTTCCCAGTAATGGTGATGATTCTGCCAATATTTCTATATATGTAATTATAGCCATCGGGGAAAGATCTTTCACAGAATTCTTATAGACTTCTTGTAGTAAAGCCAGGGGTTGGTCTATATGTCTAATCTGAACAAAAATGAGTTCAGAAAAAATGAAAACAGTTTAGAGTACTACTGGATCGTTTCAAGGATAAAGGTTGTATGTTAAATTTATTTCAAGTTTGGCTTTCGTCTTATACATTAATAACACAAAACCCAAACCATAACATGTGGCACTGAAACCCAAAATTACTTACCAAAGCTTAGCAAATAATTTAAAAAGCGTAGAAATTACTTCAGAAAAGGAAAAGCATGTTTGAATTGATAATTTAAAAAATTTGGCTTTTAAAAGATATAACTTGAACTAGCTTTTAATGAATGAAAATTCATTTACAATGTAATAAAATGGCAATTGCTTTAGCTGCTTGTTAATTAGTCATGTTGAGATTCACACTTTCAATCACACAATAATAGTTTTATAGGTGTCCTATTTTTTATTTACTCTCCAAAATATTTACTATAGAGAACAAAATCTAGATTCATTCAACTGTGGCTCCTTAAAATGTGGGAATGGGCCTGATATCAAAGGGTGTTTTTGCTATTTGGTTCATCTACTTTCATTACGCATTGGAAAAGAATTTTACAGTATATTGAACATTCATAAATAGCATAAGTTAAATATGTGAAAGTCTTCCTCAAGATTGGGGATTTTCAGATTATTCCTATCTGTAACTCAAATAAATAGTTAGATCTTTATATGTAAATAGTTTCAACTCTTCATGATAATCAACTGCTTGTTACACTTTTTAAAAAGTGACATTGAAAAAAATTTAACTAAATCAAAATGTCAAAGTATTCCATGAAAAACAAATACCACATGGTCTCACCTATAAGTGGAACTTAATCAACAAAACAAACAAGCGAAATAGAACCAGAGACATGGAAATAAAGAACAAACTGACAGTGACCAGAGGGGAGGGTATGGGGGGAGGAGAGTGGTTGGGAAAAAGAAAGGGAAGAGTCAAGTCAAAGGACATGTATAAAGGGTCCACAGACAAAGACAAGGGAAGGGGGAGGGTTGAAAGTGGAAGGTGAAGGGGTGGGTAAGACAGGGGGAAGTAATGGGAGGAAATGGGGACAATTAAAACTGAACAATAATAAAAATTTTTTAAAAAGTCAAATAAAATTTTAATTTAACTAGTCTACTTACTTTTGTTAAAATTTTATCAATATTTGCAGCAATACAAACATTATCTAAATGGCAGTCTGCATTCACATTTTCTGTGGAAGAAGAAAACAGATCATATAGTAAGTTTTAAAAATATTTTTCCTAAGGTGATTATACTGATTCCAATGATTTTGCTTACTCATTTAAACATTAAAAGCACATCCTTAGCATGAACCTTTTCGTTCTTTATTCAAATAAAATTTAGTTTTATTTTTCATTATTCATTATTTTAACAATTTCATTCATAATAAAATTTATTCTTTAAATACATAATATTTTATGGAAAATGGAAGAAATATGGGTGGATTAACTACATCAAACATGTAGTCTACATCTTCAATTAAGAAAACAATACTTTTTTTCTAATTTCATTTTACAGACAACAAAGGAATACTGGCACATTTCTGGGAGGTGTACGTAGCTCTTTGACACCTCGCCACTGTGCAGTACATAGCTTGCATAGTTGTTTGATAATTTACCTTGGCAGTAAGTGCCATCATGAGGTGTGAACTGTGCTTTTCCTGTGGATGTCCGATAACCTTCCTTGCAGGAGCAGTTGTACCCACCATCCACGTTTAAACATACTGCATGATCTCCGCAGGCAACTGATTCACTGCACTCGTCTATATCTGGAAATATTAGAAAAAGTAATTTTTTAATTTAGTACTCATATAGATGTTACATTGTTGATAAAATTATTATGTGCAGTGAATGATTTCATAACAAATTTTATAAGAATGCAAGAAAATCCCATCATCTGGAAAAAGCTAGACAGAGCTAACTTAGCTACAAATATCTGTTTGATCCTGATTTGTCCAATCCATTTTGACAGCGGTGGACTGAAAATGTTATTCATAGGCCAAACTCTTGAATAGTTTTCTGAATAGCATGATTCATCAACAAAGTCATTAAAGTAATTTTGCCATCAACTATGTAATATTTAGTCCTAATTTAATAAAAACCCAATTTATAACATAATTTGTTTTTTAGTATTAAACATAATTAATTATAATAACTCTGTTTAGATAAATCTGGAGAATGAAAAAGAATAGCCTAGTTCCTTTCCAAAGCTTCATTTTTGTATGTAAGTTAATCTAAAAATTAAGATGTAGTAGAATGTGTGATTCAATCTTCTTAAAATTCTACCACAATTTATTAATTTTGTTCAGGTTATATTATATAATGATTCTTAAAACACACCCAACATAGATAAAGGAACAAATTTTACAGAATTAAGTCTTAGATTTTTCAGTAGCTATATAGCAAAGCCCCAATAAAAATAATTGGTTTTAAGCTCACATAATTTATATTCTTAATTTAGAATTTTACATACTATAGTGAAATATATCTTAAAGTAATAAATATGGTATAAATACTCTGCCATTAGGCAGCGTTCCAGTAGGGAATGATTCCAAGAAACTGAAGTCCTGTTTGTTACCTTAAACTAATGCAAAGATTTTTTGTTTCCAGCCTAGCTCTGACATCTTAGAGCTACTCTGTTAGATTAATGAATAAATCTGTACTCTTAAGTATACAATTTTATTTTAAAAAACGAATAGAGTGGTACAGTGCTGTTTGTCATAGAAAAGGAAAGTAATCAAAGTTCAATTAAAATGTCATCTAGTTAGTTATCTTAAATGCACTTACACTAATTTTTCATTTAAAAGTGCAATAAAGATACATAGAAATACTAAAACTCATACCACACAAAACTGACACTGACAAGAAACGTCTTGCCAGATTCCTGAAGAAATTTCTATTAGCTAGAAAAGTGATGGTACTAGATTTAAGAAGACAGTTAACAGGGCTGAATAAAAGACAGAAAATCCCTCGTTCTTTTGCCAAATCTATACATTCATGATCTGTGTTGCCCAGAAATCCGAGTACATTACTTTTAAAGAAAGAGAACCATTGCTCTAGCATCCTCACCCTCTTCTGCTCATTTCTATATATGAGTTCGGAAACTGCCACTCCAAAAAGAAAAAGGAAAAAAGACAAAATAAAGTATGGGGTAAGTAATAATAGTAGATTGACTCAAAGTTTGGAGAACCACCAGGGAACGCATTCCAGGTTGAGCTGAGGAAAAGAAGCCAGATAGGAGTGCATGCTAGGGTAATTATTTCTCATGAAATCAATGAAGTGAGAAAAAAGTATGAGAAAGCAAGAGAGTAGTCCTTGTTGAAGCAATGCTGAAGAAGTAGCAAGACTGTAACCAATGGGAAAAACCCCAAAGAAAGTGTAAATACATCCACAAAATATCATGAACAGAACAATTTCTTTCATGGATAAGAAAGCTATGTTTTTGAATGCCTGTGTTTCGCATCTTTAGATGCCTTCTCGGGTTTAACAAAAAACATGGTGCTTTTCTAAATTTCAAAATCACTTAAACAGTTCTTGGGAACTTCATCCTACACCCAGCCTCTGAGCAACATACAGATTTTGCTCTGCAAACTCAATTTCCATCTTCCCGCCTGTACTGTGGACCCAGATGTACACAATCTCGGTGCTCATAACTGGCTGTTTCAGCTCTCCCCTATGCGTTCTCCTCACCCTGTGCTCATAGAGAAAATCATAAAATATTGAAAAAATATCCTATGCCCAAATGGGATGACACTGGATTAGCCAAACTGAATGCGAGTGCTATTTTACAGCAAAATCCACACTAACCTCTCTTGCAATTTCTTGCAGGGCTTAATTGGTCTGGAGCTAATAAAACAACTATGGATCCTCCCTAACTTTATATTATTCATTAATTTTGGGACCTTGGGTAATGCTATAAAAATACTTCTTAACTCCAGAGAGTTCTTTCTCGTAACAGATGAGGAAATGTACGTGAAAGTGTTTGGAGCAGTGCCTAAGATGCAGCAGGAACCTTATATTGTACTTAGAAATCGGGTCCAGTGATTTTGTTTATACTATGATTTTTCTTAATAGCAGGAGCCCTGTGACTATGTGGGTTTGAAGAAAACAGATTGACAATGAGTGTCTCAGGTTTCTATGCCTTGGAACCAAAACTGTGAGAGGGAAAAAGAATCCCTTCCCCTTCTTAATGAAAGCAAAATAGCTACTATGTAATTATTTCAGTCAAGCTAGAATTGACAAAGCATATTTAAGAATTGATCCTCTTTTTCCTCTACCAGTCTAACTCCTGGCTTAATAATGCTAACTTGATTTCTCTAAATGGTAGGCACATTATAAAAATCATTTGCTTGTTTTGCACATCAAAAATTTCATTTGCTACTTTTTCATTAATAAGTTTATACTTGTTTTTCATATCTACAAAGAGCCAACCCAGAAGAATATTATCAGAATTTTCTTTCAAAACATGATCATATGATTGATTCTTACAATTTTCATCAATAGCTGAATTTTCTAAAGTTGTTTAACTCACAGGCTTCAAAGAAAAGATAAAATGTTCAATTACTGGAAGTAATTTGCAGAGACAAAATTGGATGTTAATATTATTCAAAGCCAGAGAAAAAATCTGAAACTATAAGAGTACCCAGGGAAATAAGACATAAAAGATTACAAGCAGTAAACACAACTCTTAAGCACAACGGCAAACATGAAGGTGTTCTTCGGTTCTACTCATTTGGTGATGGGAGAGTCACTTTACTATTGAATGCCATTTGTGAAGTGCCAGTCTGGAACTAGGTCTTTGGGAAGCTGGGCCTCTGGAGTTTTTTTTTCCACTGTGATTTCAAGATGAAGAAAATTATTTATGATGCTAAATCTTACTCAAAGCCTTCTGCAACAAAATTCCATTATCTGTGTTAAATTGTATTTGGATATAGACTAAAGGTAAAGAATTTCACTTGAGTCATTTCTTGACCTAACCTGGAGTTTTTCATTATCTATTTATAAAGGTTCTTAATGACTATAATTATCAGACATGTCAAATTTTAGTATAAGCTAAACTTTCAAGAGGCAATACATTATAAGGTGATACACTAATGTATAAAGAGAACAGAATTATAGTTCTCTGTTCAAATTCCCTGAGGATTATCATAGTGCACAACAAAAATTACTACAAGTCTGGAAAAAATAAATAGCTGCTCTGCTTCTCAAAAAGGTTTAATCCTTAAGGACAACAAAAGTGGTGAGAAATAACAATTTTCCAGAGAATGAGTTTTTCACAGAATAATCCATCAAACAAAACAGGTAGAAACTGAAGGACTCAGTATTGGGTACTGAATTTTAATACAGTTATTGTATTTACAGATTACTTAAAATAGCTGAAAAGGGAATTAGTGAGAAATCAGGGCCATTCTCAATAATAAATGAATATTGGGAAAAAGAGTTCTAAATTACAAATGTATTACACTCCCATAAAATATGGGCATTAAATCACCTTTACGTGTGTGTGTTTTCTCTGTGTCTCTGATTCAGTTTTTTTCTAATATAGGAATTCTATACTTGTAAGGAACACAGAGAAATAGAATCCTTTGTGGATTAAAAAGTAAACATAATCAGATAAAAATGCAAGGTATCTTCTAGGGACAAGAAGGAATGAGAGCACAATTAAAACTGTATTAAATTCCAGGGATTAAGATGTCGCAGATTTGTTTTCACTTACTCGGACATTTCTAGTAAATCTTACAGAGCTACATAATTAGAACTTGACTGTTAAAGGTAGAATAATCACATTAAATAACATTCTAAGAAGACTAACAGTAAGAGTATATAGAGGCTTAAGAAGAACAAAGAGTGAAGGACTCTAAGTTTTCTGGGCAGAGTTTCATGTTTATCCTGTTTCCCCCGTAACTGTAAATCTACATTCCAATAAAAATATTTGCTGCACACACTAAAGATAAAATTATTATTCAACAAAATAGTATTATTCTCTCATATTTTAAATCTTTTATGCCCCTGCAATGTCCCTGAATCTTGGCATTTGCATGATTCAGATCAATTGTGAGATTTTAATGCCCTCCCACTTCAGCCTCCTGTAGAAATAACAATGGCTTTTTAGATGCAAGGCTGTGATCTAAGTCTCCCTTTATCCTAAATGAATTGGGAGTAGTTCTGTACTTCCCTTGACAATAAAATGAGTAGAATAAAATCTTTCCTGTTTACACAGCAGAGTAAATGTTATGAACCACAAGTACATGATAATTTCTTTGATACAGACATTTCACTGATAAATTTTCTTTGAACGTTTATCTGCTAGCTCATCATGTTGTTAATAATAACGTTGCCAGGTTTCTGCTCAGTTTACTGATGAGAATCTCACTAGGGACCTAATTAAAGACCTTAGTGTGATCTAGATTAACTGGGACCTCTCTCTTTTATCTAACTATGTAAAGGAGAAACAGTACATTTATTCTGTCCATGTTCTAGTCCTGAGTTCTAGTCTCACATCTATTCCTGGCTCTGTGGTTTCACTCTTAGGGCCTCAGTTTATCTATTAATCTTGTAGATAATTATCAATCATGATTAATTATACTAGTCGTTGTTAAACTAGGCTATATTTTAGAAACCTCAAGTAAGATGATTTATAATTTATTTTCAAATATAAAGTCTTTCACTTCAGAAAATTTTCTTCTGAAAATTGTTCATCCTTTGAAATTTCTCATCTTTCCATCTCAGACTATAATACAAACTCTATAGGATCTGGTAAATCAAATGGATGACCACATTACAATAGAAGGACGTTTCAAAACATCTAGATTCTTTCTTCAGACTCAGTTTATTTCACTTGGGGATTGAATTGAAATTACTATCCACCCCAGAGGATTAACATTTTTTTGTTGTTGTTTAATTACAGCTGTCCCCATTTCCCCCCATTTTTCTCCCCTGCCCTACCCACCCCCCACCTTCCAGAGGGTATTTTAGCAAAACTGAAATGATTTTCTAAATAGGACTCCAGTGTTCAGAAAACCTTAATGCGGATCTTAAGTGTGACTAACTTTTTGAAGGAAGTAGTAAAGCACTAGAACAATTCTTTTCTAAGTAATGTCTAACTGAACGTAGTCAAAGAAAACTTAGAACCCATTTCAGCATGTGTAGTTATAAAAGCATCAATATTTTGTGATGCAAATAATAATTTTCTTGTTAGTATTTTAAAGTGTAAATATTCTGTTGTCATCATGGTTCATGGTTTTTGTTTTGTAAACTATTTGACTTTTCTCAAAAAAACCTTTTTCTTGGATAAATATTCCATAGAAACTGATTAGACAACATTGGAGAAATAAAGGAATTAATAAAGTTTCTGAAAGTATTAAATAGGGTATAATCAAGGACTGGCAGAATTTGGTTTAAATATTATTTAACTTGTGGAGGTAATAAGCATTAAGAGGTAGGTGCAGATTTGAAGTGAGACAGTGGGCTTACCTACGCAGACGGTTCCATCATTAGTGATAAATCTTTCTTGGTTACTGCTGGATCTAAAACCAGGTTCGCACATGCAATAGTAGCTTCCCTCTGTGTTAGTGCAGTTAGCATTTTCACCGCAGGACTGGGTTAAATTTCCACATTCATTATCATCTGTGGAAATATAAATTTAAAACATTATTTTGAGAGAACTGAGATGAAGTCTTAGTATCTTCTATCAGCATTTGGGAATTTTGGCTGCTAAATAGTTTAAGGCAATACAATGTTTTTCCCTAAGAAAAGTTAACACTAAAGAATTCACATTCTGTATCAGTTTTATTCTTGTTTATAATGTAAATGTTTCTTTGTAGTTGCAAAACCAAATAGAATCTCTTACTTCAAAAGCAGTGAATATAGTTGTTGAGTCTACAATGAAATATTTTTCATATTTTATATGTAATTTAATTATGTCGATTTGTGAATTTATAATACTCATTACAATCAGTCAATAGCATTCAATAAATTAAAAATGAAAAACCAGAGATTACAAATTAACATGCTGCAATCATGTAAATTTATTTTGATCACTTTTTCCCTACCAGGTTTTTGGATTGGCTCTATATCCCTTCATTTATTCATTAATGCATTAATTCATTACTATATACACATTATATTTTTCTAGAGAAGTGTACACAAATACACAAAAATTATGTCATGGCCCAGGATTTCTTAGATTTTCTTTTTTTGGATTAATGTTTTTCTTTTTAAAAATTAAAAAAAATTATAGGGTGATAGTGATCAACAAAATTATATAGGTTTTCATTCTACAGTTCAGTAATACATCATCTATATATTGCATTGTGTGTTTACCACTCAAAATCAAATCTCCTTCTGTCACCATATATTGGGCCCACCTTCCTCTTTACTGCCCCCACACCCCTTCCCTCTGGCAACCATTGTACTGTTGTCTGTGTCTGTGAGTTTTTGTTTGTTTGTATGTCTTGTTTGTTCACTTGTTGCTTTTGGTTTTCTATCACATATTTGAATGAAATTATCATTCATGGTGGTCAAGGTATGGAAAAAAAAAAAGTGCCCTTCTATAGGTGATTGGATAAAGAAGATGTCGTACATATGTACAATGGAATACTCAGCCATAAGAAAAGATGAAATGCTGTCATTTGTGACAACCCTTAAATTGTTATAATTTGTCAGAAAATATATAGGTTCAGAAGCCCTTTGTAAAATCAGAAAGTAGATTTATTTTATTTGTCAAATAAATAGAAATCAAGTGCTTCTCAGAAGTGGTCATGATGAGCTGGAGGAGAAAGAGAATATCTTCAGGTAACATTAACTCCTGTTGTGGATTAAATTGTATCTCCCCCAAAGTAAGTTTATGTCCTGATCCTATGTCTGTGAAAGCAACTTTATTTCAAAACAGGACCTTTGCAGATGTAATCAAGACAACACAAAGTTATAGTGGATTAGTTGGACTCTAATCCAATACCCGGTGTCCTTATAGTATGTGGGGAATTTGGATATGGAGACAGAGAGAAAAAGGCTACATGCAGACAGGGGCAGAGTTTGAAATGATGCAACTGCAAGCCAGGGAATCCCGTGTATAACTGGCAACCCGTAGAAGATAGTAAGAGACAAGATAGGATTCTTCCCTAGGCCCATCAGAGGGAGCGTTCCAATATTGGAAGAGAGGGCTCTTCCAATAATTTGATTTCAGACTTCTAGCCTCCAGAACTGTGAGAGAATACATTTGTGTTGTTTTGAGTCACCAAATGCATTCTAGTTTGCTAGGGCAGCCCTGGAAAAAGAATAGATCCAAATTAATCAACCTAGGATAGGTAAGATTGCTTAGAGAGAAGGAAGGACGCTAAAGCAAAAAATGTCAGGCAAAGGTACAAGCACTGCGCCATTTCTGAAGGCAGAGGGAGAAGTCATGTCTGAGGAGCAGAGAGAGAAATTATAGGGAAATAGGTGTAAAAACAAGTCAAGCCTGAAAAACGTCTTGGATTTCTATTCTCCATTTTACTCAAACTACATTTAATTTATTTTTAAAGGATGAATTATATAACATTTAATTCATACGCAAGCTATTGCACACATATAATGAATACTAAGAGTTGGAGGCTTTTTCAAGTTTTATAAATATTAATTCACTTAATCCTCACATAAGCTCTAGGAAGTAGGTACCATTATTATTATCTTGAAGGCATGAGGAAAATAAGGCATAGAGAGGGAAAGTCATTTGCCAATATCACACAGCCATTTAATCTAAAAACACCTGGTACAGGTGTTTTGATCTCAAAGCCTGTTCTCTTATCTGTTACATCCTGCAGTCTCTTTGAATATCATTTTTAAAAGACTAAATATATTCTAAAGTGTATCTAATGAATTACAGATCTATTTTGAGAGAAATAAAATGAAAACTTTATCTGCATTATATTTAAACTTAAATTTTATGTCCACTTATTCATTTCAAACTTTAAGGATGTAAGTATGGAAGCTAAAGTTAACATTTGACAGACAACTGGAGGTAAAGTCCTCTCTTCTTTCATAAATGACTATTATAAACAGATCATGTAAAATGTGCAAATCCTATTATTTCAAGATATTCAACCTATATTGCTTTATTCAATAATTTTATTTAATATATGTTTTATTACTTTTATTGTATTAATTATAATAGGCCAACTTCTATAAATATATAAAAACATGTAATGACTCAGGACAATAAAGGTTATTTAATGCTGTAGTCAGAAATCAGTGTTCAGTTTGATGGTGAGGCTTCTTCCTCAATGTTTCAGGGTCCCAGGTTTGTTTCATGTAATGGCTCTACCACCCCATAGGTCCTTCAAGCTGTCTGTATGCATCCAGATAGGGAGTTAGGGTTAAATAGAGCATAAGATAATAAGAACTTTGCCAATAAATGGCACCCAACAGTTTCATCCACATCCTATTCACCAGAATTTATTCAAATGGTCACGCCTAACTACAAGGGAGGCTGATGGTTGTAGTTCAGCTGTGTGCCCAGGAATAAGAAAGAGATTTTGAACAGCCAGAAGTCTCTGAAATACTTATTTTTTCACAAGTATAATGATACTTGTGTAATGAAACGAGATACACATAGGAATACGAAAAAAATATCAAATATAAGAAAATCTATTTGATTAATAGCAAACTCACATAAATTAAGTGACTGGAACACCAAAGAGAAGAGAAAGGTATATTTTTAAAATTATTATAATTTCCTCATTCAATAGATATTTAAATTAGGCACAACCATTGCATTAATAACTTTTACTCTTCCCCTGGCCAACCATTTATTTTGTATACATCTTTTTATTTGTTGTGATATTTTGGTATTGTGCCTTTAATGGTAATAGAAGAGCTATGGCGCTGTCTGCTTTGTAGAACATGAGCATCTTGACAGGCAGTTGATGACCTAAGCAAAGAAGTGCAGGGTGTGTGGGTGTGGCGAAAGAAGGCTGAAAGGGTAAATAATGGATTCGTTCACTTTATGTGAGTGGGGAAGGAGGTCAGAAAAGACTTCCTCCAGTCTTGAAAGATGAGGTATTTTCTTGTATTACATTTGCATATCATTCTGCTTAGATATAATTTTACATGTTATAAAACAGTTAAAAGATGTCATGAACAGAAAAAGAAATAATGTATCTGATATATTTCCACCTCTACCTGACTATAGGGTGGCTTCATAACTCGTAGCTTCTATGGAAACCCCTTTAAGACATGACTGACATGGTGACATGACACTAGCATTTATTAAAGTCTCCTGATGGACCAGGCACTGTGCTAAGAACTTTGTATACATGATCTGACTTGCATCTTTAATCCTCATATAAACCCTATGAGACATATATTACCTTCATTTTGTAAGTAATAAAATTGAAATATAAAAAGTTGGATTACCTTCTTTCAAGGAACATAACTAGTAAGTGGCAAAGCTGGATTCAAGCCTCAGGTATTGTGAATGTCAAAGTGATCTTATTTTTCTTATATACTACATTATAAGATACATTAAATATGATCTTATTTTTCTTATATACTACATTTTCTTATATAGTACATGGTAATAACCACTATTATTTATTGAGTGTTTATTATATGCTAGTCATTGCAATCAGGAGATTATTATAAAACGGAAAATACATTGTGAATACCTCACAAGGTTGTCAAGAGGTTTAAAGGAGTTTATGTGCAGGTGATGCTTAGATGGGTTCTTAGCATGTAGTAAGTGCTATGTGCAGGTTTCTAGTCTCATTTAAAAGCATTATTATTGATAGATAAGTAAAAGAAATCAGCTCTTATTAAACTCTATTTAAAATTCTTAACAGCTATCTGATTTTTAGCATTTAATGTAAAGTCCTTCATAAGAAAATGAGACTCATCTCTTCTTTATGTAGACATGAGCTTCCAAAGTTTGGGAATCAGTTTAAATCACTCATCTTTACATATATATATGTATGTAATAAAGATATTTGTAAAGGATTTATAATGTAAGATCTCAAAATGCTCAGGGATTCCATGAGTATGAATAGAATGTTTCAATATAAAATACAAAAAACATCGAATGTGTTTCCCCATAGTTCAGTTTTAAAAATTCCAATAATTTTATGGTCCTCATCTACTTATTGTAATTTTTGAAAGAATGATAAAAGGAGAGAAAATAAA
Organism: Mormoops blainvillei; assembly: GCA_004026545.1. Classification (NCBI taxonomy): domain Eukaryota; kingdom Metazoa; phylum Chordata; class Mammalia; order Chiroptera; family Mormoopidae; genus Mormoops; species Mormoops blainvillei. The sequence continues at coordinate 189,797 of PVJD01000623.1, read as the reverse complement.
AATCATTTGTAATGCTACTACATTCATCTTTTGAGTCATTTGCATTTTAAAGTTAATTCAGATGATGCAGAATACTTACTACTGTGTATGGTTTAAAAAGCACCGTTATGATAACATTTTTGTAAGAGTTACTTTATGCTACTAAAAGTTATACAAAACATCAATGAAATGATGGCATTTCATTTTGTGTTGTGCAAAAAAAAAAAAATTTACTTTACAAAGGTTCTCTGGAAAGACTATCACATATTTAAGACTTGTCCTTGACTCTTTAGTATTCGATGAGATCCATAGCTCAACAAATGTAAAATTTTCATTACTATGAGAATTTTTTTGTCAACTTAGATGTATCTCATGGTAAGACTGGTGAGACCCTGCGTTAAGACACCTTTCCTAGCCTGGGGCAGGCCCGTCCCTAAAACAAAAGAACCAAGCATCACCTAGAGTGTCTTTTGCTCTGAGCTCACACCCAAATCCCTACTTTTGGCATACCACTATTTCAATTGCTTAGAAAAACCAGTTGAAATGAAAAACTAGTTAGCCCATGAGAAGCAAGACCATTATCTCCAATGTCTACAGCAACAGTAAGCCTGGCCTCACACCTAAGATTTTTCTTTTTGTTTGTTTTCATGTTATAACATCAGGCTCTTTTTATCTTACCACAGGTACACTCTGACATTTTGAGTTCTAATCTTTTGTCCCCTTGAAAATTCTAATCTCCAGCATGTGACCTGATTTATTCTTGGGTGAATAGAAACAAAGCAATAGAAGGGTTTTGAGCTCCCCCTAGAGGGCAGCTACTTGGATACATATGAACAAAAGTTGAGTTCTCAAAAACTTGGGTAGGCAAGGCAGGTATTAATTAACATTTGACTCCATCAGCCAGATAATAGAAGGATGGTGTGACTTGTGATACTGGAAGTTCATGCCTCATCTAAAGAATTTAAAATTTAAAAAATTTAAAAGCATATTTGAAACACTTTCCTAAGATTTAACATTTGCTAGGCATTTGTCACTCCTATGAGAAGACACATGGAGTTGAAGGACATGAGTAAAACTGCCGAAAATATAATAATAAAGTAAGATAAGTTGTGAATGACCTTATATAAAATGTTGGTGTCAATACTTTATTAACCTAGGTCTAATTATTAATTTGTCTGTTTTGTACAGAGATATATTATGCCATTGGTCCTCAATCTTTTTGGCACGAGAGACAGGTTTTTCCATGGACTGGGGGCTTGGCGGACAGGAAGTGGAGTGCCGGCGAGTTTCGCCTGCGGGTCCCTGTTCACCTCTTGCAGTGGATTGTGTGCAGGGTGGGGTGGGTGCGGGGCAGAGACTGGAGGCAGAGCTCAGGGGAGCTTCCCTGGGGGCCCAGCCTGGTTCCTAACAGGCCATGGACCGGTACTGGTCCGTGGCCCTGGGGGTTGGGGACCCCTTTTAATTATGCAACTTTATATGTCTATATATGCATATATACTCAGAAAGCAAACATATATGTCTATGCATGCATACAAAATGAGACTGCATTATTTAAGTTAACTGAGAATAGCTCACAAATTGAACACAAGCATTTAAATCAAGTTAAATAAAAATATTTCACACACATTAGTTTTGATTCAATTATTCAGTTACTTAAATATTTATAGAGTTTCCCAGTTCCCAGATGTGAATGTCTATAATGGGAAGTAAGTAAAAATTAATCAAAAAGTCAGAATCGGTGCCCTACTGTCAGAGTTCACATTTTAAAGCAAGTTAACACAGGAGCATATAATTGAGGTGTTATTAAAATAAAAAGTTTCAATTTTTATCTCAAAATTTGCCTGCCTTCACAGCATACTGGGAAAAGTTCATATTAACTTTGAAAGGATTGTGCTCTCAGATCAGTTATTGGTAATACAGAGAATGATGAAGATTTTATCCCCTGTGGTCTGTAGCTATAAAAATGATATGCAAAAATACAGTGAAAAGGACTCAGTAAGTCTGAGATATTGGTTAGAGTCCAAGAAAATGGGCCACTTTATATCACCTAATTGTGTCTGTAAAAACAAATTAACATGCCAGTATGTTATCTGAACTCCAACACATTTCTAAAAGTCTTGAGTAACATATTAATAGGCAAAAAATAAAGAGACTGACAATGCTTTTTGTGTGTTTTTCCACCATGTGGTTTTGAACATTTGACCTCTTACCCTCCTTATCAAGAATTTGGAAATATAAATATTTTGTTATCTATCACCAATCTTCTGCAGTGAATATACAATATGAATGTATTCCCTCATGGTCTGGCTCAAATCTTGTTCCATAAAATACCACTTACCTGAAAGTAACTCAAAGTAATATATAAATTTGAATTATTTAAATTGCCTTACACTTTCCAGTGTCCAGCTTCATAATAATAAATTTTCAAGGAGATAGTTTCTTTGGTTCGGGATAAGATAGGAAAATAGAATACTGATACTTTAGTGCTATTATTTCCATTGTTAAAATCAATTTGTCAATAATGCTACCAAATCTCTTAACTCTACATTTAATCCTTCTTATGGGATTATAAAATAAATATTTAGGTTAGGATGCCACCTGTAAAATTCATTGATACATTTAAAATGGAGATAAACTTTTAAAATTTATTAAAAACAGTTAATAAATATTTGACATTCTTTCAGCAAAAATTCTTACTGGGTTATGTCTAATACACTGAGCTGAGGGATGCAGAAACAAAGGCATTCAGTAAGAGGATCCATGGCTTCTGGAGAAGACGGGCAAAAATCCAAATCATTAGAACATGGCCTGTGTAACAAATAAAAAAGGCATTTAGTAGAACAGTGGTAACTTGTAAAAGAGAATGGTTTCCTCAACAAGTTTTGAGGATAAAGGTGTGAAGGTGATTTACAGCAAAGGTTTATAAGAGGAGGAAATACTTGAGCCAGGCATTGAAGTACAATATAAGAAGTTAGCCAAAAAAAAAAAAGTGGATGGTCTCAATAATCCATTCAGACAAAGGAAAAAGTTTACCAAAATGCCTAGAAGCCTGCAGGAGCAGCAACTTTAGAGAACTCTATTGTTGAACACCGGGTATGAAGGTAAAGATTATAAGAATCGGAGCAGGTAGGCATGGCCTAACCTTGGAAAACACTTGCTAAGAATTTTGGACTATATTCATTGGATAAAAGATAGCCATCATCAGATCATATATAGTGAATAAGTCAGATGTGACCTGAATTTCAAAACAGTTTTGAAATGTAAAGAAAACTAACTAAGATCCAGGTAGACCCAGCAGAACATTGCAAGCCATAAAGAACTCGAAAGGTGGGTGGAATATATTTCAGAAATATTTCAGTGTTAAAAATCAGTAATCTGGGGAAAGAAAGTGGGTATGATTAAACGAAATTAGACATGACTTGAACATAGTGTCATCTAGCTAATGGCTACATGTGAATCTTTATAATATTATTTTTAGTTCTGTGCATTTGAAATTTTTCAAATTTAATAATTTAAAAAATATCAGTGGCGATTAGAGACTAATTAGGTAAGAGTTACTTGGAGAGGGAGGAAATAAGGATGACTCTCAGGCTCTGACCTGGAAGGATTTGGTGGGTAAATTGATCCACTGATGGAAATAAGAAGCAGCAGAGGAGGAGTCTTTTTCTGGGCTGAGAGAGTGAGTTCACTTTTGGACATGGAAAAACTGAGGTTACTAGAGGACATTTAGATAGAACTATCAACTGTTGGAGTCAACCTTATGCCATAAATTGTTTAATCACAAGGTGGAGCTCAAGGCTCCCTTCTTTTCTTCCAGAGGAAGCATCAGAATCAAGAACCTGGAATTTACTAGGCTCCAGTGCAAGGGGCAAGCCTGCCGTCTTCCTTTGCACTTATCTCTGGATGGTCCCTCTCTCCAGAATCTACCTGCTTTGATCGCAGTACTGTAAATGAACTTCACCAGAGACATTACTGCATCCTTGTTTTTCCTTTTTTTGTTTGTTTTTTTGGTTTCTTGGGTTTGCCTCTTCTTACCAACTGAGTGATAACATCCAGAGTTTAGAATGTAAGAATAGAGAAGAAGGAGCAAGGACGTCCCTCAATAGGTTTTTTGTTTGTTTGTTTTCAACCAGTGTTGACCAGAAAAATTCTTGGAGTTCCACATGGTTCAGTCCGGAACCCAAAAAACCACACAGGGGATTAAACTAATAAAAAAGATGCATGTGCCAGAAATAAACTTTCTCAATACTGCGGTGCCGAAATGTGCTTGAGTATAGCAAGCAGACTGAAAAAATGTGTAAATAATGAAGATTAGCAATTTGGGCACTTATGAGGTTGTAAGTGCTTTAGCTCATATAGTTATTGCAATAACGATAACCTGCATGACCTTTTCCACAGGAACAACTGTGAACCTACTTTTGCCAACCCCTGTACAGTATTTTTGGGCAGTTTGAACCTACTGTTGGTGGTTGGTTACTCAATTATTGTGGGCCTATATTAAAAACTAGATCAACATGACTTAAGCCTCATAATCATGAAAAGGGGGAAAATAGTTTTCAAGTATTCTGCTAGAGGGCTCATCTTATTTTATTTTCTATGATAACAAGATGATTGATAGTTTCCCATTTTACTTAAGAGGAAACTAATGCCTGGATGGGTTAAATCATACCAGTTTAGAGAGATTCCATTGGACACAGTTTTTACAGTTAAGACTGCCTGGCTCTAGCCGTGGTTGGTGTGGCTCAAGCAGTTGGAGCATCACCTTCTCCTAAAACAAAAAGTTGTGGGCTCTGTTCTGGTCAGGGCACATATCAAGGTTGTGGGTTTGATCCCTGGTCAGTTGGGGTGCAAATGAAAGGGCAACCAATCGATGTTTCTCTCTCACATTGATCTCTCTCTCTCTCCCCTGCCCCTTGCCCCTTCCTCTCTCTCCAAAAAGCAATGAAAAAAATGTACTTGGGTGAGGATTTAAAAAACAAAAAAGGTCGGCTTGGCTCCAAAGACCAAGATAAGTCTTTTCATTGTAGAGTGAGGTGTGCATTGTCATAAAGTGTGCTTCTAAAGAAAGCACATGCTATGGGCATCTAACTCTCAAATTCAAGAGTGATATTGAATACCCTAGTAATGAAATATTTTTGGCATCAAACCATGTAATTATATTGCTTCCTGTATAATAAATTAGAATTTTACTGGTTTTATAAGACACTAATACTTCAGAATATGAATAAGATTTTATTTTGTATTCAATTTTTCAACATATTGACCACAGATGGGGAAAGTATAATAAAAATAAAAACATTATCCTCTCTTTTCTTAGCACTTGAGATAGTATTGGTGGGGCTCAAATTAATTGTAACAACTTGAAAGCCAAGAAACCTTAACTGAAGCATCACTCTTCCACACATTTTCCCTCTGGAAATGATCCCAGTATTGCTCCGTAAATTTAAACGCTAAAATGACTATAACCATTATGTGATTCCTTGTGAAATGGACCCTCTATGTCAAAGGTGGAGCCAGGCAGAAGCTTTTTTCCAACTATTTCTACCCAAGGAAGCCTGCTGGGCTCATTTGTTTTCAGTAGCAGTTGCAATTCGCTTCTCATACCCAGCACTCTAATGCACTTAGAAAAATCATCATTATGGGCCTCCTCAATCATGGACTTTCTATGGTTTATATTTTTTTAGAGGAATATCAAGCTAAACATATAGGGCAGAAGGTAGAAAAAGGCTAGATGAAAGAAAAGAAAAAAAAAAAGAGAGCTGCATCGAAACTAGAACGGGTTCTGTCAGTCAAGAAGAGTAATGGAGTTATTGTTTCCTCACTGAAACTGTCATTACCGTCCTCTTTATGAGACAAAGAAAGGGACCAAAACAAAGACATAGTATGATATCTCTCTCCTCCTCTGGGGATTTCTCTTGCACCTGGATCTTTAAATGCAGGCCACAGTGTGAGTATGATACACACGTAAACCACCCCTCCACGCCCACATGTTCACGTGTGCGAAGTGACTAAGAAGACAGATAAAAAGTTCCAATACTGGGAACTACTTTCCACTTTTTAATTGTTGATTATAAAACACACAGTATAAATTCATGTTTTCCATGACTGTAGAATTAATAAGTCCAATTCAGTAAAGGAAAGATTAGACACATCAAACTTGAAGTGTTGAAATTATCATGGTAAAAAAGCAGAATTACACAAGAATAAAGTGTTTCTGTTGGGTATTTATTATTTTTAGAAATTTATTTAGTGGAAATGTGTTTTTTAAACTGTTTGAACAACAAGTATTATTTGAAGGTTTTTTTGAGAGGACAAAATTGTCTTTGACTATAGATCAGATACTGCAAAGGTTGTATCAGCCTGGGGGCGGGGGTGGGGGGAGAAGGCATGTCTAGAAAAGTCTCTGGTGCTATTTTTGCATTTACTTTTTTCTGAGGGAAATGCAGTACTAAAAGAAAATGTTTCCATCTTATATTAATGCCTTTTTTTGGGTCCTTTCTTTGTCAGAACTATTAAAACACACATTTTAGAACAAAGAAGTAAAACTGAAAATAAGTAGAGTAGGCAAATGAAAGGAAACCATTTCATATCTCTAAACGGTGGAAACCACTTTTCTTGTTCACTGGATGCAGAGGGTAGTAGAAAATTTCTCATACATTTGATTCAAATTATAAGTCAATGATTCTGAAATATTTTCATTCCATTTTATCTATCAACTGTAATAGTACAGATGAATAATACGCATAGTCTTTCTGGTACTTAAGTGATGGTTATGAAATAGTTTTTGAAAAACTGGTTTTATTGATTCTTGTTTCTAATCACTAAAGTAACACATATTCAAGGGGAGAATCAAATCAATGACTGAGAGAAAAATCTTACATTTTTCAGTTGCAAAAATAGTTGCCAGTTTATAAAGAAAAAAAATTATTATAATAGGATTAGATTCTCACTAACATGACTGAGAAATAGTGTTAGCACATATAAGTCATTGAGATAAGATGCCTGATCTGATAATTCTCTAACCAGATAAAGGAATATTACACTCATCAAGGGTAAGAGCATTTCTAGAAATATGTGGATTCAGAGTAGATCACCCATGCACTCTGTGTATCATATTCAAGATAGTTTTCTAATCAAATAATAAAAAATTTATGAGATGGACCTCGACATGAGAAAATTAGAGAAAATTAGATGTAACAATAAACCCTGCAATATATGAATTCAAATGAATGATGACTTATGATTATGAAAGTATAAGAGATAGTTAGGATTCTTATATCTGTTGAAGCAAAACGAATAAATAGTATGGACACAGTAGGGTTCATAAGGTTCATATTACTTTGTCAGGGCGAGAACAGAGTAAAGTAGACAAGTAAAGCACCCTACAAAAAGGAAGTGCCATCACATAATTTTAGTAAAGTACAAAAATGTGGATTAGATTATGAATATCAAGAAAAAAAGGCTTGAAAAATTCACAATTGAAGTTTCAAAAAAAAACAAGGGTAAGGTATGAAAATTAAAGTGACAAAGTCAAAAATAAGAGAAAAAATGAAATTATGAAAATAAAATATCTAACATAAAATAATTTTGGTGGAATAAAACTATCAATCAAATATATCAACTGTTACACTGAAAGGAAAACACCCATATTACCCATATAAGACACCACTTTTTAGATTACACATGAAATTCAGCTGTACTTTGTTAATAAGTACTTTGGTAATAATAAACCTAAAAGCTTGAATTAAATCAAGCTTGAAAATAAATTAATGGACAAAATATAGAGATGGCACATTACATATCAAAGTACAGGGTGAGGCAAAAGTAAGTTTACAGTTAAGAGTACAGAAAACAGAATTTATTCCTGTATTATTATTTATTAATGTTTGTATTAAGTTCCATACAAACAACTATAAACGTACTTTAATCCCACCCTGTATAAACCTACATCACTGCCAGCCTGATTTAAGTATTAATGAGACCTTGTTTCCTTCATTTTAAAGGGCCATAAATTTTGACACATCATCAATGTAATACAATTTTTTGAAAAAAAAAACAAACCACCACAACTATATCCAATGCACACTTTCTGAAAGTTTAAATATGTACTCATGTAATTACATAGTACTTTCTTTATGGTATAGTAAAATTGACTCTAATCCTTTTTCACATTATGTTCTAATATTACTTGGAAGTACCTTTGGCATCTAACAGTACGCAGTATACCGTGATATGCTGTCTTCTGTACTTGTGGTTATAACCTTGACCTCTGTACTTACTACATTTTGATGTGCAAGTATTACTGAAACACAAAAACGATCAGAGTTTGTCGGCATTTTCTCCTTAGCTTCACTGGGTTTTGCTTCTTTCCTTTTTATTGCATTGGATAACACTGAAAAGTTCACGTAACTTTCCTAGCACTCAGTTTTAAGCTCGACAGACAGCCAATTCCTGGGTTATAGTCTTTCCTGATGCCTACACTAGTTATGACAACTTCATGTAGCATTGCAAATTTTATTATTCATTTTCCAGAGGTAAAACTGGGTTAATATCTGAGCAAAAATGGCAACATAGTCACAACTTATTTCTCTATCATCCAACAATTTCATCTTGTTATCAGACTGATTAATATTGAAAAACAGTATCTGTCTAATGTTCAAACTGGTAACTTTCTTTTATGTTTGTAATGCAAGAGTCTACCACTCATTTTTCAAACCCTACAATCTAATTTAGTTTCCCCCTATTTTGCTTGCAATTCCATTATGCTAAATTAAGTAACCCCACTGTTATTTTTCATAATACATAATTAACAACCGTATTCCTCACAACGGTGAATTAAATTAGGTAACGGCAACAAAAAGAGTTAACAAAAGTTTTGGATTCCAATTATTCAATATTCTAGAAAAAGTGAAAAACTGCTGAAATTGTACAGAACAGAGGAAATAAAAAAATCATAATGGAAAATTTACAGCCTTTGGACATTAGAAATGAGTATACTCTTAAAAGGGAAATATCTAATTGCTCTGAAAATAAATTTTCATCCTTACCAGTAAACAAAAAACTGAAAATAGGAAGTGCAAAACCAACTGTCATCTACAAAATTGGTAAGGTGTTTAAAAACTATCACTTTTTTTAAAGCTAGAGATTTGCTATTATTTTGAGATTAATAAGTAGTCAAATTGGTTATGACACTACCCCACACTGCATTCCACCCTTTGCCAGTGCAAACAGTTTTTACAGCTGGCCGAGCCACAAGGCCGAAAGAGCAGACATGTGAGAATCCTCTTGAACATCTTAGTCCAGTCCCGCCCCGTCCCCGGTCCTTGGATACATGCTTCTCCCATGGAACGTGTCAGAACAGTGTCTAGACTGGTGGGCAACCTGGTATCATGACCTTTTTTTTTTAAAAAAAAAAATAGCCATTAACAGAAGTAATGAAACTTGTATTCCTTTTCACTTTACTGGTCTGGACTCATTTTACGTTACTCTTAACATTTTAATTTCCTGTAACTATATAAAACAGTCATATCTTTTTTCTCAGGATCTCCCTGCTAGGTAATAATCTGAAGGTTCAGAGATCTGGCAAAAGTTATGTATAAGAACATTCACTGAAGTAATATAATGGTAAGAATAAGCAAGAGCCTCAGTACCCAAGAACAACTTTATAAAATTACCTGATAATTTACAACCACTCAAAATAATATTTTGAAGAATATTGGCTAACTTTAGGTAATTTCCATAGTTTAATAAGTGAAATACCCTGAAAACACAAAGATCAACTCCACCTCTCTTTGCTTACTAATTGGTTGAAATATCTCTGACATCTTTTAGGAAAGATGCTTAGTTAGAGGCATATATTTTTTCATATATTAAAGTCTTTCATTAAAAATATTGGATAAAAATAACTCTATGTATGATAAAAAAAATTGTATTTACAGCAAAACTGCACCTAAAGCTTGAAAATGAAATGTGAATCAAATGCTAAGAAAACCAAAACAATTTTGACAATATTACTATCAAGAACAAATAGAATTCACAGTTATAAAGACGAAAAGATTATGCTTTTGATATTGATAAAATACACACTGTGCCTCTTTCTAACTCTTGCTAATGTCCCTTTTCAACAGAGAGCCAACCTCAGCTTAGAAGCTTCTTCAGACATCGATATCCTTCGAGCATATCTTCATATGAACTATTTCTGTGAAATAAAAATGCAGTTTTTCTAAAATGCATCTGCTTGCAGCATGATTTTTCTAAAAACTCTGAAACTTTTCAAAAGCAATTTAGATGTTTTTTGAACTGTATCTGTATCAGTGGCTGTTTACAGTTTTATGTATTATATGTGGTAAATGATATCTAGTGTTTTAAATGATCACTCAAATACCATAATAAACATTTAAAGCATATTTCTGATAACCATAGGCCTTTGGAATATACCATAACTCTGACAATAAGCACAATTACTTGCTCTTGATACCATAATTACAGGCCCGATATTCTTACTGCATGACCTAACATAATTGTCCTATATCCTAAACCATATAGAATCATAGCCAGCTGTGATTGGGATGAAGAGTTAGAAAATTTGAGATATTACCCGAACTCTTCTATTTTACTGTGTATTTCCTAGGGTAAGTTTCTGCAAGTTTTTTTTAAAAAGTCAGGTATAGTGAAAAAGGCATCGTTCACATCCACATATGCATATTAATATTCATTAATAAATATAAGAACAATTTAAAAATTCCTTCTGTAATGTATCATGCTCTGATATTTTGGATTCTGTCTTTGGTATGTTTTAAAATGCTGGCCATGATCTACTGCATTAACTGCGTGGCCTCCTAACGGGCCATGAACTGCAGTTTGAACAAACATAGGTGGTGCAAGTCACTTGATTCTGTTTAGTCCAAATTCCACACTCTAAGACACCATTTGTTAATGACATACTGTATATCAGAGGCCAAACCATGATTTTTACCAGGAGTTACAACCCTGAAGCACAGACACAAGGGTTGCATGCATAGTCCTGATGTCCTTGATATAGGACCATTGTATGCATTAGATAAACATGCCCTCTCTGGGTGGACACAGCTTTGTACGCACAGGAGTAGGTGAGCAGTCCTGCATCATGGTACAATCCCTGGAGAGCACAGCATGGGCAGGATTTTTGGCTATATTGTAACTGACATTTGATGCATCCTTAACACGCCTCAGTTAGCAGCTCGTTGTCCTCCTTAGAGATAACATTCACTCTCAGTGTTCCCCTGGGGACACTTCTACATTTTTTCCCTTGATTTCTCTCTGAATTTTAATTCAATACCTACTTGATATTCTCACTTACCTCTCCCAACATTTCCTTCTATTAAATATGTTAAGTTTTAGTGTTTTACCATCTGTTTCAATGGTGATGGCCATTTTTCTTCCCTTAAGTACTTTTTACCCACACCACTATTTTTCACAAATCCTGCTGCAGACCCATTTGAGTACATCTCTGATTTCTTTCTCTCCCATCTTCTCCATCCAAGCATAAACTTTATCTTGATTATGTCAGAATGACATCTTTTTCTTTAGATATTTTTCATAAAACACATCAGTCTTAGAAAATCAGTAAAATTTCATATGTATTTTGATTTTTATACATATATGTATATGTATATATGTGTGTATATATAATGCATGTTTTCTATTGAAAGAAAAGAATAAAGAAATTACATTTCATGATTTTTCTATCATTCTGGTAATGCACCCTTTCAATATAACACACATTTCACTATGTACAAAATAAAGTGCAATAATTGTGAGACCGTAGTTAAATCTATGAGTACATAAAACTATTCAAATAACACATTTTAATTAACACAAAAAAGGGTGCCAAAATCCTTGAGAATGGTCATGGAAGCTTACCTTTTCCTAAGAAAACTTGATATGCAAAACTATGGTGATCATAAAAGCTTGTTTTCTTTCATATTTTATTATTTTTAGAGTATTGTCCATATTTTAAGTTAATGAGCTCTGCAAATCTGTTCTTTTTAGGTTCTGAGACTCTCAAGAAAGAAGACCATAAATTATTGATATTTGTATTTTTAGGCATGTGTTTATACCTGGCATGTAGTAGGTACACAACAAGTGTTTGTTCATTGAGGAGCCCACAGTATTGAGTCTTCTTGCTGGCACCCAGGTCTGATTATGTCATACACCTTTATGGACAAACAGTATAAAACTTGGAACAGGATTTAAAAAGGATATCAATCATATTAGTGTTCCTTCTGCAATACAGAGGCTATGTTGCTCAATAGGAAATTCATACTCCATATTTCCTTTCCCCCAATCCCACATTGCTCCTTTGTACCTGTCTGATTTCCTTACCTGATCCCAAACTCATCTGAGCCCAGAAATGAGCTAAGGAGACCCTGTTTGTCAGGCATGTTCTCACTCCCACACTGCTGCCAAGATAACCTTTCTCTTCCTTTTGAGGTCTTTTTCGTGAGATGGAAACCTCTAATTGGACTTAGACATTTGCGGTCTACCTAGGGACTATGGAAAATGAATCTTGTATTCCTACTTTTTATACTAGCAGGATTAAATATGAAATTTGTTTATATTTTAAAACAAACTTACCTTTACTATCCTAAAACATACCACAAAACTATTATTCTACTATTTATGTCTGGCTAGTCTCAAAACATCATACACTTGAGTGTTTTATGTGATTTCTTAGTAAAAAAGATAAAAATAAATTTACACATAATAAAATCAAGACCCGGAGAAATAATTAAAGCACATAAAGGAAAACTGTTTTATGGGGCATATAATAAACACATGGACATTTCTTCGATTTGCAGAAGAGTTCATTGATTTAAAAAGTGTTGCTATTCAAAAAAAGTGTGATGATTTATAGCTATTTGAATAAAAAGTGATACTATGTATATTCAAATATCACACTTCTAGCTCTAAAATAATTGCCTTAAGGGTCAGGTAGAAATTGCTTTCCACCATCAGTTTTGTAGTCTCACACCACTGGTTGGGTACACTGAGCTGTGTGAAGATGATTTAGCTAACAGTACAGACCCTGGGAAGAGACATGATGCCTTATTTTCTGGACCAGTGATTTAACCCAATAGGAGATAGTTAAACTGATTATATAACTTGAAATATGAATACTTAAGAGTAAAAGAAACTGATTCAAAAACTTTGTCACACTTAAAAATGAAGGTTCGAGATCAGAGTGATCCTGACATTACTGTGTAATGTTCATTTCTTTGGCACTCTACTGCTTTTCTAGCTCAGAGTATGCAGTTACTGCATTTTTAAATGTTTAATAATGTCCTTTATGACAAACCACTGAAATCTTAGAGGTATCTCACATTTATTTCAGACACTATTTCTGATCAAAGTGCAAAGCAGAAAAGATTGCAACAATAACCTTAGAATTAAGTTGTTTACATCCCAGATATGATGCGAAGTAAGTGAAAACAGCAAGGGCATTCCAGGCAGTTTGGATTAGGTTGCACTTCTACTATCCACTTAAAATGTTTTCATGTTTATTTTTCCCCTAGCACTATTGTTAGCAATGTCATTTCAAACTAAAATTCTTCCATTTAAGTTTTTTTTTTTCTAAAATGTTTCATCAATCATAGTAAAAATGTGCTCTGTCATAGGGTAACTGCAAATTGGGATGCCACAGAGTACATCTACATGTCCTCGTCCCCCTTATCTCCACACTGGGCACGGATGACAGCCAATTTGTTAGTTCAGATATTGTTAAACTCATCAAATAAAATACTGTTTTCTGCTTCTGTGATGTTTTCTGTTACATGATCAAAGCTGTTTCTTTCAAAGCCCATTTAAAAATGCCCGAAATAACGGTTAAACCTAATGCCTTTGTTGTGCAAACTTATTGACAGTGGCAACTTCTTGGTTATGGCTAAGTGACTCATACTTCATATTTTGGAAGAGTAAAGATGCGTAATCGGAGTACAATTCTGCTTATTGGTGTGTTAGAAAGTATGAAGATTTTAAGTTAGGAAGGAAAATCCCATTCTGGAGTTATTACAACCACTTTTTGTTGTTGTTGTTGTTTTTACTTCAGGGAAGTCACTTAGTTTTATTTCACATTCCTGTTTTCTCATCTACAAATTGGTGACATTAATACTAATTCTAAATGTCTGTAAAATTGTCTTCAGTAATAAATGAGATAGTGTCTGTCTATGAACTTGCATAAAACTGTGAAGCTGTTTTGTTCTTAGTATATTAGTCTTTAAAAATAAGAATTTGCCTAACTCATAATACAGAAATCTAGTTAATGCTTATAATCATCTAGTTCAGAGTTCTGATAAGATGCAAATATATATTTTAGGAGGTTCCTTTTTAATGTAAAAGCTAAAATTGTTCAATTTTTTTAATTTTTAAAATTATCTTACTTGAAAATGAAAAATCTGTAATCTATATAATACTTTGTTATAAGAATAAAATTTAAGTAGAAAAATTAACTAATGATTTAATTTAACTTCTAGAAAAAGAGATATTTGGAACACTAACTTTTTGTACTTGCTTCTATATGGCAGGCAAAGCTTACAGGCTAACAGAAAAATAGATAATAGGGGACCATGCGACATTTTAGTTTTTATCGTAGTCCTGAAGACACCTAAACAATAAAGTACTGATCTTAGAAAAAAGTGGAATATCTCCTTATCTCATAACCCAACAATCTTATAGCGAACAATAAAATGACAAGAACAAGTATAAGTAGAATTTTCTTTTAAATAAGCTACTCTAAAAACCAATAGCTGGTGAACACAAGATCGTAAATATTAAAACTATGGTACCTGTCTCTAATGAAAAAAGTAATCACTAAGATTGATAGAGCACTTACTAGGTACTAGGTAGTTACATTTAACTGTTCCTTAAATGTTAAAACAAACCTTTGAATTAACATTGCCCTTATTTTATAGATGAAAATATTGAAAACACAGAGATGCTAAACAGTACATGGAAGGACATAGCATTAGAGTGTGAGAGCTAGGTTTTAAATCTGACAGCTGAACTGACACACTAAAATATTAGCCAATAGTTTAACAGTGATGACAACAAAGGACCAAAAACTATGATTAAAAAAAAAAGAAGCTGTTATTTGGAATCACGGTTGAAAGGAGCCATCATGAATGAGACTGGGAAGAAACACTGACTGAAGAGTCCTACAGCACAAATTTTGAATCTTATGTGACTTGTCCAAATTTTAATTTTTTCCATCAGCAGAATAAAATTAATGATGTCCATTATAGGCTTATTGTTAAAATTAAAAATCCATTATAGAGGAAAGGGATGGATAAAGAGACAGAGGAAAGGGGGTTTTTAGGGAATTGAAAATGGTCTGTATGATATAATGGTAGATGATTTCATTATGCATTTTGAAACTCATAGAATGCACACAACCAAAGTTAACCTAATATAAGCTATGGATTTGGGGTGATACTGATGAGTTCATGTAGGTTCATCAATTGTAACGAATGTACCACATTGGTAGGGTTGTTGAAAATGGAGGAGGCTGTGAATTGAGAGATTTGGGGTGTGTGGGACATCTCTGTACCCTCCTCTCAATTTGCTATACATCTAAAACTGCTTCTAAAATAAGACTTAAAAAATTAAAAATCCTCAGTTAATACCTGGCACACTGAAGGTGTAACACAAATGTTATAAACAATAAAGCATACTAACTTTTGAATAAATAAGTAGGAAAGTAAATAATTATATTTAACCCACTGCTTAGGTTATGGAATTCTAGCTCTGTTTATGCAAAGCATGCGTTTATCACCCTACTTTATCATCATAATGAATAAGTCTGACTAGGATTTTTATCAGCATATATGCTGAGGTCTAATATTTATGGTCAAATCTTTATTAAGGTAGTCAGTAGAAGCTTACACATTACTGTGTAATTTTAAGATTAGATTATTAGATTTCATTGAATATGTTACTAACATAAGTTTTCTAGTGTAGTATATTTAGAACAAATAGAAATTACAAACACATTAAAAAGAATAAAATCCAAAACATAAGGAACTTACATAAAAATAGCTTCATTCCTGTAGTAAACCTTTATAATGTAAGTACTCTATGCATTTACCACTAGTACAGTGATATGAGTTCATTGAATTAGAAAGGTAACATGTTGAGAAATAAAATTTGTTATTTGAAAGATGAGGACAGTGTTATCTTTTTAGTTTCACAAAAGTAATCCATTAGCAAAACATTTTCAAATTCTGTGAAACAGTTCTGTTTTCTGATTAATTTTCAAATCATCAGATTTTGTGCACAGTTCTATGGTCAACATACACCTGGACAGGTTTCCCATTTGAATGATTTTTGTGTCATTGAGCAACTCTATCTGTTGTTGCTGCCTCTCCCATTCTGCGCCAAAAGTGTTGGGTGTCTGACTGAGGAATAAGATTGCCAGAGAAGAGCACTTACTTCTCTTAGTGTTCTAAGAGAAATAAGCCAGGCGGTGAAAGACAAAACCCATATGATCTCACCTATAAGTGGAACCTAATCAAAAAATCAAACAAGCAAGCAAAATATAACCAGAGACATTGAAATAAAGAACAAATTGACAGTAACCAGAGGGGAGGAGGAAAGAGGAAGGGGATAAGGGGAAAAGAAGGGGAAGTGTTGTCAAGGAATATGTATAAAGGACCCATGGACAAAGCCAAAGGGGGAAGGACTGAGGGTGGAAGGTGGGGCAGGGTGGGGCAGGGGAAAATGGAGACAACTGTAATTGAACAACAGTAAAAAAAAAAGTAAAAAAAAAAAGATTGTCAGTGGGCCCTGCTCCCACCAGGGGCGAGCCTGTCCGATATGAACATCAGCCTGAATTCAGATGCAAAGCACATACTTCTGTGGTTTTAAAGGAAGCCAGACAGGTGACACACTTAGGTTGTTAGTATTTGCATTTTCTTTCAGATACTCAGTTTTCTCCATTTTAACCTTGGTTTTCCTTCCAGATTTAGCCTTCTTGTCTTTCCTTATGAGCTAGTTTTAAAGTATTTTTAGAAACAAGTTATTAATTTTGGTTCATAGTTTAGAATCAAACCAAGAACTCCTTTTACCACCTAATTCATTTGATTGTTTAAAGTGAGTTTATTTTTGCATTATGTAGCAGAACAAGTATCTAGCAACTTCCTTTAGTTCTAAAGAAATAAAGGATTCTGACTGTTCTGCTTATAATTAAATAAGTATTTTTAAAACTTTTACATAAATACATATGGTTTTAAATGATATTCCTATGACTATACTTAAAGTTTCAAATAAGGGTTATTTTATGATCAAGTTCAGTATATTGAAAACATGATTTTAATAAAATGTAACACATATGAATTTTTCCTGATATGAGATGTATCATATATAAAAATAGTTAAATATCAATAGAAATAAGAAGGAAGTCTACTTATACAATGTTAGTTTAAACACATAAAACACTTTTCAGCAATTTTTGCCATCTAAAATCGTTATGATAAATTGACCCACTGGCTATTTTGCACCACTTGTAAAATGTGCGAAAATAGCCATTAGTACTAATGGGGATTTGTTGCATGTTTTCTTTCTCGTATATATTTATGTTCCATAAATCCCCTTTCTAACAACTCTAAGGAGACTTGACTAATTTAGTAAACAAGTTAAGTTTATAGTAACCTAAAAAATCTTTGGGAACTTAATCATGAGTTTTAACTTGAATTTCATTATTTAATTATTGAGAATATATTGATAATAATCTTTCAATGAAAACATACCGTCTTTTCCGTGATTGATCAGTATATTGATCCCTCACTCAGCCCACCTTCCAGCACCCACCCTGCAGGCACAGCACGGTTCCCCTCTGCTCGTGATGCTGCCGGCCCTTCTCTCCCCCCAAATATGCACACAAAAACAAAATTTGTATTATTTTGCAGTTTGCCTTTATTCTAAAATCTTCTACTCTTGGGGTAACTACTCTGATTTTAAATTATTATTTAATAGTTACCTATAAAATAGGGGGAAAATTAGAAAAAAATAACAACCCTGTGTTTTGTCTCTCTGTGGATATAGGTGAATTTTAGAGCATAAAACTGAGGACATGCCTGTGGAGATGGGTGAATTTCAGCACCATGATCTATTTTCTTCCAGGTATTTACTGGCAACTCACTCAACTGTGCAATCTGGCTTTAAAAGTTTTTTTATAATGTCTTTAAAAAATATGACTCTCAAATCTTATGTGTTTAAAATATAAAGGAATAAAAATGCATCCAGTGATGCTTTTCACTTTTAAATAATATTATATCTAAGGAGATATACTCAGTTACGGTATGAATTTGTTATCGCTGCAATGCATATTTGGTGACTATAAACAACGCAAATTTATTTTCTTGCAATTTTAGAGGTTGGAGTCTGAAATGAGTCTCACTGGGGTCAAGTGTGTTGATGTGGTTGAGTTCCCTTCACGAAACCCAAGGAGAGAACCCATTTTCTCGTCTTTTCTGGTTTCTGAAGCTACTGGCGTCCTTTGGCTCATGCCCACCTTCCATTAGCAAAGCCAGAATGGCACTGACTTATGCTGACACTTCTGCCTTCTTCTTCATGTATTTTAGGACATTTGTGACATTACATTGGGCCTACTGAGCTAATCTAGGATAATTGCCCTACTTTAAGCCAGTGATTTTCAACCCGTGAGCTGCAGCACACTGCCGCGCTGCAAAAGTTTTTAGAATGTGCAATATGTGACTATTTAGTCAGGGGCCCTGACCTCTTTTCCATTAGATTGTCAAATAAAAAACTGACAACAGCCAAAACAACAATTACTGGTATGAATGAGTCAAAATTATGCCAATATTTTTTATCAGCAACAAATATACATTTTGGTGTGCCACAGAACTTTTGTAATTAGTTTATGTGTGCCATAAGATTAAAAAGGTTAAAAATCACTGATCTAGTCTATAGTGGTAGAATTTCAGGTCTGGTTTGGGAGTGGGGACAAAACTGACTATAGTAGATTATATGGATACTTTTTGGGATGATGGAAATGTTTAATATATCGATTTTGGCATTGGTTACATGGCATTATGAATTTATAAAAAAACTCATCAAATGTATTTAAAATGAGTGAAGAGTATTTTATGGATATCTCACCAATATAAATAAAGTAGATTTTTTAAAATGCAAAAGGCTAAATACTCTTAAGGTACTTTTGAAGAAAAGAAAATAAGTGGAGACATTTTTCTCTGTCAGTAGAGACTAATTTTAGATTGCAGTAAGACCAGATGGTGTTGATGCAAGGATAGAAAAAGGGGCCTATAAAATAGAATAGAGAACCTAGCAACCCTCTTCTGGGTATCGACTTTAAAAAATTGAAAACATTTATTCATAAACATGTATGCAGCCCTAAGTTCACTGTAGCACCATTCATGGTGCCCAAGATATGGAAACGACCAAAGTGTCCTTTGGCAGATGACTGAATAAAGATGTGGTATGTACATACAATGGAGAACTACTCAGCCATAGGAAAAGGTAAAAAATCCCATTTGCCACGACCTGGAGAGATCTTGAGATTATCATGCTAAGAAAATACACCAGATTAAAAAAGTCAAGAACCATATGATACCGCTCATATGAGGCATATAAAACTAAAAGCAACAAATGAACAAATAAGACAAACGAAAACTCATAGACACAGAAAAGAGTGTGGTGGTTACCAGCGGGAAAAAGAGATGGTGGTACTAAATGGTAAAAAGGTCAAATGTTTGGTGAGGGAAAGAGATTTGACTTTGGGTAGTAAACGCACAATGCAATATACGGATTATATATCATAGAACTGTACATTTGAAATCTATAATTTTATCAACCACTCCCCCTGCAATAAATATATTAAAAATATAGAGAACCCAGAAACAGATCCGTGTGCAAACATGTTTATGTCATAGTGGTGGTAAGAACAGTAGTAGTATGTGCATGTATTGTTGATAGTCTGGAGGACAGGTGCTACATCCCATCTAGCACCATTAGAAACTAGCTGTAGACTATTTATGCTTGTAAATACAATGACCCTCACCTAGAATTTATTAGCAAAGTCTAACTTGATTGGAACACCAGGAAGCCAAGATCATCATGCATTTGTGGTAGCAAATACTAGCAAATAAATACAGGTCACAAGACCAGAAAAGAAATTCATTGAATAAACAAAAAATTAACAAATTATCTTTATGAATTAACATCAAAATTAATAGTACCCTCCCCACGAAATTTTGCATGCATATAAAATCCCATAACCATTTCCATCCCCTGTCATATCTCCTTATTTACCTTGCCTGTGTAGAAAAGCTTTGGAGATCAGCTTCTTTGACATCAAAATAACAGAACTTGCCATTTAGCTCTTGGACCCTAAATCATGAATCAAATCACCAGTTCTCTTCCAGTTTAAAAGTACCCATTGGTATCTACATTCCTGACTCTAATCTCTGTGTCTGTTATCAAATCCCAGATTTCTGGAGCTTGTGGGATTCTTGGGGGATTTTCTTGCCCTCTACGAAGAGTGGACATATATCATATATTGGCATAACTGACCCTTTTACCCACACAACTCTTTTTGTGTTAAAATGTGTTGCCTACCCTATAGCTGACACTGTAAAAGTAGAAGGCACTGTCTTTGCTCACAAGAATGTGGAAGATAAAAAGCTATGATTTTCCAGTAGAAAACTGCCTGCAATAATCAATGCTTCAATTTCTCTCTGGTATAATTCCTTAGGCTATTGTTCCAAGATATTTCTGTTTTTATTATCATCTTTTTCTCATAGTGTTACTCTTCAGCATATATGATCTATATTTCCCTTTGAGAAGAATTCCCTAAGAAATCTTACTACATTTTACAAATAGGCACAAAAGCAGGTGCTGAAATCTGCGTCTTATGTGGGTTGTTTCAATTCTTACAAACATTCCTGTGGGTTAGATTTTATTAGTTCTACTCCACCAGTTAAAGATCAGATTAACAGGGGCTGACTTTTTTTTACAAAGCTAGAAATCTTGGATTAAGGATTAAAATCCAAAATTAATCTAATACCAAAGATTTTATTCTTTTTTCTTCTTTGTCCTAATACCTGGAGTATAGTATAGTATAGTATAGTGTAGTATAGTATAGTATATATAGTATAATATAATATAGATGCTAAATTGATAAATAATGTTGACAGTCTATATTTTAATATTTTTGGCCTGTCAATACTTACCATTGATGACTAGCAGTAGCAAGTTTTTAGAATCAGTTATGAGTTAAATTTAATATTTCCGAATGTGCCTAACTTAACCTTTAAAAACACTGCAGTCTTCTCTAGACCCTGCACAACTATTTTATGCAGAGTCTAGACTTCCTAAGAAAGTAAAAACAAACTTTTATGATAATTTGTGAATGGTTAACTTGACCCTCAAATATAAATGTTGTTCATACAGTCTTGAGAGTTATAGACCCCAAACATAAATATCATCATATATTTTCACCTTTTGAAAAGTCTTTGTTTTCAAAATTAAATTCAAATCCCACATATTTCAGTCCATCTCCTGTAGCTTGATGCTGAAATTCCTTCACGATCTAACACTTAGCTACATCTCTCTGCTCACCCTCCCTTGCAGCCGACATTTGCAGCCTATGAAGTACATAAGGATTTTCAAACAACTCATGTCTCTCATTTCTGGAACCAGGTTGCTTCTGACATTATATTTTATTTTTTAACCTCATTTTAATTAAAAAAATATACTGATGGGTTAGGACACAGTTCAGATTTCTTCCTCTTCCCAGCTGCCTTCCTAAGTTCTCATCTGCACGTGGCCGTGAGTACACATGCACCAATTGGAAGGTGTTCCCTTCTCCCTTGTGCTGCCTCTTCTCATTGTGGTTATTCACACTGAGTTCCAATAGTTTTTATTTACCATAAGACATTTTCACTTGATCTTTATTCTGAAGACTAAGGACATTGTCTTTAATTCTTTCTAGGGCTTAATATCTTTTCATGTAAGAATAGACAATATATATTTAGTTAAAGAAGCAGGCTTCTTACAATATTGTCTCCAAAAGAAACCTATAAATCAAGTCCATTTGAATGCCTCACTGAAAAAAGTGCTGACTTCTATAACTAAAAGAGTTTTACCTAATATTCTTAAAACATAAAATTTTACAGCCACTGAGGAGTTAAAGTTTTATTTATAAAGTCATAAAATTTAGCAGAAATCTTTAGCAATTGGTTTACCATTGAGAGTACTAAACTGCAACCTAATGGAATTTATGAGTAGTTCTGAAGAAATATTTTATTTCTTTACAGAATTACAAGGCTGGAAATAAACTAGAAAGGTCACTTAGTTCATTGCTCAAGTTTAAATCATCTCAGGGAAATGAGAGCTATACTGTTTGTAAAAACCTTCAGGAAAGTAGATATGTGGCAACTTCTCCTCGTATTCATTCCAGTACTTAACACCTTTCACCTTGCAAATTTCTCCCTAAATGTAACCTAAATTTCTATCAGTAGAAGTTAAACCCACTCCCTTTTGTACTGTCACTATTTAAGCCTGAGAATAGCACATTAATCTCCTCCTGTGAGCAGCTTGTACAGTAGTTTATTACTGGAGCCCTGAGCACTTCTTTTGTCTTAAGTTTAATAGTCATTTTCCAAGTTTCTATTACTCTTTGTGACATCCCTTAGAATTCTTGCCAAAGGCAGCAGATACTCTCTACAACAGCATTCTAATTTCACTCCTTTCCCTCGATAAGCTCTTCTTCCAAAAACAGTCACCTAATCATGCAAACCACAAATAGTACAAAATAAAAAATAATGACTGAAAAAATAGATTAGTTAATATGAGTGACTAATACAGCAAGGATTGGCTGAAGAATGAAGCCATGGTTATATAGTGCCCATTCCCTTCATGACATATCAGATGATTTTGTGTTGATTTATTGTGATATTGATTTAGGTATACAAATTAAATTGTAACTATTTATTTTCACCCATAAAATGGTTACAGTGAAAACACCTACCTTATAAGATTGATAATAATAATGTGATTGAATAAAAAGATTTATTTCATTGAATAGTGTTCAGTACATGTTAGTTATTATTAGTAGTGTTTGTAATCATATCGATGATCTTTTATTCTCCTTAAACATATTAACCATATTATATAACATCAGTTCTCAAAAAAGTTTTACAATGACTAGGAACATGGTGTCACAGAAACAAAAGTCTATTTGATACCCTGGTGCTCCTCAGTTTTATAAAAGTGGCAGCTAAGAACCATTTTCACTTTATGTTCCACATGTATTATAATTCATTTTTAACTTTCACTTTTTACCTCTATTTTTATCTTTCTTTGTAATCTGCCCCACCTGTCTATTTCACTTCCTTTGAGTTCAACTTCTAGGACCTTCTAAGAAATATGATACTATAATATTCTTCTGTGAGCTTTACATAATTTTTGTGCTCATACTGCTAGATTAAAGATTGTTTTTTGACAGCCTGAACTTAAGCTGAGAACTTTCTAACTTGAAAATGTCACTTATTTCCCACATTTACAAGTACCATTCCAAAATATGTGTGGCATTTTTGTTAGAGCCAGACAACCCTTTGCTTTAACATTCTCCCGTGAAAGGTAGGCCAAAAGCTGGTATCAATATGGCCTTGCAATCAATGCACAAGTGAGGAGAATGGAAGAATCTAAGCAAACAAACTGATTCTAAACCATGAAAGGTGCTTTGACTATTAGTAAAAAAAAAATGTTTTTCAAAGCGGCTTAAACCATAAGACAATTAATTATCTAACAAAAGAAAAAAGCACTGCAGTTAACTACAGCGTTGATTAATTTAGTAGCAGCACAGCTGTGTCATCAAGGTTATTTCCTCTTTCAGTAAAAGAAGGTTAATGTATAAGATAGGTATAAAGAAATTACCCAACATGTAGCATATATAAATGAGGAAATGGAAAATAAAAATAAGTTTAGGAGACATGAAGCCTAGAAAGAAAAAATATTCAACTGGAGTTCCAATTAGAGTAAATGAAGGAGTTCATTGTTTATGAGCTAAAATAAATCTTTTACAGAATTGAAGAGAAGAATTTTCAGGAAAAATCAGTTTCAAGCAAGAAAATAAAAATCAGCGGAAGCCTGAACACATCACAGTGAAATGCGTAGATCTTATAAACAGATGATCTTATAAACATTATTTTGGATATATTTGGACAAAGTGAGAAGGTGACCGTCTCCAAGCCGATTCCTCACCAGAACCCAAACCTGACTTCAGGCTTCCAGCCTCCAAAATTGTGAGAAAAGAAATGTTTGTTTCTAAAGCCACACAGTCTATAGTATTTTCTTATGGCAACCCAAGCTGATACACACCAATAAAGGGAAAATATAGATGATGACAGACTTTTTAAACAGTGACAGTTAGAAAATAATATACCATACACCTTCATGAATTTTAGGGAAAATTCAGAAGGTTACATTAAAGAACAAGAAAAAACTACAGGCACCTTCAGAACACAAACATGGCAAAATTTCCACTGATGGTGGACATGAGGGCAAAGAATACCGAATGCAGAAGATGGAATGGTAACCGTGGGGAAATGGAGAGAGAAAGATGGATAAATAACCAGGCAAATGTGAAACGACCTTACTGTATATGCAGTAGCTTCAAAGAAACAGTAGAGCAGTGGTTCAAAATATGTTTCCTGGAGCTGGCCCGGCTGTGTTTTAAATCCCATTCAGTCATTAGCCACTTGTGAGATCCTTGACAATGTATTTGTTTCTATAACTGACAGGCAGGTATTATGAGGACTATATGAGTTAACACAAGCCAAGATCCTAGAACAGTTCCTGGCATAAAGTGAACACATCATAGCTCTTTATATTTCTAATATAATTGCAACTATTATTTTGAAGTAATAATGACTAATTTGAGGGATAAAAAATGCTAAAATGAAATATTGGACTATAATAACAAGTTAGATAAAAGATGGGTGGCCAGTGCTGAAATAATTAAGTTCTTACATTTTGGGCGGTATGTAGAGATAATGATTATCTGTGTCTTTAGTTAATTATGCAAACTAAAAATTAAGGATATTATCAAAGGAAAAGAAACAGAAAAGGATAATGTCTGCTAGGACACAGGTGGGATGCATTTTGAATGTAACCGTCTAGGTAGAAAAGCATGTTCTATATAAGAAGTAAAAGACAACCTGGCCTGACTCTTTGGCATGACAGTCAGTGCCAGAACTCACAACCTGTGGTGTACAAAGTTCTCATGAAAAGACAGCCGGACTTAAAAATAGCATGTCCAGAGAATGTTTTCAAATATAAAAGATAATGTCAGATATTTTCAAATATAGTGGAACACAGAGAACACTGTGGTCAGAAACCTTTCTTAAAAACAAAAAACAAAAAACAACAGATTCAATGATGACATTCAGCTAATTAGAGAAGATATTTTTTAATCCCTAAAAATGAAGAATCAATAGTAAAAATTACTCAAGCAAAGCACTAAAGTGTTTAAAAACATAAAATAAAGACTAACCTTCTATGGGAATTGAGAAAGAAGAAAATATCAATAGTGTAAGTCTTGACAAAGTGAAAGAGTATACGCAACAAAACCAGGTAAAAAGGGAAAAAAAGGGAGAAGAAAGTGCTACTATGCAGTTGATTCACATTTTGTAAGAGCAGGCAAACGAGTACTGCCTGAAATTAAAACAAGTGGTAAAAAATTATTTCAGCACTATATATATATATATGGTCTGCCCAGAAGGTATTCAGCCACGTAATAAGAAAAATAGAGACATTTACTGAAGAAGATACAAGATAAAAGAAACATGGTACATAGGACAATGATGCCTCAGTCCCTGTCAAAGTAGTCACCTTGGGACCTCAGTTCTCCCAATCTCCATCAGCTATCCTGTCATATTTTCCTGAATCTCATCCACAGTGTGAAATCTCTTACTTTTCAAAGGTGATTTTAGTTTTGGGAAAAGCCAGGAGTCACAGGGTGCCAAATCTCATCTGTAGGGGGGGCTGAGTCACCTGGGTGGTTTGATGTTTTGCCAAAAAACCCAGCATGAGATGTGATGCATGAATGGGCACATTGTTGTGATGAAGCTGCCAATCAACAGTTGCCCATAGCTACAGCCTTCTGAATCATCCCAATAATTTCCACATAGGCATGTTCAAGCTTAATGTAAAATTTGATGCAGACTTCTTGTTCTACTCATTCAGTCATTTTAAATGCAACAACCACACAGTACACACACTAACTCAACAGATTCTACTGCCTCCACTGACTAGTACAATGAAGTCATAACTGTTCATGTATGCACATTCCATTCCACTCTCTTTGGCTGCCAGGTTATATTAATGTCATGCAAACCATTCTTGTTATGTTAACAATGGCTGGACTTTTTCCAGACAGATCTCTCCCCACAGCGCTGCCCCCCCCATGCCTTTCTCACTAATGTTCTTGTTGGTGGGAAAAATGTGTATATATACACACAGTTCTTTTAAAATTCATTTCTCCGGTGATTAAAAATAGAAACCTGGAATCACCAATTCTTTCAGGTTCATTTCAGTTTCTTTTTTTGTTAACTTCTGGTAAAGTGAGAGTGAGCATCTTCCAGTATATAGTATATTGTATATATTTTGTTATGATAGTAATTTCTTTTTCTTCTGTTAACTTCTAGTACAATGAGAGTGGGCACCTGTCATTAAAATAATAATTCAACTGTTACAATTTTCTTTCTATCTGTCTGTCTATCTATCTATCTATCTATCTATCTATCTATCTATCTATCTATCTATATCTATCTGTCATCACCTAGCTCTCTATCATCTGTTTATCATTTCCCTGATCTATAATATCCTTTTATAGATGTTCATAGAAAGATCCCCAGGAAATTGTTCATTAATTATATCAAAGCAGGCTTGTGAGTGGTGGTAGAGATTTGAGTGAGTCTTTGCTTTCTTTCTTTCTATCCCTTAAATGACTAAAGTTTTTATAATGTATATATATCACTTTTATAAAAACAAAAATGTAATTCTAAAATATTTCTATACAAAAGAATAGAGTTAATTTCTTATTTGATGAATTTAGCTTAGCGACAGAACCTCAATTTTGACTTTCAGATGTTTCCTTCAATGGTAACTTCAGTTTGGTTGATAGCTGTTTCATAATCTCTCATTTCCCATCTAAATAAAGACGAAACACAAAATTACATATAAAAGAATTCCCTTAGATGGTGAAAAATGAGTGTCAAAACCTAAACTATACAAAAATATGACTAATATTTAAGCTTTCTATAGCAGAACTATGACTAATTGTCTTTCTGGCAATAAAATCTGCAATAAAAATGTCAATATTCTTTTAAATAGCAGTATGCATTATTTTTTCTTCTCTCAATCAAACTCTCTAAAAGTGGATATGAAATAATATTTTGCAACTAATAAAACTGAAATCCAAATGTAAACTATGTTTCTACTCAAATTTAAATATTTTTAAAATTGTTGAGTCATCATAACTAAAAGCAGCTGGTGTCCTATTTGAAATGACTGTAAACAGCTAAGTTAATGTCTCAAAAGTTTATCAAAAATAGAAAAATGTATCTTGAAAAAGAAGTTGAAATCTAAAAATGAATTTGACCATAAGGAGATGTTTTGTAGCAATATGATGCTTTGAAAGCACTTTAATCTCAATACATGTGTCGTGGAACAAAAATAGATAAATCATGGCACGTTGGTATCATTTAAGAAGGATATTTTGGAAGGAGCTGTCAGTACTATTTTTAACAGTAAATTTTCAATCTCAGATGATTTTTTTCCCACCACCAAGAACATGAGTTAAAAGTGGCTGCAAATCTCAATGTCTACATCAATTACTAACAGAAAGCACAATAATTACAATTTTCATGCATGATTTAAGACAGTCACACAGTATATATATGACAGGCTACCATGGTATATTTTTCAAAGAGGACCTCATCAGTTCCAGTTGTGTCCAAATCACAGCGGAGAAAATGTACCCCAAAGTACATGCAAAATTAGCCATAGCTATATAGGGAAAAATGTTAACATTTCTTTGTTTACCTATATCTTTTCCTTTTTACATTTCCATTCTGGGATGTTTCCTAATGTAGACTTATATAAATATAATAAGTAAATATATAAGTAAATATTATGTTTAGTCTAAAAAATCTAGTTTACAGCATGATTGCAAGATCAAAAGAATTTACCATCATTAATTAGAATGAGATTAATCCTATGCCAATTGTAAATATTTGGTAGTTACTGCTCAGTACACTGTTCTGAGAAAATTCTAAGGCAATGTCTATCCAATGTTGGTAAGAGATACTCTTATGGATTGAATATTTGTGTCTGCCCCCCACCCCTCCCTCTGAGATTCCTATGTTGAACTGCTAATCTCCAATGTAATGGTATTTGGAGGTGGGGGCTTTGAGAAATAATTAGGTCATGGGGCTAGAGACCTCATGAATGAGATTAACGCCCTTTTAAGGAGATGAAGGGACCACAGTGTTTCCTCTTCATGCTAGGAAGGTACAAAGAAAAAAAGGGTCATTTATAAATCAGGAAGAGTGTTCTCACCAGACACCTAGTCTGCCTGCCTTTTGATCTTGGACTTTCCAGCTTCCAGAACTGTATGACATAAATGTTTGTTTAAATTACCCAGTCTATGGTATTTGTTATAGCAGCCCAAGCTCAGTAACTAAGAAATCATCATGGTTACCTATGGGTCAAGATAGGAGGTTTGGCATCATTGGAACCATCATCAGGCATCCTGCTCTAGGCACTGGCAAATGCTGCTTGGTTATTTTATGTGGAGAATTTCCTTGTTGCTATCCTTCTTTTTTCAATATTGCAGACTTCTGTAATTTTCCTAGGAAGACCACACTTATTCCTTCTTTTTTTTTTGAAACAGCATGTGAAGATGCTTTAGGTGCCAAACCTGAGCCTGTGCTTATAAGTAAGCCAGAATCCTCTGCTCTAAACCCTCACTGGTGGTCCTTTTCTGATGCTCAAGAGTGCATCCATTTTTGTCTTCATTGAACCTACACTTCTAGTCTTTTCTGTCTCTTTTCTACTCTCTCTCTCTCCTCAATTTTTTCCAATAGCCTTTACATTTGGTTAATTTCCTTATGGGCTTTTCTATTTACCTTCATAGCCACATAAAAGAATTTCTTCACCTCTCAGACACTGCTAGGCTCATTTTAGGTTAGATTCAGTCACCAAAACTTCACCAAAGTAGTTCTTGCTAATGTCACCATGGATCTGTATATTAAAAGAGTTATTGGGTATTTTGTGATTTTCACTGGGCCTTTCAGTAACATTTGAAACTGGGAATGTTCCCTTTCTCTTGATACATCCATTCATTTAGATTTAATGATAACATACAAGGTCTCCCTACCTTTAAGTCCATGTTTCTAAATCCCCTATGCCTATTTTCTTTTCTCTGCTGATTAAAGATTGGCATTTCTTAGGACTTGAGCTTAATTCCTATTTGTTTTCATTCTATGATCTATGTGGTCCCTATAGGTAATTTTATTTGCTTACATGGTTTCCATTAACACTAACATTCTGTGCCTCCAAAACTTTTCTGCCTATATAAGTCTTTTCTAAATTTCAGACCAATGGGTGCAATAGCCTCTTCTTATATGTATAATTAACAAGCAAAGAATCCCATGTCCAAAACAGAAATAATCATTTTTATATGTATTTTCTCATCAAATGCGTAATCATCCACCCAGTTGTTCATACTACAAACCTAAGAGATACCCTTCTCATCTTTCTGCTTTTCAGTTGGAATATACAATTCATCATCCTCACCTATAGATCTCTACATTTTGTGTATCATTCCCATCTGTTTTCTTCCATCCTTTTGGTCACTAATCTTGATGAAGCCAATATTCTCTCTTCCTGACCAATGCGACAAAACGGCCTCCAACTGATGAGCCTGAGTCTACCTTAACTGGCCTCTAATTCATTTCCTTCATAGAAGAAAATTTTATATTCAAAATGCAAATACCAGAAAATAGAATCCAGTTTTTCTATAGAAACGTCAAAGGTCCTACATAAGAGGACCACTGACCAACTTTTTAGACACATATTCTGTAATTATATTACTTCACTAACTAGTCTTCAGCAACTTATTTTTGGTCTTAGAATTTGCATTTCTTTATCATTCATTAGAACTCTTGTAAGTGCATGTCATGATTATTTTACCTCACATTTCCATCTTCAAGCACGTGCTACATTAAGCTAATTCCCAGCTCAACTCTCAGTGTAACCATTGTTTCCTTATGAAGCTTCCATCCATGACCATTCAGACCACTCATATAACTAAGTAATTATTTGTAAATTATATTTTCAATGTTTTTCTATCCTTCCAGAATTTATGAGGGCTACATATGCTTGTTCATAGCCTTATATTTATTTCTACAAAGTACCTCATGTATCAAAAGTGCTCAAAAAAGTATTTTTTGAGTAAATGAATTCATTAATGAACAGTTCGACAAAAGATCTTCCAATTCATTCAACTTGGCTGCTCTATTGTTTTGAAAAGCAACCTACAGTAATTATAAAATTATATGATGAGGTATTATTTATCATAATACTTAAAATATATCCTTAAATGGCAACTACATTTTTGTGTATGAAATTAGGAATATTGACAAATTAGAATGAAAGTTAAAAATGTATTACATTTTAAAATTAAAAAAAAAACTTTAAAGTGAAGTCATTTAGTCATAACCTAATATTTTCTTGCCAAATTCCAAAAAAGAAATAGTGAAAAACAAATTTTGTTTTTTCGAAGACATAAAAATCTTATTTGAGAACTTTCCCAAAAGTTAACTTGATCATCAGCTCTTTAATAATAATACTGAAATGAGAAGTTTAAAAAAGTTGAAGTGAGTAAATTTAAAGCTAGGAGAGCCTGATGGGAATTTCCACCACTGGCCAAGTGCTAAGAAGTCTGTTTTGACTTTTTAAAAATAATAAGTTGAAATTT
The DNA here is from genome assembly GCA_004026545.1 of Mormoops blainvillei. Classification (NCBI taxonomy): domain Eukaryota; kingdom Metazoa; phylum Chordata; class Mammalia; order Chiroptera; family Mormoopidae; genus Mormoops; species Mormoops blainvillei. The sequence goes on along the minus strand of PVJD01000623.1, from coordinate 158,761 downwards.
AGTTTTAAAAGGATTCTTTTTCATTTTGATCAATTGAATTTTTACTTAGCCTGTCTACTTTCCATTTATTGAAAAGGTTTCCAAGAAATTACAGAGAGTTCAAATGTAAGGGGTAATATTTGATCTTCCAGAGTTGACATAAGTTTAAGCATAACTCAGAAATATTGTTAAACTAAATAAAGGTGTCGACATACTTTCATTCAAATCTATCATTATTCAGGATAAGATATTACACTGATAAATACTTGAACAGCCATGGGAGAGCAGACTCATGACAGAGTAATTCCAAATATTCCTCTGAACCAGTTCCCATCAATGAACGCATGTCATTTCTCCCAGGCACTGAAAATCCTGGTAAGTGCTCTTCAGGAGGTTATTCTCTGGATCCGTGATTTCTCTCACTGCTTAAAAATATACCTGGAGATTATACTGAAAGGTAGGACACTAAATTTCCGTCTTTGAAACAAAGTTGTGCCAATATTCAATCCTTCTGTTTTGCAAAATTATTTTACCTTATATTTTTCTCAGAATAATATTATGAAATAAAAGTAAATCTTGCTATATATAATGATATTATACATAGTGATGCTATTACATATGATATATATGTATAAATATACATCTGTAATATATGTATTTCTCTATTTAAAGAAGCTTATGCCAAAGTATTGTGTAAGTCCTTTTTTAAAATTGCATAATAATAATTAAAAGAAACTTCACACATAGAAATATCTATCATCTATCCATTTCTCTGTGTGTTTATCTATCTTTGTACACTTTTAAATAGCAAATTTCAGTAGCAGATTTGTTTAGCTAAATAATAATATGTAGAATTTTATAATACAAAGATTTGCTCAAACTTTCATGTAAACCCTATTGTTTACAAGCAATAAAAATTGTGATGAATATTAATGTACCAGCTAATCAATTATGATAAATATTCAGAGTAAACATAAAAAAAACTATTATCTGAGATTTATTTATACAAAGTGCCTAATATATTATAGGCACCTAGCAAGTAGTTTTTGAGATATTTGTTGTAAAATCTGTTCCTAGTTTAAATTCAGTCTTACATTATGCTGACCTGGTGATAGGTACAAAGGAAATTTAAAGAACTCACTCTTCAAAGAAAGTTTACTAATAAGTAAATGATTAACATTTTTTCTTTCAGGCACAGTGAGCCTAAAATGTAAGTTAAAAATTAATAAACTGTTAACAAATAGGGAATAATATGCCCTTATTCCAGGTATATGCTGAAGTACATGTAAGTACATGTACATGAAATACATGTAAAAATTAATACATGTAAAAATTAATACATGTAAAAATTAATAAACTGTTAAATAGGGAATAATATGCCCTTATTCCAGGTATATGCTGAAGTACATGTAAGTACATGTACATGAAATACATGTAAGTATTGCGTTTGCAGGGTTTGGGGAAAGCAGAAGTGCATCTTGTTATACTCGGCGTAACATTAGCCTCAGAACCAACATGCTTTGATAATCTGGTTTCTGGATGGTTTGGGAAAGAAGAAAAAGAATGAATTTACTAAAACCAATTTGACAGAAAGTGATTGACAGATTTAATTAATAATAGTTATCATTTATTGAAGCCTTTCTATATAGCCAGTTTCATAACTAAGAGCTTTATTTGCATTATTTTCTTTAATCTTCAAAAATAGTTTGATGTTGATAAAACTATTTATATCCAAATATGTAGAAAATGGTCTAAATATGACAGATAGTAAATGACAGAACCAGGGTTTGATCCCATAGATGGCTTCCTTAAATACTCTGCGTCTTATTTTGGTCTTGCCTCCCAAGACAAACTGTAATTCTACTTTTGATAAATATTGGTTGAAATCATCAATAGTGTCTGAATCTAAAATGCTGAGGCTCAGATTTTCATAGTGGGTCTCCATCATTCATAGTGGGATTTCATCTTCTGAAATCAACTTTGAAATAAACAACAGCCATTTTGTTTTCATCCATATTTTTGATCTGTGTTTGGTATCCTAGTTTTGAGGACTTGCTTTCCTTCAAAATTTTATTTTAAATTCTGCTCTCGAAGTGTATCTTGTTTCTATTACATTTACAATTACTTTTGAATTAAAAAATGAATTGATCTGCAAATATTAAGACATTAGCAATTTATGAATCACTGGAATCTTTTATTAAAACTATCACCAATAATTCATAAGACTTGGGGTTTCTTTCCTCAACATAATAATGAAATTTGACTATGGGTTATAAACTAAAGCCTTGCTTAAATTCAGATGAACTCTTTACATATTTATTCTTAAAGCAACCATCTGATTTTTTTTCAAAGGATAAGTATAGAGAGATTATTGACTATAAAACAACAATTAATGCCTGTACTAAAATTTTTCTGACATATTTGTCTGCTAATAAACTGAAATTTCAAGTCCAAATCACTTTAAAAAAAAACCCTTCTTCCCCACATGGTATTCCATTATGAAACTGCTGCAATGAACATAACATTAGTTGAACAAACATAACACTATAATCAAGCATCTGCTTGCCTTCCTGCTTTGCATATACAACAGAGATTTGTTGTACTTTCTTTAGTATTCTCAATAGATTTTTGTGTTTATAAAGGTCCAGAAATTATCTTTAGAACTTATCCTCCATATGGCACCAAGAAACCTGGCATAACAACCTTTCTGACACAAAGGATTATACAACTTGCTATTTCAAAATTTAAAAAATTTGCCATAAATGCTAAACTATCAATCAAGTGTTAGAACCACCTAACATGCTGTGCAATCTCACCAAAATTGATTTGTCTATACATGTTGACTTTAATTACAAAAAATGCACAAAAAACAACACATTCCTTCCCAACTTAAGTTGTAAATGTTAAACACAACTTTGATTATATTTTTCATACTAAATTCTTTAAGACTTGGGGTGTTCTTATTCAGAAGACATGGCCCAAGTTTGGGTTCTGATGCTATGTATCTGTAAGAGAGAAATAAAGTAGAGATATCCACTTGGCAGGATAATTATTATACATATAGACAACTTATCTGGTTAGTCAAGACCGAAGAAGCTTAAGGAAATTATATATTTTGGCTTTCTTTGGGAAAATAATACCAATTTGACGATTTGTTTTAACTTTCCTCTGCAATCCATTCTTTTCCTGTGTAAACACAACCTGAGTCAATACCTGTAAAGCTAACATTTAAGACATACGGAGAGCACAGACAACTTAACTACCTTCATTCTATTGTTAATATAAAAACTATATTCTAAAATGTATGGAATGATTTAAATGACAAATAAACTTTATATCTAAATGAGCTCATGTGCACACTTTCTTATTTTTACTTTATAAATATAACCTTCAAATATGAGAAAATATAAAGTATTATATTAATCCATAAGTAAATCACTGAAATAAATTAAAGGGCTCCACCGTCAATATAGTGAACCAACTAAATATAATAATATAATGTCAATTACATTAAATAAAACACATTTGTTATGTAATAGAGAGATTATTCAGACACCACAGTAGCAAAAAGCAGTTTCCTTCCTTCTAATGGTAACAAAGTGATTGACCTACGAGTTTCATGTGAAGGAATGATAGGGTTCCCAATATGCTTGGTTCCTTAAATCTAGCCAACACATATTGCCAGATATTTCAATTAATGTGTAGCAAGGTCACAAAACAGTTCTTATCAGCCAAAAACATTCATAGAGTAAATTTTATTTTCCAACCATAACTTTTAAATTAAATCTGTGAACTTAAAAAATATAGTACAGATATTTGGTCATTGGGTTTTCTTCCTGATAGCATTTTCACAAATGGCACAAGGCTTTGTACACTACATATAGCCTATAATGTTTGGTTAGATTCTAATCTTCCTAGAAAACATCATTATCGTTTTCCATAGCAAATAAAAGACCAAAATGTTCATTTCTTCCCTAAAATAACTACAAGGTTTGAACAGTTCTGACATTCTATCTTCCTGCAATTTATTTAGGAACTTTTAAACAGTTATAAAGAGAATTCTTGAACCTATATACTAATCCTGATTTCTCGGTAATATAAGCATCTGAAGGTAAAATTGTGGGAAAATCATGTTAATATGGAAAACAGCATTACCTTGAGGTAAATCCAAGAAAAGGAACTTTGCAAGAATTGAGTTTGTCTTACCAATGACACACAAGATAATCACATTTTTAAAGAAAATTCTTTGACTCGAGTATTATATATTATCATCTATTACATTCACACCTTGAAGTTCTTTTTCTGTGTTCCAATTTCTTTAAACAGAATTTTATTCTCCTAATATCCTTATTCTCATCCAATCAAAGCTACACTTGAGACTACAGTAATTTACGGGCTGGTACCTTTTCTTTTAATGGCAATGGAACAAAATAGTTAAAGGAGCTAAACTATTTCAATAATCTTGCTTTAATGTTTTAATACTCAGAAAATCAGAATTTTCGTGCCAGACAAATATGCTTTGTTCTATGTTTTTCAACATTCTAAATGTTTGATGCATTTGTACAAATGCTGTATAACACATACTATACTGTAGTATTTTCTCATACAACTGACTAACAAATGATAAAAATGTGTTGTAAATTCAGATCTTTGGGAACAGTTTGATGGCTGGTAAAATACAATATATAAAATCATATCTCAAAAAGACAGGAAGACGAAATCTGAGATAATACATTAGAGGTTTTCAAACCATTTTTCCTACATCCTCCTACACATGTTATCTTTTAGATGATTTCAGCAGAGTTAAATGGAGTGAAAAGAATTTTTCCTAGAGCAAGGGAGTGAATAACTTTTGGGAAGAGTTAAAACACATTTTTGAGATTAAACAAAACACCCTGAAAAAGCGTCATCATAATACTTTTTTAATCCTCATTAGGATTTGTTTATTTTAGAGAGACAGGAGATGAGAGAGAGAGAGAGAAACAATCACGTTAATATGAGAAACATCAACCAGTTCCCTCTCATACGTGCCCTAACTGAGGACTGAGCCTGCAACACAGGTATGTGCCCTGACCAGGGATCAAACCCATAACCTTTTGGTGTAATGGATGATGCTGAAGCTCCAACCAACTGAGCCACCAGGCCAGAGCAAGATTTTGAATTTTCTCTTATTTATTCAGCATTTCCACAGTTTGTTTTATGACAGAAACTTTTTTCCCCCTCCAACGTACGCATTTCCCAGTATTCCACGGAGTCTTTCCTCTAATGAAATATTTTTAGAAATGTTGTTGGTTTTCCCCTGTGCATGTGAAATTAGTGATATTAGCAAGCATAGTTTTCCAAATTTATTTCATGATGAAACCCTTTTCCATCTGTGTGGTAAGAGGAGTGCTCAGTGAAATGCACTTTGGGAACCACACTCTCCTACAGAATTTTCAGAGATCACACAGCTTAACCTAAAATTTCAACAATCTGCAGGGGCATTCAGGCACAGAGACAATAGAAAGACTTTCCTCATGCCAGAACTTAGGGAACATGCCCTGAGTGGCTCCCCCTTTCATGGGGGAAAAGTGTTCAGAGATGTACTTTCAGAAAGAAGGAAAGAATCAAAAATCAACAAAATCACAGTAAACAAAAAAATCACTATGGGAAATTTGTGGTAATAAAAGATTTAGAAGTGAATGCCGCAAACCTCTTAGACACCACAGCAGAAAGGGCATCCTTCCCTGCCTACCCCCGCCCCAGGAGGCTGCCCCACAGACCACAGTTACCCCCAGCCTTGCTAATGGAGTTCTGGGCTGGAGACTGAAGGCTGGAAGGAGTGAAAAGTTGTATCCTTCCTGCTCCCTCTCTACATTAGTGCCTCTTTCTGGCAGTGGCAGTGTTCCCAACCTTGGCTCTCCCATGGACCTGTTCTCCAAGGTTCCAGCCCTCTCTGAGCTCCGGTCACATTGTCTTCTCCCTTGTCCCTGCAGCTCTGGAAAGGGTAATGGGTCCCGGTTATGCCATTGGGGCATCACCATCACTCTTCAAATTATCCACACTTCTATAAGTAGGTTTTTATTAAAGCCTCTTTATTTAAAAAAAAACACAACTAAAGAAAACACTTTTGTGAATAATGACAATTTTTTCTTTATAATCTTTATATTTGGAAGTACCAAAATTCTAAAATATAATTTAAAGCTATAGAGAGTAAATATATTTTACTTCTTCGCAATTCATTCATGTGATCATTTATTCTATTTTAATCATATTTAGAGATTAAAAGCAAAGTTTTTTTCAATAACAATTTTGTGCATTAATTTTAAAAAGTTGAAACTTCATCTTAAATAGATAACTGAACATTATGTATACCTTCACATAAATTGTATTTAAAAAGGTCAGTTCACTGGAAGGAGTGATAGATATTTTCAATAAGACATAAGCTAAATATTTTGTAATTAGAAAAAGAGCTGTCAACGTAATTATTTAGAAGTGAAAATATCATTTTTCTAAGTGTGAATAATTTCACACTTTCTAGGATTTTTGTGAAAAGGCATATTTGATACATAAGATGCAGAAGTAAGCAGCATAGTCAGTGTGACCCCTGAGACTTTGAAAACTAGGGTCAGGATGTGTCAAAAACAGAAGGTCATCATTAAAAGCATTAGTGACATTGCTGCAACTGATCCTGCCTCAGGACATACCACTTCCTAATTCATGAAAATGTTCCCAACAGCAATAGCTAGGTTAATGAAAACTCAGTCTTGTGTAATAGATCACTGAAAATAAGGTAGAAAAATAAGGTAGAAAAACAGAGAAACTTTGGAGAAAATAAATGTGATGTTAACTGGTCATTCATGCCAATTTTCCATCTGGCTATAATGCATACACTTTTTTTTTTTTACAGCAGAAAATATTTGGGTTGGGCTTATACCTAAGATAAACTTGCTGTATTAGCCTTTAACAGTGTATAAAATTGAATCAAATCTGAGTGCTGCTATACCCAAACAGGTATATCATCTATAATGTCTTAAAAAATTCAGAATAGGCGAGGTACAATGAAAATGGGGCACCGTACAATCAGAATAACCACTCAAAAACAAACCATGGTATTTAAAAAATTTGACTCAGGAAATTTTGGTAGGTTCCAAGAATGCAATGGACTAAGAGTTAGTCACTGCCCTCAAACAGTAAGCATTGATAGGATTCTCCCAGGCACTACTAAACGGCAGGCAGGCCCCATCAGAACTTACTTCAACATTATATATTTTTAAAAAAAATTTAAAGGGAATTATGAAAAAACAAACTTTTTTTTCTGAACAGATATAAATCAGAAAGGCCTTAGAAAAATGAAGTGTGTATTGGATCTTAGACAATGAGTCTTGGCTTGTATTTCTAACATCGAAAGTGCTCAGTGTCTCCCCTGAACACACATGCTTGATTATTTGTTTTATTTATTGTGTCTGACAAAGTAGTTTGCTCCCTGGAAATATATGTAATCTTCGGTATGGAGAAATTCGGCTATAAGTTTCTAAGAGGACTGTTCCTCTGATCAATTCCACTCTCACCATCATCGGCTCATCACACACTCATCAACAAATAATCACCAAAGTCCTTTCAGAATTGCAGCATAAAGAGAAGTTCCATTTTGTAGCATTTTGTTCCAGATGTTAGTTAAATGGTAATTATAAAATCACACAAATCACAATTTTCCTCCCCCAAAATAGATATGTATAGCATCCTATTTAAAAGGAGTACTCTCAATCACATAGCAGTGAACAAACCTCTCTGAGAGGAGAGCATGTATAAAAATAACAAGGTTTTATAGCCTTCTTGTTTGTTTTTAAGGGTCCAAGTGACCCTCCTATTGTACTTCTTTTGCTGATCACATTCTATTTAATACCTTACTTTTTAGCACTGTAATTCAGGATGGTTCGCTGAAGATTGGTCCAGAAATTCCTTCCAAAGGAGGAAGCCACCAGGGAAAACATGGAAAATAAGTTTCATTGATGTGTCAGTCCCTACTGATTTGTAGCATCTGCCGAGAAGAATGTTGAGGTCATATCCTGGCTCAGCAGGAAAGAATATCCTGATGGGCCATGGTCTGAGGTAGGAGGAGGGACACAGGGGGACTAAGTGAAAACACTGCCTGCATTGGCCATGTCAGCTCCAGAGATCATAGTTGAAAAGAACAGTGTACACTGGAGAGTGCACTGAGTTTAGAGGCAAGAGATCTAAAACCCTATATTTCATGTTCATGTTTTGAATGGAGCCCCAAATCCAGGCTAGTTACCCCCAAAAAGTAGATGAACTAGAAATTGACTATTATCTCACAACAACAGAATGAAAGATTTTAAAGGTACGAGAGACATTAATAATGACCCTAAGTTCAATCAGCTCATTTTACTCAGAAACAGCCTCAGATATTCTTTGGGACTTACCATGAGAATCCCCATTGAACAGAATATAGATAACAAGCTTGGAGACTTTGGCACAGTCAAATTCGAATTTATTGCCAGAGAGTCTAGTTCCTAGGGTATAACATACCAGGATGGTTTTCAGTTAGAGGGCTGGGTCTCAAGGATATAAGGATATAAAAGAGGGGAGCCAATTAGGGGAGCCAGAAGGGCAACACGCTGCGCTAGAAATTATTTTTGAGATGACGAGGTTATATCACAGGATTTCTAAAATGTAACCCCCTTCGTTAAGCTAACATGAGTCTCAAGAAAGGGATTAAATGAAGGAGGAGTTAAATGAAAGTAGGTAAATATAGAAATGAAGGCTCACAGGATTGATAGAAACTCTTTTTGTAGTGGTCATCTGCTTTTCGTCTGTTTGGCACCTATTCACTCTCCAGTGGCAACAGTCACCCAAATGTCCTTTTGAAAAGCACTTTCTCACTCTGTCACATGATTTGAACCTAGGTTTTTACCTAGGATTCAGGGATGGAACACTCTGTATACCCCATTATTATTTAAGAACATAAAGGTAGTAAAAACACTGGAATTTATAAATAAAAGTGACAGGTTGTGAAATAAAGTATATTCCTCTCTTATAACAAGATATCAATAGGTATTCTTTAAACATAAGCTAAGAATTAAGGCATAAACATTTTGTAGAAGACAGGTGGGCATTAAAGTGCTTTTTTAACTGAAGATTCATGTTTTTCTTAAGCTTTGAGAAACTGTCTTATGTCTTTTTTTATTTCCTCTGCTAAATCTTATCTGATCCCTTTCTCAATAAGACTCCTGTTCCATGGATATTAGATTCTCTCTGTTTGGGCCCCTGTTTTTGTTTTGTTCCCTTGTTTTTCATCTTTGCTTATGATTTCTGCAACTCTGTGCATATTATATTTTAGCCCTTTTATTGCACATCATCACCTCAATTTGGGAGTAATATTTATCAGGTGATAAGTACATTTTATTGCAGGAGAGAAATATATTAGGTTTGTTTGGCAGGAACGATCAAAAGTATTAGTGTGTGGGCGGCTCTCTGTATGGAGCCCACCTGCGCCTCTCCCCACCCTTCCCCCAGGCAGGTTGTCCTCACCCCTCTCTTTCTCCTAAACTCCAAGGGCCTGCCTTTTGCCTCTAACTTGTTTCCTGGGCCAATTTCTTCTATGGCTTAGTTCTTCTACCTTTGTGACTTTCTAAATAAACCTTCTCTTATAGGTTAAGGGAACAAATATTAGCAAATGAATTCATCAAACCATTCGGGTAAAACAAACAACATAAGGAGACTGTAGATAATTACAATGTAACGACTACAAAAGTTATAAGTGAGTCAAAAAACAAAATGAAGTTCTAGTTCAATCAAATGGGGCAGAATTTCTTCAAAACCAACAAAACAATTTGTTATTCCTGGTTACCACATATGGGCTCCAACTCATTTAATGGCATTACAGTGTGAAAAACTGTAGGCAAATCATGCAATTATGGTCAGAAACCTTATTACACCTTTGAGATAAAATAGGAGAGGAATTTGGAAGATATCCAGAACCAGGTTAAAAAAATCATAAAGGAGTGAAATTAGATTATTATAAAAAGGAGTATTGAATTCCCTTGTTTAGCTCAAAAATATTTGGATAAATGCATCCTGGTGTACCTTCCACTAATATGTAAAAAAATACTTGTTCTTTATAGATTCCGTGTTTATGTGCGATTATCCCTGTAGGAGAAGAAACCCAGAAATGGAGACTTCTGTTAGTTTTTAAGCACTGGTTTGTTTCGTGACAATTTTATCAGCTTATTGTCTTGATTTCTCTTGCTACAAAAGGAGAGGAACTGAGGACAAATGAGGTACCATGAACTGAGCAACCCAGAGGTTTTAGGATTTATTAAAGAAGAAAGTATTTTTTGTGTGTGGTATGATGGCTCTTTTGTATATAGAAGATTATTCTAATTTTTTGTTTGTTTGAATGCAAAATTTTCCAGAATCTCTGTAGGGTATAAATTGAACTTTTTCTCTCAACATCTTTTCTCCTTCTCGAGTATCATTTCCCAGGCCATTATTGTATTTATTCATCTTTGTGTTTGTATTATTGGCTTTTCTCCAATGACTAGTTATCCTTAAATGACCCACATGTTTATAATTAAATAACAATGCTGATTATTACAGCTATTTGACAAGGTTTTGCCTGCCGGCCATTACAACCTCTTCAGTGTGAGGGAGTTCAGGTTTTCCTGTTTGCATGGGTGCTGCTCAGCAATTTCCAGACATAATTCCAAGACTGTACATAGGTGGGGAGTATGAGGAATGGTGGCATTAACTTTCATGCTCAAAAATTCCCTCCTTGCAGATGACGTTTCCTTTGGGAGTATTTCCTTGGCTTTAACTAGGAGCAAATACCAATGGGAAATGGGGAAATACCTGATCTATGTGGTCTTTGGAAAATAATGTCTCAACCAATCACCTAGATTTCCATGCTCTTTCTGGGAAGGGGACAGGATACCATCACCACAAGGAAAAGACACCATTCTCGCCACAGCCTTCCCTGTATACCCCGAAATGCCCCCTTTTGTGGCAGTGGATTTTACTTTGAGGTGTTTACTCAATTTATAGATGCCTCATGGCCCCACTCTGACTTCACTGACTTTATTGTCAGTACCTGATTAAGATACTGAAACCTATAAATAGTTTTAACTTTCCTGTGCTTATTTCTACAGTATCATAAATAGGCACGCAATATATTTTTTCATTTTATCAATTGTTTTCATAATGTACTAGGAAAAAAAGAGATTTGAGATGGGAGGGGTAGAACCAAAATAATTCATTTTTATCTCAATGACATTCTATTTCCTTATTTACAGACATCCCTCATGTTGTAGGAAGAGGATCATATGAGGCAATTGTTTGAGCGTGATTTCTCTGGAAAATTATTTAATCTATAAATTGAAGATAATACCAGCTCTTATTGCAGAGATTTGCTATAAGTATTAAATTCATAAATTCATGTAAAGTGCTTAGAATAGAGTCCAGCTCAAAGAAAGCAGTAAAATTAACTTTAATATACTTTAATATTATGACTCTGTTTTGTGAATAAGTTATAAATCTGAAAGTTACTTATTTAAACATAAAGAGACTAAATAAGGAAGATGAGAAATAATGAGAAAATGGATAATCAGAAGACTGGTTCATTCGCTTCTGAAACAACCAGGTAAGCTGCCTGGTGGTATTGAGGGTATAATTTCCATTATGCCTTTGCTCTTTCTGACAGGATTTTTCTTAAGTAATAAAATGTATGAAAATTCCACACATAGAGCACAATTTTCATTTAATTTAAATTTTCTAGCTGTTCCTAAAGATATTGCTGAACAGAAAATATAAGATGGTACAACTGCCATGTTAATTTTGCATGCAAAATGAAAACTAATTCTAAAAACATGATCTCCAATTTTTATTACAGTCGATACTTTATCATCTGCAGTACATATAATGAGTTAATGTTTTAGCCTGAAGTTAAAAAAAAAAAAAGATATACTTCACTTGAGAAAAAGCCAATACTCTGACAATTTCAAATCTGATGGTACGGCTTATTTAGGATTGATTTGACACAGAATTTTGAGTAACTCTTTTTGGTTGTTGAAATCAAGAGTCAGAAGCTGTGTGTTTATTTTTGTTATTTTGGTTTAATTCTCTGTGCTATTAGTTATCTGATGTTACTTCTCTGATTGTAAATGTGCAATGAATCCATATAGATAATACTGATTTAAAATGATTAAAAATAAATGAAATTTCTACACAAAGAAATGTTTTCTTGATGTTTCATTACTGATTATTTGGTAAAATCCAATATTATATATTCATATTAACCTTTCTTCAAGATCTCAAGATATTTCTTAATTTATATCTCATTAATTCTCATAATCACCTTGTGAGATAAATGTGAAACATAAATGACTTAGAAAAATGATTCCTGAAACTTAATCTGCAAAAACAACATTGTCAAGTCAGGCTGGAGAAGTTTTTAGTTTTAAAACTGTGAAACTGATGAGCAAAACTCAAATGACAGAAGTTTTTTCTTTTTTTATTCTCCTTTTAGAAACAAAATATTAGCTTAAAGTAAGTTTTTATTATCATTTATTGTTTTATTTTTTCCCTTTCTATATGTCGAAGGAATTTGTAATTTTATCAAGTGACTATTTTTGAGGAAATTCTACTTAATTATTCAAGTAGATTTTGTTCTCTCTATTGTGTAACCCTTCTTATCAACAGATGAAAGAGGTCATATTTCTACTGCAAGGAAAAGGATTTCTCAAATTGGCAAAGGTATTTTATTTATTTGGATGAAGTTCACAGAAATCCTGCATCCTGAAACATAAGGTTAATTTAGACAATGATTTCTTAATAGGTTACATTTTCTATTCAGCACAAGAAATCCAAGGAAATGTGCACCCCTCTTTAAACAAATCTTACACACAACTATGTAGAAGCACATCAAAGTAATTATTTTTTCAAGTTTGTCTTAGTTTTTCTTTATCTAAAAAATTCCCCTGATATATGTAAAAATACATTTGTTCTACAAAAAACATTTGTTTTCTCAAAATTTTGAATAACTATCACATATGAAGGAAGATGTATGTGTAATGGTATTGAGGTATATATTTCCAATTATTCAAATATTCTTTAAATATTACTTAAAAATCAGGACCTATGTCATTCTGAGGATTCGAATCAGAGCAGAAAAGAGAAAAGAGAAGAAGAAAGGAAGGAAGAGAGGAAGGGGGGAAAGGAGCAAAAACAAAAGAAAAGAAAACGCGGCCCAGGCTGCTGCTCAACCCTCTACTCCCAAATTCCAATGCCACAAAAAGAGTCAACGTAAGAGGACAAAAAAAATTATACATGAACTACCAGGAAAGCCGACAATGACTGATGAGAAATGAAAATAAATATTCAAAAGATACTTATTTCAAGTTTTCTGACAAGACAAGATTTAGATGATGTCGTGAAAGACAACTTCTCAAGAGGGACCTGGTCCAGGGACTTTTGACCCACTCTGCATTCTGGGTAGGTAACTTCAAAGAAGTATGTATGGATACAATTTAAGATAATTTGTGAACCTCAACTTTTTTTGGTTTTGTTCCAAACTGTTTTGCTTACTAAATAGGCTAACTTTGGGAATCGGACTATTTAATTTGCTAGGTCATGACAAAACTAAGTTGACAAACCATCTTTTTTTTTTTTTTTTTGTAAAAGAAATACACTGTTGTTATGTCAAGTAATTAGGGTAGCATTTTGTAAATTTTCAAAACTATAATAGATTTCCACTATGAAAGGGACAGAATGGATATTTCAATTGTTAAAATATGTAAATGATTTTGCCTCTTAGTCATTTTTTAGAAGGTAATTATGATGTTTTCTCATGTAAGAAAATGGTCTGTTTCTCAAAATGCACAGTTATGTTTTTATGACATTTTTCCTATACTAATGGTTATTTAATAAAATATTTCATTAGTAACTGTGTAACATATTTCTGAATAAGCTGGCATATACTTAGGACCTAATTCAACAATGGACTAGGTTTATGTTTGTTACTTTTAAAAGCTAAAGATATTAAAAATGTTTTTGGGATGTGGATTCATGAAGAACAGATGGTATTTATAGGATGAATGCACTTATCTTCAAACAAAAGAATATATGCATCCAAATAAGAAGCAACAATATGAAAGTCACTACATTTATTCATTATCTTACTATTATAAACAATATTATAAGAAATATCAAGACATTTCAAAAGTGTTAATAATGTCTTTATTGTCCACTATTCATGCAAAATATTTCACCTCAGATTCTTTTATAACTACACGCCATTTTCTGAAAGTCACTTTGACAATTAATTGTCCACTGTACCCATCAGATTTGGCTAAAAGTATCTGTATCTGAAAATTAAATTTACTCTAAAAAATTTCACTGCCATTGAGGATAGAAAAAAATTACATATAAATATATATATATTTATATATATATATATCACATAAAGTCAAGTTTGAGTAAAATTTTGAATACTGGTAATACTTATTTGAGTGAGAAACAGGAGTTGCTCATCAGCACATATGATTCTGGCATGCTCATTTTTAGGTTATTCACATGAGGCGACTATACCTCATAAAAAGTCAAAGGTATATATATCATTATATCCATCAAATGGTGTATATATTCTAGGTAAATGTGAAATATCATTGAAATGTGATGCAAAGAAGAATTAGAGTCATTTTTCTGTTCACATTTCTGTTTGGGGAATTATCACTTTGTCACTTTGTTAAATGTTTAAAGCTGTAGTTATTATTTGTAAGACATAGTTTAGATAGAATAGCTAACTATGATAACTGATGTGTATATGCACAACATAGCACACCGACACATACATCTTGTAGGCTTTGCATCCCTTCCGATGGCTGTCGGTTTGCCCATTTTGATGAACAATCTCTTTATTACTAAAGAATCAGCCAATATGGAACCAATTACATGTCCTCAACACTTCAGTTTTAGTCCGGGCAGAATGATACTTGTGGACTGTTTTAATTACTATCTCTCCTACACTTTGAACCCACAGGCAACTTCCTCCTTTCACTCTTAGATGGCTGCTGTGCCGTTGTTTTCTCGGCCTTGACCAGTGTCACGCAGCTCTCTGGTTTATTATAATATTCTTCCCATTGAATTTTACAAGCATATGTATGGTTATTAGATAATAATGAAAAACCACTTTTAAAATATAGAATATGTTTCCCTGAGTGAGGACACCGAGACTTCATTATTTTCTGTAAAATACTTGTGATATTGTTTATAATAGGCATATTCCAAGCTAAGAAAAGAGTTTTTATACATTCATAAAAGCTGGCAAATACCTCTTTCTTGACCCTTCCTGTTGTAACTGACCTGGGACAGTTGCATAAAAATAAGTATGCAAATAAATTCCCATCAATACCTCAATGAAGTTGTTAAAATGATAAATAAACACCTACTAAAATGACACAGTGTTACCAATTTGGTTTAAAAACCCATACTATAAAATTCTGTTTGGTGACTAGTAATATTTTAACATTTTTGGTAATCTGGAAAAGGTTGAGATCTCTGTGTTTGATGCTTAGCTTTATCACTATAGCCTGGGACACTGAGAAACTCACTCACTTTCAAGAGTCCTGTTTCTCTCACATGCAAAAGACTGTAGTAACAGGCTGCAACAGAACAAGTGATAACCAGTATAAGGGTGTTGGTAAATAAAACCAGCATCTGTACTTTTTATTTCAAAAGGCAGATATAAAAATTAAAGATATACTGGGTACAAGTGACATAAAATATATTGAACTATACAAATATAAAGTACTACTGTTTTTGTAGGTTGAGTAAAATAGCCTTTTGTGTATTGAGTGACCATTGTTAGTCCACTCCTACCCTACCTAACAGGGTCATCTCCTTAACACACACAATTTATCATGTGACTCAGCTACTTACTACCTGCCAATGACCCTTCTTTGTTAACAGAATAAAGTTCATACCCTTGATGGCTTCATAATTCCCATGGAATTGGGAAATTATATATTAATTCCCAATTAATAAACCCCGTGATACACATCCAGCAAGAAATACTCAGAAATCCGTAATACATACCACACATGTTCAACTTTTAGGCTTTTGCTAAGTCTGATTCCTTTTGCTTGATTCTTGTTTAATCTTGATAAATCCTATTTATTCTGCAATTCTCAGCTTAAATGTTATCAGTATTTAGAAAGCTTTCCTGAAGTTGGTTTGCATGTCTCAAATTTACCTTTATTTGCAGCTTTTATAACATTGCATCAATCATAAATACAGTTCTGTAACTGTTCCCAGCTATCCTAGAAATCAAGGCCCATTTCTTATTTATTATTTTAACCCACAGGCATAATAGTATATGTTAAGTAGAGGCCTTATGATCAAACATAATCAGTAAGAGTACAGGCTCTGGAATCAGACAGTCTTGGGTTCAAATCTCAGCTTTGTCACCTATTTATTGTACTACTTCAGATGTTCATGTCACCTTTCCAAGACTGTATTTCCATACAGGTAAAGTGGGAATAATTCTAGATAAAGGTACCTCGATAACTAGTATCTTGTACTAGGTGCACAGAGGTATTAGCTATCCTAATGGTGACGGTGATATTCATGATGATGATGCTGAAAGTGGTCAATAAATATTTGTTCAATGAAAAGGTGATTAAATGAAATAAATTCACTAGTGATAAAAATTGTTTCTGTGGAAATATGTAATTCAAATTCTGAATGATTTGTTCTCAACCAGCTCTTAGAACAGAGTACATTTAGTGAGAAATGGTTATTACTATAATATTTACTTAGCAGGTCTCTGAGGGAGCCAAATTTTATAAAAATAATGAAGATGATGGTAATGATGATAAAAAGAAAACAACTTTTATTCTTCTAGCAGCAGGCATCCTCTGTAATGAATCTCCTGGTCAATCATTTCTTATTGATTTAATACTAATCTTAAAGAAAGATAGGAAAAGTTGGGAATCTCTCTGGGGAAGAACAAAGTCAACAAGGGTTGAGGATACAATATTTTAAGTTCAGTTCTAAAAAAGCATATTTTATATACTTACTGAAAAAATATCAAAAATCTGACAGTGACTTAATAAAAGGGAAAATGATGAAAATCAATGTTTGAACAGCTTTAAGGGACATCATAAACCTCAGTTAGTGAATATTAGAACAAGTGATATGTAACTTTCGATAAATAAAAATGGATTTAAGTTAAAAAGAAGAGAATTTAAGTTAAAAAGGGGGAGATTTAAGTTATAAAGAACTTGAAAAGAAAAAGTATTCCAGTGACAAATTGTGTTTTTTGTGAAAATAAATTGCAGGCTAAAAGATCTTGAAGTATTTTTCCAATGGAAAACATTTTCTGTCCTTCAATGGGCTATTGAGGCAGCAAGGCAAAAGATGTGTTTTTAACAGAAATCATTAAATACATGATAAAAGCTGTTTGCTGAAGGTATAATTGTGAAAAATTATTGATATTAATGATGGTAATCAGGACAGTTGAAAAATACCTAACCAAAAAAAAAACAACATTACTTATGAAGTGCCATGGGACAATCTGTCATGATTAGTAGAGAAACACACTAATTTGTTTAATGTAATATTTTGAAGGTCACTTGACTATCAACTTGCCATAAGGCCATTCACTTAAAGGCACAATAAAAATCCAAGATTAGTTATGGAAAGAATTTTGAAGTGCTTGTAGAACAGTATATTACAAACTCAGCTGTACATACAAGCAGAAAGGCATAATTTAATGCAACATTAAGCAACTGTAGCTTTGTTCTACTTTTTTTTTGTTTTAAATTTTTTAAACATTATGATAATTATAATGAGATTTGGTCTTACAACATATTGTATATTTAATCTTTTTAAAGAGCTTATCAAATTCATTTATGAGATACAATTTGTTTATTAGCAAAAACACTGTATGTGTATGTGTATACACACACACACACATACACACAGTGTACGATATCCTGGCTTAATTAGAAAAAGTCTGTGTAATCTTAAATACATTTAAGAATATAAAACCACATGAGTTCAAATGACATTTGAACATTCCATTTAATTATATTTTAAAACTAATTTGTATGACTTGACTCTTTTTTCTTTTTCTTTCATCTACCCAGAATGATGCTCTACTGAATGAGTTAAAACTACATTCTACTAAAACTGAAAAGCGAATAAAGAAAGATTGAGTGGTGCTTAAGGAAAGAGGAGGAATGGTGGTGGTGTTAAATTTAATTATCAGATGGTGTTAGGGTTATCAAGTCAATGGCTAAATTGCATCCTAGAAGGGTTCTTTCTAGCATTCTTGATCTGGGGTCTAGCTTAAAGTTCTATAACTGTGACCTACTTTTCCACAAAAGAATTCATTTTCAAAATCCTCCTTCCTCTCTCTCTCTCTCTCTCTCTCTCTCTCTCTCTCTCTCTCTCCCTCTCTCTGCCCCCTCTCAAACCCCAAGGTATGCAACAGAAAACCTCAAATATCTTACTGTTATTCCCAACTTTAGGTAATCATGTACTAAAGAAAGTATTCGAGCACAGCATTTAACAGTATAGTCTGGGTGCCATGAACTCTCTGTTCTTTGTGACTCTGCTCTTTGCAAACTTAGTTTTCAACTTAAGTTTAAGGGCAGTCTTAAATATGCATTAAAAAAAGACAGATGGGATAATCAAAAATATATAATCAAGGCCCTGGTCGGCTAGAGCTGTTGGTTAGAAAGTTGCCCTGACACACAAAGGTTGCAGGTTTGGTTCCCAGTCAAGGTACCTAGAAGAAGCAACCAATGAAAGCATAAGTAAGTGGAACAAGAAATAGATGTCTCTCTCTCTCTCTCTCTTTAAAATCATTAGATTTTAAATCAAGTTTAGTTTTGACATGGGAAATTCAAACTTCCCATGGGAAATTTAGTTAATTAAGCATTTTTATCAATAGAACGGAATCAAATAGTATAACGTAAAACAACTAAATTTCTGGACAATGGAAGAAAAATCACATTAAAATTTAATATTACAATAAAATCCAAAAGAAATAATAAAAATTATTTACCTTCACAAATTGTGACACCATTTCCTGAAAATCCCATGTTGCAATAGCAGGCTTCAACTCCATTCCGTATTTCACATTTTGCATTTGGAAGACAAAGTGTCTTGGTGCAATTTTGAGTGTAAGAACAATTCAACAAAGTGGAAAAACCCACTAAGGAAAATAGAAAAATACATCTTTTCAGAAAGAAAAAGTTCCTGCACGGCTGAGTTCGATGACATTAAATACAAATAGACTTCTTTCTTTCTATGTAGATTATAAGACTTTCCCAAGGGAGCAGTTAGCTAAAAACAGCAGACGTGCAAGTGGCAAAAAGATTAAGGCATTTTCAATCTCAGTGTTTATCAAGTAAATTTCAACGAAACTGAAATGTAACAAGCCAGCTTTACAAAGAAACCAGCATTCCTGGATCATTGGGCCATAGTGTCACCCCTCACCCTGAGGCGAGATACTTTCAACGGTAACTGATGATTGAAAAGCAATTTCCCACGCTGGGAATGATTCAGTGCTGAAATCACAGTACATCAAGTCTTTTAAAATTCAAATCTGTTATTTTAAGATGAAGAGCAATATATCCTAACAACCAGAAGGACAAATGCAATTACTATTTTTTTCTGTGTCTTTAAATTCTGCCTTTTCTATTAAAAATATTTTATATTTTTTTCCCATTAGGGGAAATTAAAATAAAACTCAACATACAAACTCAAATGGTTAAAGATTGATCTACCAGAAATGGAACACGACACAAACATGGCCAGTGAAATGCAGCAACAAGACCTATTTCAGAGTTATTAAAAACAAAGTTGGAAATGGTGGGCTTTTTGGAAAAAAATAAGGAAAAGTATAGGACAGTCTTTTTTTATTGTTGTCCCAGGTCTTCTCAAGACAAGCCATCTTGGGGATGGACAGTTATGAATCATGCAAGGTGTATGAATATTTTCAGTCATCTCAGATAAATTGTCCTTACTAGTAACAAGAGATTCGTAAATATTTGCTTCTAAATCCCAGCCTAGCACAGGACTGTGTATACTGTCTAAACCATAATTAATTCACCTTCAAGGATGTGATTTATTTTCCTTCTGCACAGCATCATCAAAATGGTATTTTAGATGAATCCAAAGTCTGGGCTGGCAGTCTTTTTAAAATGCCAAGAAACCTCCCACAAAAGTTAATGGTTTGGATTTTCTCAAATTTCTTGAGCGGGGGAGGGCTCAGAAGAAAGGTCAAAGTCTGAGACTTAAGGGATTTGGGGCATTTTGTCAGCAGGGGGGGGAAAGTGACAGTCCATAGGCCCTGAATATCGAACTCTAAAGAGTTGAAAGGCCAAGGAGAAAAACATCCTGAGAAGCTGCGTCAAAGCTCCTAGGAGACTTGGCGCTATGCACTTGGCAAGAGAGTTCCACCTTGGAAAAATCCCACCCCTGCAAGCTAAGGGCTCTCCAGCAACCTCGGTGACCAGGGGCGCTGGGCACTCACCTAGGAGCGGGAGGAGTTTCATTGGCGGCGGCCGCGGTGCTGGCGATGGCGGGAGCGCAACTAGGTGTTCGACGGTGTCCCGGGGACGCGACGCGGCTGGGCGGGCGCGGCAGGGTCTCGGCTCCGTCCCCCGTGACGCGCAGGCTTCCTCCGGACACTTTCCGGTCTCTTTTGTGTGAGCGTGTGTGTCAAGCCCTGAGCCTGCAGGCCATGTCCGGCCCCCGACCCCTTCCCCCACGCTGTCCTGACTTCATTCCCTGGTTCTTGGCTGCCAACGTCCGCACGCTTGCAGACCCTTTTCCGGACCATTTTGCCCCTAGGTGCAGCGACCAGAAAGCCCCAACCCCAACTCAAGGCCTGTGCTCAACAACCACAGCAGTTCAGGGGCCCATACAGTGTCCGCATGAGAAAGTATCCAGAACTGAATGGGTCTTAGGGGTTATTCCTACAGCCTAAATTCCAGGATACGACTTTATTTTATTCACTAATAAATTTCCATAGAAACACTGGGCTAAGAAGCTGTCAGGAGCCCTGATCCAAATTGCCAGTATTCAGTCCTCACCTTACTGGGGCTCAGTGTTCCAGAGTATAGAATAAGGGTATTCTCTGTCATGCCTAGAGATTAGGATTGTGCCGAAAACGGCTGGGTAAAAACAATCAGAAAAGCCAAGTCTGAAGGAATAAAAAAGGCTTTGGTGTTACAAAATACTGTTTTTCATTTTCAATTAAAATTTACAGATACTATCATCTCCCACCCCCAGAACAAATCTTCTGTTTGCATGTCACTATATATCATATAGAAACTGATTGAAGTTGAAACATAGATTCTAGCTTAAAAAAATTCAAAATAACTGACAGATAAGGCTAATCTATGATGACAGAAAACAGATCAGTGCTTGCCTCAGGTTGGGGTGGGAAGTGGGGGTTGACTAAGAGAGGCACAAAGGAAAATTTGGGGTAGGTGGGTATATTCTACATCTTTTTTGTTTTTTTAATGATTGTATGTATTTGTTTTTAGAGAGAGGGGAGAGAGGGAAATAGAGAAAGAGAGGGACATCAACATACCAGAGAAACATTGATCAGTTGCCTCTTTCACGCCCCCAACCTGGGACCTGGCCAGCAACGTCAGGCTTTTGCCCTGACCAGGAATTGAACTGGTGACCCTGTGCTCCGTGGTAGGATGCCCATTCCACTGAGCCACACCAGTCAGGGCTGAAATATTCTACATGTTTATTGGAATGGAGTTTACATGAATGTGTGAATTTATTTGAACTCATTGAACTCTACTCTTAAAATTGGCTCATTTATTGTAAGTAGATTATACCTCAAAATTTATTTAAAGGAAATAAATGATATTTGTGTCATCATGATAAGTCATTTTACCTTTAAATTATTTAGTGCCCATTTGTCATATTTCATATGTATTCTGTTTAATTTAACAAACATCTACTGATAATCTGTTTTGTATAGTAAGAACCCTCACAAAGATGAACAAGACATGATCCTTGGGCTCCAAAAAGGTTATTACCTAGTAAGACAGCAACTAAAACCATTCACAATAATACATTATAATGAGATAAATACTTATGTATAGACATATTTTCTCAGCTCTTTATTATATTTTTCTAGATCCGGTCTAGCTTTATTTAATTCCTGCAACAAGCTCTGGAGAGTGGTACCACAGTAGATAAGGGAAATTCGGAACAGAGGTGACTTGCTCAGAGTCACAGTTAGCCTAAGGGACTGGCTTTAATTCGAACCCAGGCTATTTTGTCCCTGAGTCGGAGCTCTCAGTCACCCGCTATGTTCTTTCTATAGAACATCCTCAGGAGGGTGTTGTAAAAATAAGAAGTCTAGTTATTGCTGTTCAGAGGGTCTGACAGGTGATTTAAAGGCCTTAAATGTCACACACACACACACACACACACACACACACACGCACAGATATGGATTTTATTCTGTCAATAATTGGTTTCCTTTTAGTAATTTTCCATTTAAAAAATAATTGGACAGTGATTCAGTGAAAAAACTCTGGCAGCAGTCTGAATGAGGGATGTTAAGGAGACATCAAAGGCAAGGAAGCCAGAGTAGTCTAGGAAATAGACTAAAAATGCCTGAACAAGGGTAGGGTATTTAGATGAGGAGATAGGGACAGATTATACGAATGATTAGATAAAGACACGTTGATGCCGGGGTGCCTTGCTTAGGCTGAGGAATATGTCTGAGACACAGAGAGTGTGGAGGTTTTCTAGTTGTGTGAGCAGAAGAGGGTTGGAACTATTCACAAAAATAGAAAAGATAGGTCAGGTGCAGCTTTGAAGGAAAACAAAAGTACATGTAATGAGCCCAGTTTTAAAATATAAAGTTCAAGCTGTTCTAATGACCTGACTCCATTTACATGAAAGCTAGTTTTTCCAAAAGCTAGTTTTTACAAAGTTAATGAATATACTCATAATTCAAAAGGCACAAATATAGAAATATATTATTTTCTGAGACTTTTTGGACTGAAACACAATATCTATAGTGAAAATCATTACCATAAAATCGTTTACAAGTCAGCCACAAATTCTTACCTTATATTTTTATCCTAGAGATAACAGAAGTAGCCAATTAAAAACTGTTATTCTCTATAATGCTTAAAGATTAGCAGATTTAAAATTCAATTTTTTTGGAAAATTATTTCAAACTTCTCTTTTGCATGTGTGTAATTAAGATATAAAAGTTTATTCATACATTTTTATCAAGAAAATACAGGATAGCACATAGGCAAGCCTGACGTGTTTAGTGATACTTATAGTTTTAAGATTGTTCTTCGGAAAAATTAAAATTAATTAAAAACATATTACTTAAAGAAGACTACCTTTTAAGGAATAGATATTAAGATAACAACTATTATTCTGTATCCATTGTCTTATATAAAAGGAACATTTAAAAGTTTTGATCTATATAAGTATTTCAATTATAAGTGAAGGAAAATTATATTTTAAGAAGTGTTCTCAAAGACTATATAACTGAAAGTTTAAACTTTATTAAAAACCCTACCACTGGTACCTTGGGTACCACTGAGACATGTCAAACTTTTGACTTTTGACTGAGTATAACACATGGAAATGAAGTCATCTGAAGCTGCCCACCCAGTTGTGGTTTTAATACACTATTATGAACACTCATCCTGCAAGGTGAGATCTTATCAAATCCATGATTAGTTCTATCTTGGGTCTGTCTATAAGATGCCAAGTTAGACAGGATTTCCTTGAAAAATTCCTGGTCAGGTTGAAGTTTGTTATGGAAAGTATTCACTGCGAAGACCTAGGTTTAACTTTAGCTTTAATTTTGAATATATTCTTTAACTTTTTGGAGGACCATTTCACCTGCTATAACATGAAAATAACAATGCCTGCCTACCCTGCTATATCACAGTGGGCTGCTAAGTTTATTAATATACACGTCAGATCTGTTGGGTATTCCATCGCTTTCGTATTCAACACATCTAAGTATAAAAAAGTTAGTGTGCAGCTGATATTAAGATGCTCTCCAAAGAGGTATTTATGATTCCCACAGAGGTTGGCACAGGAACACATGCTGTTTCTGGACCCTCTTCGGGAGGCCTCGGTGAGACTGCCTAATTCCTTTCCTAAGTGTTAATAATAGGATTGGATTCTAAGTGTTTGGCCAGCTCTGTGACTATATCTCTAAATATGGTTATTACTCACAAGGCATTCGACTTTTCTTAAACTATGTAAACTTTGTCACCAATTTCTTACTTTAAGTAGTTCTTCATTCCTTCATATTATCTCTATACCCATAGTACCGTCAATAGTATTACATTTTTTTCCACCACAGGTCACTTTTTGTTAAATCCATCATTAACAACAGACATTTGGCAAAAGAGCTGTAAAAAGGTAAAAAATGGAAATTGAGTTACATGCAAGGTTGGAAAGAGTAATCTGATTGCAACACACTCATTGTGAAATCAAAGAAAGCTTTGCTAAAGTGGGAGATCAGCCCCCCAATGTAAGAGAATTTCCACAAATGGGTAAAGTTTGAGGTTCCACAAGGGAATTGTTTGTTAATGGTTCTTAATCTGGTCTCTTAGAACTTGAAGGTAAAAAACAACAAAACAAAAAAAACTAGCTTTAATTTTTCCTCCGTGACACCTCACTGTGCTTCGAGAATGATAGGTTTATAATAAAAATTTATCAAAAATGGACAGTTTCATTTTTGGAGATTAACTGGAAATTGTCTGCCTCAGAGGTCTTTGAGTTTCCAGATACATTTTATATTATTAAGATATAGCAAATATCAGTCTTTTCCACTTAATTTTTTAAAAAGCCAGTTGAACACTTAGTTATTTGTAAAGTAATTCCTGGTTCCCAAACAGTGGAGAAATATATATTTTTCCAGTGTTAAGATTATGATTTTGAATAGTCAGTATAAAGATGCTACAATTTTTCAAACCAGCTATTTGGAAATTTGTGTCCCCCTAATCTATATAGAGCCTATTTAATGTCTCTCGTTACATTTACATAAAATATACATTTACATCAAATATAAATTTAAACTTTATTTTTATCGTTGACAGTATTACAAATGTTCCCCATTTTTCCTCCCCTTACCACCATCCACCCAGCCCCCACCTGCCCCTGGCCTTTACCACATCATTGTCTGTGTCCATGGACTCTGAATAGATGTCCTTTGGCTAATCTCTTCCAGTCCCTCCCCACTCTGCTCCCCTCTGAGATCTGTCAGTCTGTTCCTTGTATCTCAGCCTCTGGCCCTATTTTGTTCATTAGGTTCCACATATAAGTGAAATCATATAGTATTTGTATTTCTATGAGTGGCTTATTTTGCTTAGCATTTCCACTTAGGCATTTTTAAAAACTTCATACTTTAATTAAAAAAAAAACCCTTAGTATTTAAAAATTATTTAAAATTGAGTTTCCAGAACTATGAAAAGAAACACTTGACTAGTTTTTATGCTACTAATTTTTTTTAGTGAAAGGGGGTGTAAAATGCATCTGGTAATTTTCAAAGTTGACTGGAAGGGAGGAGATCTGAGTTCCTTCCCAGTCTGGTCATTCAATTGTTTTGTGACCTTAAGAAAACTCACTAAATCTTTCCATTATTCTGTTTAACATTTGCAAATGTTCCTGTTTTGTATGATTTTTTTTCTCTCCTGTGGTTTGTGTTCATAAAGATTTATAAATTAACATTCATATAGAAACCGATATTTTTGAGCCAGGCATTGATTAAAAAAATATGCTAATGTTTGTACTGTAACCGACTTATAAATTATTTTATTAATATATCTCTCTTTGGACATTTCCCATGTTACAAAAATATTAAAATGATCTCATCTTTTTAAAGGGCAGCACTTTAAAAATATAAACCATGCTAAAATCACCTTTTATTTAATATTGTTAAACTTTTTGGCTATGCTTTTTAACATGTTTGGGTATTGATTTATTCATAGTTAATTCCTCTTTTTCCTTGAGTTTTCCAAAATAGTATCCCGAGGGGTTATAGAATCCATCAGGATGTACAAGTAATTTAAATTATTTCTTCAGTTATGTGATGCATTGTAGTTTACATTTCATCTCCCTTTGTGTTCTGCAATCCCTAGTTTATTATACCTTTTTACAATTCCCACAGTCGCTCAGTTTCTTTTTAGAAAAATAAAATATTATAAGTATGCACTGTCAGCAGAGTTTAGTTGCTTGTTATTCACAATCATCATTATTATTAGCATGCATATTGAAGATGGAAGTCTCTGGTTCAGCTCTCCAGGGCACATTATTATTAACTTCTTATCACTTAAAGAAGTATCCTTTTATTCCAACTCTTTAATTTCTATTTTGTCACAAATCCCTGATCTCAGGAAAGGTTTAAGTTTTTACATTGTAATCTGTTTTATTAATATCTTTCAGTGCAAAGTAATTGGTTTAAAAATAGAAAGCTATTTGGAAGTCTAAATAAACTACATTAGCTTATAATCATTAGCAGTTTATCTCATTGAAAAAAGATTATGAAAAGTGGACATCAGGCCACAAGTTTTCTCCATATCTTCCTCTATAACCACAAATGGTATGAATAGTGCTGTTTCCAAACAGTTGCTAATTTAATTGTGCCAGCACGGAAATAATTAAACAGTTTTAAAGGTAACCATGTTTTCTTCTAAAAGTCATGGTGACATAAAGGTATCATTGTCACATAACATATATTAACATTTTAAATCAAGGGCTAAAATACAGAATTAAGTTTCCGGATGGCATAAAAAGTATTAAAAAAACAGTTGCTCTAGTTTGTCATTCATGATTTTTAAATATTGATTTTGCAAATTTTGATTATACCAAATATTACTATTTTAGTAACATAATATATTGTTATTTTTAAAAATCTCAATAAAAACAGGTTTTTTTGTCATATAAAAAAGATAAAACGTTTGTTTTATTTAATGACTTACAAAACTGTGATGGAAACCTGGAATAAGGATTAATTTTTGATGATAATTCCAAGAACATTTCTTTCTATGAATGGAATTCTAGGGAGAGAAAAGATATTTTAAATGATGTGTTTTGTAAGTGAATCTTATTTGTTAAATATAAACAAAATCTTTTAAGGTATAAGGAATAATGGTTTAGAAAAACTCTCACATTATTTTATTTTTTGTGACATATGAGATTGCTGATCCCAGAACACAGGAAGAATGAAGAGTTGTTTGTTGTTGTTGTTGTTTTCATTATTTGATATTCAGGTATCTATTAAAATATACTTACTTTTAAGTGTATTTTCTACTAAAATATATAAGTTTAAAATAAAAAGAATTCTAAATTCTAATTGTAAGAATGTTGGGTATATGTGAAATTGTTTACCTGTCAAAGATAGAAGTTGCTTGTAAATTATTATCAACATAATTGACATTTAATCCTGAGGTTCAGATACTATCTTAAAGTTTTAAAATAAAATTTGTCTAATTAAATTATAAGATACAAATAAAATTCCAACATAAGCAGTTAATATTTATGGTAATCTAGGCTCTTACTCTTCTTAAAAAAAAGTTTGGGCTGCTGATTAAATAATTTCATAAGTAGTTTTTACTTGGTTTCTATTAGATTATTGTATACTATTGGCCAGAATTTTTAATAATTTTTCTTCATTTATTTTTATTAATTACAATATTCTATTATTAGCAATGCATCTTCTAAATATATTCCTCATTGCCACTATATTTGTGAAAATATAGTTTTATTTATCCTTGTAAAATGGTGTTTTGAAAACTTTATATAATAATGCATATTACTTCGAAAACTTAATTATCTGTTGACTTTCTTCCTTTTGGTTGTGAGGGCTGAAATTAATAATATGCATTGTTATACTTTCAGTGCTATGATTTTAAGGCTATGTGTATAATTTTTAATTGATGTCTTGTGTACAGTGTTCTGTGTTCCATTACCAGAGCATTTGAAAGGAACCATATGAACATGACCTTAGAATTTATCCTGTAAATATACTAATTTTCCTCTATTTCCTACTATCCTTGTCAATACAATGACTAAATCTCATCTTTTCTTTTTCTTTTCTTTTCCCCTAAAGAACTTATAAGGCTGTCAACAAAATGGGTTTTTATGCTTCTATCATAAACTGTTTGATCCTAACAAAAAGCTATCCTTGAATTAAAAGTATACCTAATAATTTCACTGTGGAAAAATGGTACTGAGAGATAACATACCAAAAGAATTTACCTATTTTATTAGACTCTTTAGATGATAACTTCCTGGTTCATGTTGAGGGCATGTATGTATATAGTAAAATAACTTGCCCAGATATAATTTTTAATGTATATTATCTATCAACCTAATAATCTGTTATTAGAGTAGCCAGTTTATTTTAGCATTGAGTTATCTCAAAATATTATTATCCAAAAAAGCAATATTGTGCATAACTTGTCTAATAATTACCTAAGACACTAGAACAAAAGAATATAAAATATGTTTAAGTACCCTGCTTTATATGGGGAATTTTGCTTCAGTTTATATTTCTCACTGCTGCGATCCCTTCCTCGCTGGCTTCCAGCGAGGTCTGCATAGGCCCAAAGGGCGTTGAACTTCTTTGTCTTTAGAAGCCAAAGGCATTGCTTTTACCGACCTGGCCTGGCATCGCGCTCAGAACAGGAAAGATAGCACTGCCTATGCTTGGCCTTCCTGTTCTTCCACATGCTTCAGACCAGTTAAAATGGCCTGTGTTTTATAATGAATTAAAAAAATTGATGATTAATGGAAACTATTCCAATTAGGTGATTGGAATCAGATTGCAAGAAATAAAATAAATTTAAAAAACAGCACAGAACAAGCTTCCATCTGATGAATAATTCCTAAAGATGAAGGCTTTTAGCGTTATTCCAGTAAAACCCACTCTGTACTCCCCTGGGTAGTCATAAAAGTTTGATCTTTCAGAGAAAACACACACTGACAGGTTAGCAAATCTATATAAAGGTTACTTTCTTTTTACTTAAAGAAAAAAGCAAATAATTCAAGTTTTAATATATTTCTCAATGTTGCTTTCAGAAGTAGCATCAGATATCCTCTACTCGTTCATTAATTCTTTAGCCAACATTTCCGAGTGCATACTTCATGGCATATTCTGCGTGACACTCTGGAGATTCAAAACTAGAGTGTAATAAAATGGTCTTGAGGTCTGATGTTGTGCTTCCTGGACAATGAGCCAGTTGGGACTTGGAGACACCCCTCTATTTTCTTCTGTGCGAGTGGCTGAGCCAAACCCGACTTCCCCTCCTGCCCCAAGGTACGTGGGTACCTTTCCTGACAACCTTTGTTTATAGGTGGCTTCAAAATTAAGTCTTCCTGACACCCAAATAAACTGAAAATTCGTTCTTCTGCAACTGACAAGATTGATCTTCTACTCACTGCTCTGTCAGGGACAGCAGGGCCGTCTCCACTGAAAGGCACATCTATACTTTTCGGACAACAAAGAGGCCCCCCCAGCAGCCCCCCAGGGGATGATGGGAAGTCTGCTTTCTCTTCTGTTGCTGACCTTGGGCTTGTAAATTTATCTGGATAGACGCTTTGCTAGACATACTCTGTGGGTTTGGAGTCCCGTGAAGGGGTCTCAGCCCCTGTTCTCCCTTCTTACAGCACAAGCCTAAAAAAAATGGTTTTTTCAGAAGGTAGCAAACTCCTGGAAATCAAGAAAATTGACTTTATGTACCAGCTGCTTAAAATCGGTTTTGACTATAAGGCCCTTGGGAGGTTATGTCTTCCTGCAGGCGATTAGGGTAAGAAAGACAACGTCTTCATGATGGAAAGAGGCTCCGTAATCCAAGCTATCTTGGAAAGCCAGAATGAATCCTCAGGGTAACTTTCAGGCAGTCACATTCCTTGTACCATAAAGTTGACATAGCATGTTTTTGACTTTAGTAATCTGAGAGTCAAGCAAGAATAAACAAAAAAAAAAACAATACAAAGAAATAATTGTCAATAATGTTATAAACAATGTAGCCTACCATGAGGGCATGGTAGGGGTTTCTGGATGCTTCCCTAAGAAACACTTTTTTCCATCTTTCATAGTAGCGGTACCCTGTTGAAGCTGGGAACTTGGCCTACTAAAATAAAAATTGCATTTTTCTAGCCTACCTTGTAGTAGGACTGCTGAGACCTGAGAGACCTAGGAGGTGTAAGCACAAGCTTTGGATTTCACTTCTAGAAACCTCCTTTAAAGAGACTAATCGTTTCTCCCTACTTCTTCCATCCTGTCACTTGTGACACGGTGGTAAAAATCAGAACTCAACAGTTACCTTGCTCTAGGAGAAAGAGCCACCGTCTCCTTTGGTGAGGTAATAAACCAGTGTTGCCTCCCAGAATGGGTAGAATGAGCTACCACTAGTTTTCTTTAATGTAAACAATTATAATAATAATAATACCTGCTGATCTTGTTTGAGTCATTGTTATTTGGGAATTTACTCTTAACCATAGGTAAGCCTAATTCTAACTGATGACGTTTTCCAAACAACCAATGACAGCCTTGAGAGAGCCGGTGTCAAGTACAGAGTTGTGATACATGGGACGAAGGCATGTCTACCATAATGATCTGCAAATAGACTCTGTACCAACACAACACCTTGACCTAATTGGTTCTTGACTCCCAGTAGGTAATGAACAGAGACTGTCAGTAAAGGAAAACAGAAGCTCAGGGAGGAAGTAAGAACATTAGGAGAAGACAGGGCTACCACATGGCTGTAGGCCTCAGTTTAGAAGATTAAATATACATATACACATACATTCACACAAAAATATATACATATGAGGGGAGACCCCTAAAACACAGAATTTATTTCTAAAAATTTGTATGTATCCTTACATGTTTAAACTTCAGTCGCCTTCAAAGTACTCTCCATTTGATGCAATACATCTATTGAGACTTTTTTTCCTTCCACTGCTTGAGAGAGTTTTTGAACTCTGATTTTGATGCCTTTTAGTGCTCTGCCATGTTTGTGTGTGTGTTTGTGGGTGTGTGTGTTTGGCCTCTTCCACATCAGGAAAATGTTTCCCTTTGAGGGTTTTTTTCATCTGAGTTTTTTCAAACCAAAAATGTTGCTCAGGGTGACAGCAGTTGAATAAGGAGGGTGGAGCACAAGGGTCATGCTGTTTTTGGTCAAAAGATGCTACACTCTGAGCTCGGTGTGGGCAGGTGTGCTTGTAAATCACCCATCATGAAATGGGCAAACACGTTGAAAGAATCTTCAAAGAAAAATTCACTGAAGCCAAACTCAGCCTCTCACAACAACGCCAAAGGGTACGCTGATACATATGTGTTCCTAGAACACTCCCACCTTGTGGGGGAAGCTTGTACTGTGAGGGGAGGGGCCCACATTCCAGAAAATAATTACATTTTCGGGGGAGTTTCCCCTCATATGTGTATGTGTATATACATGTGTACAACAGGTCCTTGAATAACATCATTTTGTTCAATGTCCTTTTGTTATAATGTTGATGAGAAAAAAAAATCAACTCTGGCTGGGGCCACTGTGTGTATGTGGCTTGTGCATGTTCTCCCTATGTTGGTGTGTGTTTTCTCTGGGACTTCGTTTTCCTCCCACATCCCAGTGATGTGCACCTGAGGTGAATTAGCATGTCCTCATTGTCCCAGTCTGAGTGTGTGTGTGTGTGTGTGTGTGTGTGTGCGCGCTCGCGCGCCCTGGGATGAAAGGGGTCCTGTCCAGGGTGGGTGCCACCTTGCACCCTGAACTACCTGGACAGACTCTGCCCACATGCAACCCTGAACTGGAATAAGGAATTGGAAAGAATTATCTTTCTTGTTTCTATTCACTTTTCTTAAATGTATGTATAGTTCACATTAGCCTACGGTAAAATTGGTTTTTTATATGTTGTATTGCTTAAAGTCAGTTTCCAAGAATTTATCAATTAATTGATATAAACAAGAGTTAAGTTCCTATTACATATTTCTGGTTACCAAAACATGACCAGATTTCTACATTTCTAACATATACAGGGTCCAGCACAAATAATGCCCATGTTTTATTACAAAATCATAAACGTGTAATTTGGTAACATAACAGTATCACACTCAAGCACACCATATGACATTCTATGTGAAATGTGCAAATTAAAATCATAAATGATCACACCCATATTATTTCCCTACCAACCACACTCGAGCAGTCCTTACTTCTGCTGGGCCCTATATATACATATATATTTTGAGACAGATGCAAGTATGGTAAATTTTTGAAACTAAATCTTTCTTCAAATGTAAGTACAATAAAAATATCAAAATTGGAATCTTTGTTTTTTTCACTTATTTATCGAGTCCAGGGCTTAAAATGAAATTAGGGCAATGAAGTATTTTCTCAAAATTTATTATGAGATAATAGCTTTAATGTTGAATGTCTGTCTAAAGTCTTCGAGTATATTGAACTTATTATAATAAATTCTCAAGTTGTAAATTAAATTAAAGAGATAATCCCTGATTAAAATATAAAACTACACACAAGTACTTCTGTGTGGCAAGTCCAAATCCAAGTGATTTAGCTGCTCATGACTCCAGCCCCTTTGCTTAGTGTATTAAAAATAATGACAAACGTTAAAGATTTCAAAGAAATCCATAAGGGCTTTGTTCAATCAAAGGGTTACTGAAACATTCCTAAATAACTGACATGGTGGCTTTTATAGATTATGAAGATGGTCACTAAAAAATAGGATAGTATTTACCAGCATAACATGAAAAAAGCATTCTAGCATGCTGTAAGTTATAATGGGAATTTTTATTAATTTATAGCTATCACATGGTGTTTTTGTAACACAGTCCCAGGCTTTGAGTGAAGCAAATGTGGCTTATTGATAAAGTCTTTGGTTTCTAAGTAGTTGACATGTTAAGTGAAATACTTAGAACGAATAGCTTTATTATTAAAATTGTCAGTTCTAGTTTTACTTTCAACTGTAATTATTAGGTAACATTAGCTTACTCATATTGGATTTTCATACAAGAGTAAAAAGAAGATATTATTTTCATCTTTACAAAAAGTCTCTAGTTTAACACATGAAATTTTTTGCTACATATCAAAATTTATTTTGTTTAATCATAAACTTTTAAAAATAATTTATATTATCTTAGAATGTGATGCTGTTCATAAGATTGATAAAAAATAAATTTGGAAAGAAATGAAGAAATATTTGATGTACATTTTTCAGTTATAAATAAAATAGCCATTCAATATAATGGTCTATTAATGAACAAAAAAGGAATCATCTTAAAGTCTTTTCATATTTTGAGTACAAATTAGTGATGAGAAAAAACATTTGTTTTGTGATTTATAATTGTTTATGGAATTTAATTTCTTTATTTTCTGTTTTCGTTTGACCTTATCTGTTTTGACTCTTTCATTTTATTCCTCAGTGATATATTTATGTAGAATGCCCCACATTAGACAGTAAGTTTTCTCAGAGACAAGCCTTGTCTGGTGCAGTTATTGATATATAATTTTGAGTCATGTCATATGTTTACTCATTGCCGGCCACTGTGATAATCTATCATGTAGATATTTTTAGAGCAACAATGCCTAAGAATGCTTTGAAATTTCCAGTCAAAATGGCAGCATAGATAAACAAGGCTTGCCTCCTTGCACAACCACATCAAAATTACAACTAAACTATAGAAGAACCATCACTCAGAACCATCAAATATTGAGTGGAATGGAAATATGACAACTATAGGATTAAAGAAACTACATCTATCCAGACCAGTAGGAGAGGCGGAAACTCAGAACAGGCTGGTCCTTTATCCATACCTGGTGGATAAAATTCAGGAAGGATATCTTGGGAATGAGGGGTTCCAGCCCCATGTCAGGCCCAGGGTTCCAGTCTCAGGAAGTTAAGTCCCCATATCTTCTGGCAACAAAAATCAGAGGGGAATGAATCAGTGAAAGAAACTTCTGGAGTCCCAAGCTGTTCCTTTTAAAGAACCCACACATGGACTTACTCAGACTCACTCCCTCTGAGCTCCAGCACTGCGGTAGCAGCTTGAAAGGCACTAGTGGCATACAGGGAGAAACTGAAGTGTCTGGCATCAAGACAAGAGCTGGGGGACAGCTTTCTCAGACAGAAAGGCACACAGAGACCATTGTCCATTTCCTGAACCCTCCCCCAACATAGCCACAGAGCCAGAAAGCAGGTGCCA
Organism: Mormoops blainvillei; assembly: GCA_004026545.1. NCBI lineage: Eukaryota > Metazoa > Chordata > Mammalia > Chiroptera > Mormoopidae > Mormoops > Mormoops blainvillei. Next base: position 124,533 of record PVJD01000623.1, on the reverse strand, counting down.
TATCTGAGACTCCATTAACTTGGCTAACAGTGTTAGCCATTAACTTGCCCTGCTCTGGATATCAATCCCTTGAGACTCTATCCCACCCAACTTACTGGCCACCCACGCTGTTAACAGTGACTTTTCTATATGAATACCTGTTTGACTCATGCTTCGCAACTTCTTAAATCCTCTCAAGCAAGCAACAAACAGCCTTAGTGGACCCCCAACCCCATACATCTGGCTAAGTGGCCCCAGGCCCTGCACTAGCAGCAGCCAGCCTAGATTCACAGCTTGGCTTTGCCTGGGAATCTCCAAGCTCAGCACAGGTAGGAGAAACCTAAGATTGCTTTATAGCTCATGCAGGGTTGCCCCAGGAAAAACAGAGGTGAGGCTAACTTTGACCTGTACCACCTGGGAAATCCCAAACCCTGCACACCCAGTGGACAACTACAGACCACACTGGAGCACTACCACCTTGACTCTGCAGAGCTGATCCTCCACGGAGATTATAGGTTGGTGATCAGTAGTGATAGCCAGTCCTTGCAGCTGGCTGGTGTGGGTAAATCCCTCACATTGACCTGCTAACAGCATTCAAGGATCAACTACAAGAGGAGAGTATACTCAGCCTGCACAAAGGTCACACCTTGAGTACCCAGCTTGGGTGATAGGGGAGGCTGTACCACTGGACCTAGTAGGACAACTACTACATTAAGCTGCACTATCAAGAAAAGGAGTCAGAGTAGCTCTACCCAACACATAGAAATAAACACAGGGAGGCTGCCAAAATGAGGAGGCAAAGGAACCTGGCCCAGATGAAAGAACAGATCAAAACTCCAGAAAAAGAACTAAACAAAATGGACGTAAGCAATCTAGCAGATGAAGAGTTCAAAAACACTGGTTATAAGGATGCTCAAGGAACTTAGTGAGGACCTCAACAGCATAAAAAACATCCAGTCAGAATTGAAGGATAAATTAATTAGAATAAAGGACAACTTACAGAAAAAAGCAACAGTAGAGTGGTTAAAGCCAAGACTAAAATCAATTATTTGGAACATAAGGAGGCAAAAAACAACAAATCAGAACAACAAAATGATAAAAGAATTAAAAAAATGAGAATAGTGTAAGTAGTCTCCAGGACACCTTCAAGTGTCCCAACATTCACACCATAGGCATACCAGAAAGAGAAGAGAAAGAGCAAGAAATTGGAAATCTATTTGAAAAAAATAATGAAAGAAAACTCCCCTAATTTGGTTAAGGAAATAGACATGCAACTCCAGGGAGCACAGAGAGTCCCAAACAAGGTGGTTGCAAAGAAGCCCACTCCAAGATACATTATAATTAAAATGCCAAAGGTTAAACATAAAGAGAGAATCTTAAGTGCAGTAAGAGAAATGCAGTTAGTTACCTACAGGGGCTTTCCAAAAAGACTCTCAGCTGATTTCTCAAAAGACACTTTTCAGGCTAGAAGGGATTGATAAGAAATATTCAAAGTCATGAAAAGCAGTGACCTAGAGCCAAGATTGCTCTATCCAGCAGAGATGTCATTTAGAATCAAAGGGAAGATAAAGAGATTCTCGGACAGGAAAAAACTGAAGTAGTTCATCATCAACAAACCATTATTAGGTGAAATCTTAAAGGGACTTATTTAAGAAAAAGAAGATCAAAACTATGAATGTTAAAATGATAATAAACACATATCTATCAACAATTGCATCAGAAAAACAAACTAAGCAAACAATTCAAATAGAGACAGACTCATGGAGACAGCATCTTGATGGATGCCAGATGGGAGGGGATTGTAGGGGAACAGGTGAAGAGATGAAGAGATTAGAAGTACAAATAAGTAGTCACAGAATAGCCATGGGGAGTACAGTACAGAAAATGGAGTAGCCAAAGAATGTATACGCATGACCCACTGACACGAACAATGAGGTGGAGATTATCTGAGGGAGTGGAGGGTGCCGGGTGGAAGGGGTAAAGGGGGGTGAATTGGAACAATTGTAATATCATAATCAATAATACATAATTTAAAAAAAGGAATGCCTTGACACAAGTGGTCTTTATACTGCAAATTTTCCTCAGTTGTTAGTTGATTAATTAGTTAAAGAAACACAACAAAATCAAGCACTTCAACTAATTTAGAGTATAGCTTTTTAAGATTTATTGTATCCGTAGACTCAAAAGTATTCTCATCTTTTGACTCAGTAGCTCCTATTCTTTACATATAGCATAAAAAAACTTTAATTTTAACAAGTTTTATGCACCGAATTAATTAAAGTCACTGTAATGACGGCATTCAGATACTGAAAACAATATGGGAAGTCACCAAGCAGTAAGTAATTAAGGAAACTATGCCTCAACTGGTCAATGTTAACTGATCATATAAAATTAGGGGTCAAACCCGCAACCTAGGTTTGTTCCCTGACTGGGGATCAAACCTGTGACCTTTTGTTTACATGACGATACACAAAATGACTGAACCACCCAGCCATGGCTGAGCAACACTTTTAAATGTGATTTATAGAGACTATTTAATGACATGGAAAATTAATTTAGTATAATTTTAAGTAATGAACAGAAAAATACCAAATTGCATACACAGCATTATTAACAGTAATAACTACTATGTAGTAAATATTTGTTATTTACCAGCCACTTTAAAGCATTTGGTGTATGTAAATTCATGTACAATTTGAGGTAACTTTTTTGAGCTAAATGTGCATTACCATTTAAAAAATGAAGATCTGAGGCTTAACAATAATAAAATGTGTCCAATATCATCTATTGGTGAGTGGCAGTGTCTGGATCACAATTCATAGCCAATGGTTTCACCTGCCACATCAAGGTTATGAAACTGGTTTGCCTACAACTCGTAATAAAAGATTTGTTCAGCACTGCAAAGTCAGTATGTGAACAACCACACATAAACACACACATCTAACTGTCTGTGTAGATACACAACTTTAAATAACAGCATATACTAACTTACTCATCCTTTTTAGCTTGTGTCCTAAGAATTTGGTTCTGCATTCTGACAGAGTAGATCCACCTCTTCCTGTCAGAGCAACAGGAAAACAAACTTCCTCTTTCCAGGAGCGGTCTCAAGATGTAGCCAAATATCTTGGCCAATTTGTCAGAAAAACATCTGAATGTCGATTGTTGAAAAATAAGAGTTATTGTTTTACACAAAATGACCTGGTATTCTAATAGATAAAACTAAACTCATTTACTTATCTAGAGGTCTATTTTCTGACTAAAGACCTAGCTGACTCTTATGGATATCACTGTTCAAATCAAACAAGTTACAGGAAGCAAGTTGCTTGATGGATAGAGGTCAAAAATGAAGAGATTTGGAGTTGCAAACTAAGGAAATTCCTGGCTCTAACCTCAAGCCCTCTTACTGTACAGCTCCCATAGAGAAAAATCCTGGTCGAGTTTTATATGTTCATAATAAAACATTTGTTCTTTCATGTCTCTAATATTTATTGAGCACTTAAAAGCAATGCACCATGCTAGGTAATGGAGATGTAATAATAAACAAGATGAAGCCTTATGAAGCTTATGGTCTGTGTTGTTTCTACTTGCTATATTTAAACCATATCCCTAACACCTAGAGCTACTTACATGGATATGGTTTTTGAATGTCCAAAACATTTTCCAAAATAAAACTTCCCCTCTTCTCCTCTACTTCCCTATAACATCTGAAACTGTGTCTACTTCCACATTGAAGTTAAGGATAATTTCATTGTGACTTACTTATGACAGAAGACTTGGAATCACTTTTGACTCTTCTCTCACACATAACATCCAAACCCATGAGCAAATTCTGTGAGCTCTACCTTCATGACCTATTTAGAAATATGTTAGCTTTCATTGCCATGACCACCTTGACCCTGCTCCAAGCCACCATCATTTCTCTCCTGAATTTCTCCACCAGTCTCTAAACTGGGCTTTCTTATCTTACCCTAGGTTCTCATACAATCTGTACTCAATACAGAAGTCAGAATGATCTTTTAAAAAATGTAATTTGTATGATGATTTTCTCTGCTCAAAACCATCTAATGGCAATCTATATTTTTTTCAAAATTAAAACCAAAGTTCTTCCACTGACCCTCAGTGCCATCTATAATATGTGCTCATTCTTACCTCTAACTTCACCTCCAGTAATTCCTCTCTCTCTCCCCAAATCAACTCCATTAACAGTGGCTTTCTTGTGGTATTTATTCTTGTAACTACCTCATCTGGCAACAGTTTTCTCTTAGTTCCCACATGAATTTGTCTGTCTCATTCATCTGCCCAATATTGATATCGCTTTTACCTGTCAGATATATGTTAAAATGTTACCTTATATATAAAGCCCTTTCTGAATACTCTAACACAATAACCCTAAATTTATTACTCTTTCCTCCTTTATCTTCTTTATTTTTCATCAAAATATTTATCACTAACTGAGAAACTACGTATTTTAATGATCTATGTATACATATATTTCTTATAGGTTGTAAGATCCATAAAAATAGAGACTTTTGTCCTGTTTAACCTCTTTACTGTTGATACAGCATGTTGGACAGTGCCTGGCTAATAATAAACAATATTCATTGAATGATTAAACCAATTAATCCATTAATTAACCCTTCAGTTTGAATGGTAAATGTTTTGTCTACGAACATATAAGAACTACTTATTTTCTACTGACTTAAAAAAAGTGTAATTGCAGTAGAAAAAAACTGTCAGGAGAAATTTGGATGGTACCCTGGAGTTCAGTCTAGAAGGAGATATTAAATAAGCAAGATATTTATATATAATACATATGTATATATGCGGTCTGTTCAGAAAATATCCAGTATACTTTCTGGATACTTTCTAGTACATAGTATCCATGTACTATGAAAAACACAAGAAACATTGTACATAGGACGATGACGCCTCAGTCCCATTCAAATTAGGCACCTTGGGACCTCACACAGTTGTCCTAATCCCCATCAGCTGCCCTGTAGTCTTTTCCTGAATCTCATTGATTGCCTGAAATCTCTTCTTCCCTTTCAAAGGTGATTTTAGTTTTGGGAAAAGCCAGAAGTCGCAGGGCACCAAATCTGGGCTGTTGGGGGAGGGGGCTGAGTCACCTGGGTGATTTAATGTTTTGCCAAAAAATCTCTGCACGAGTTGTGATGCGTGAGTGTGTGCCCTGTCATGATGAAGTTGCCAATCACCAGTTGCCCATAGCTGCGGCCTTCTGAACCATCCAAATAGCTTCTGTGGAGGAATGTTCAAGCATAATGTAAGATTTGATGCAGATTCATTGCTTTACTTGCTCAGTCATTTTGAATGTGACTGCCACAGAGTGCACATGCTCACTCAGTGATGCCTACAGTACCCACTGACTAGTACAGCGAAGTAATTTGTCATTGTTCACACATGCGCATTCCAGTCCACTCTCCTTGGCTGCCAGGTTACATTGATGTCGTGCAAACTGTTCTCATTATATTAACAATGATTATCTCCTTATCAAATATATGGTTTGCAAATATTTTCCCCCTACCCCCCAAAAAATGGTTGGAATTTTCCAGACAGACTTTGTATATTACATATACAGATATACCTATACAGAAATATAAATTAGATACGCTATGGGTAATTAGGCATGTTGCCTTGATGGAGCTGCTGGTCATATATTTCTTTGTACTAAGGACCAAGGTATTTTCTAAAGGGGCACCTATCCTAAGAGAACAGGGCATGAGGCAGGCAAATTTGTGCCATCTCCAAAGTATGGAACAGTTCATAAGAACACTCTCGTTTTTGGTATTACCTGCAGACTGCAGGGGTTTCCTACACCATACTCTCAATAAAAAACAAAAGGTACCTTGGAATACATAATACAATTTGGAAGACTTTTATGTAAAATATGAAATTTTAATGGAAGTTTTTTAATAGAAAGTTTAAATAAATCAAGAAATGTAAGCTTGTCATTTCTATACAAACTAATCTATGTATTCAATTAAACTGAATACTAAATCTGAATAGTTTTGAAAAACAAAATATAATTGTCTCAACTTTATTGGGACAAGTATAGGTAGGCAACAAGTAAAAAGCCTTGTTTTTTACAGGTAGTGTTTTGGATGCAGATCAAGTGAAATTTTATATTTTGGTATATTGACTTAAGGGAAAAAAACCTAATATCTACTTCTCAGCAATTCTATTCCTAGATATGTAATCAGAAAAACTGTCGCACATGAGCCCCGAGAGACAGATGCAAATATGTTTCTAGCAGCCCTTGCTGGTGTGGCTCAGTTGGTGGGAGCATTGTCCAGTAAGCTGGAAGGTGGCAGGTTCAATTTCTAGTCATGGCACATATCTAGGCTGTGGGTTTGGTCCCTAGTCAAGGCCTGTACAAGAGGCAACTGATCAAGATTGATGTTTCTCTCTTTCACATTGATTTTTTTCTCCCTTCCCCTTTCCTTTTCTCTAAAATCTGTGAGCATGTCCACCAGTGAGGATAAAAACAAAAATGTTCATAGCTACTCTGTTTGTGATTCCAAACACAAAAAACCCCACAAAAAATAGAAACAAACTTCCAAGAAAGATAACTGATGAATAACTGAAGTACATTCACATAATGAAGTATTATTTTTCAGTAATGAAAATAAATGAAACAAAAATCAAGACAAATGGATAAGTCTTAGAAACATAAAGAGGAGAGAAAAAGCCAAGTCACAGAAGCTGACATAAGGTATGATGCCATTTTTATAAATCTGAAAAACAAACTTATTTATTGTTTAGGAATAGATATATGTGTGCTAAAACCATAAAAAAATCAAAGCAATCATATTAGAAAATTCAGGGTAGTGTCCACTTCTGGGTGAGAGACAAAAATAAAAGACACAGGAGCTGTAGACAGTTTGTATAGTGGTATTTGATTTATATCATTACAAAAATAATGAATGAAATATAAACAGAAGAATACAGTTGTGAATGAATTATGCTTGCAATAAATAAAAGAGGATTCTATTTAGAACTATTAAAATTATGTCTTGTAACTTTTTTCTATGCTGCTGATCCATGATGCTCTCTCCCTGTCTTTAAAACTCTTAAAGCGCTTGTCACAGCTGCATCAACTCATCAGGCGTCCAGTAAATTAAATGGTGGCGATTATGACATTTATGTTTATATTAAGTTCTGTTGTGTCCCTTAAGCTGATGTCCCTTAGACAATTTGTGCTTCATTTAACTACCCTAGTGAGGTTGAATCTCAATGAGACTCACTGTTTTTCAGTTGTCATAAATATAAGTTCCCTGATTAATTACACATGAAAAGTAACTTTCTTTTAGTTCAATAAATTTCACAACTGACCTTTCATTAGTGTCCATACAGTCTTTGAATTAAGCAACTTTAAACTAATAATTATAATGTACTCTGTGAATATTAACTCACCACGTCCTGTAAAAGTTTAAGAGAAAATATTAATATTGCTATCCTAACATAACTTTTAAAATATTCACTTTTATAAGTGAGTATGGTTGGAAGGGAATTAATCAGTGGTCAGTTGTTGTGGGATTGTCTTCAGATATTTTAAAAAATATTTATTAATCTTTGCAAATTCTTAGTCTGTACTCAGTGAGAATTAAAGCAGTTTTAATATATCTTGAAAAGGAAATTTGATGTGATTTTTATGATGAGAAAATTTAAAAACACTACCATAGATTATTTCAACAGTCAAAACACTGAAATAATTATCTCTACAGCAAACAGGTACCCCTCTGTGGCTAATTACTGACATGTTTCTCTCTAGGAGCCATACATGACACCTAGTAGTTAAGAACACCCGCATTCAGAAAGACTGGGTATGAATTTTGCTTTTGCTTATTACAAGTTCTGTCACTTTGATAAACTGAGTCTTGGTTTTTATCAGAGTCTAAAGATTATATCAGCTTCATAGTTTTGTTTTGATCATTAAATGAGATAATACATATCAGGCACAATTCATGCTTTTATTAATTTTCAATACTGGCACTAATTTGTCATCATTATTTCATAATAAACTTGCAAATGCTATTGTGGAATACTTCCAACTGTCACCCAGTTGACAGTAGACTTGATTAACAAAATAGATTTTAGCTGAACAGTTGTATTCATGACCAGAGCTAGATAAAATTATGAAGTAAGCAAATTGATCTCATTCTAACTTCACTTCCACTTTTGTCATTGCTTTGATTTGTACTGTTGACTACATCCCCTGTTTCTAGCTCCCTCCCAAATAGCAACCACCTTTCTCTACATGCAACTCACTACATTATTACATCATGTTATATGTGCATAATCTTCATTATTACATTAGCTAATAATAACTGGGTCTATGCAAGAATATTTAAGTTTTTATATTAAGACACAAGGGAGTGAATCATTTAAGGGGAAATTTTAGGACTAAATACATCAGTAGAGGATAGGTTCTCACTTCGAGTTGTATGTTCTCTCTCTCCCTTTGGCTGACTTAAATTGTGTTGATGGTGAAGTAACATATACATATAATATATAATATATATATATATAATACATAATATATAATATATATCTCAAGGTCTTTCTGGAAATAATCCAGCCATTGTGAATATAACAAGAATGGTTTGCATGGCATGGATATAACCTGGCAGACAAAGAGAGTGGACTGGAATGCACATGCATGGACAATGACGACTTCACTGTACTAGTCAGCGGGGATGGTAGATGCCATTGAGTGAGCATGTGTGCTGTGTGGCTGTCACATTCAAAATGACTAAGCAAGTAGAGCAACAAATCTGCATCAGATTTTGCATTAAGCTTGAACACTCCTCCACGGAACTATTCAGATGATTCATAAGGTTTTGGGGGACGATGCAATGAATTCAGTACAAATAAAAGTGTTGCACAAATGCTTCAAAGATGGTTGAGAATCTGTTGAAAGTGATGCATGGTCCAGAAGGCCTGCAACAAGCAGAACACCTGAGAATACTGAATGTGTATGGGCTAAAATCAACAAAGATCGGTAAGTGACAGTGAGAGAACTGGAAGCTGATCTCGTGATTCCAGAAACTACTGTGTCCAAGATTTTGACATAGGGTCTTGGCATGAAACATGTCATGGCAAAATTTATTCCATGGTTTCTGCTACTAGAGCAGAAGGAACATTGTGCTGCAGTTACTAATGACTTGATTCAAACTACTATCAATGTACCAGATTTCCTCAAGAAGGTCATAACCGGGGATGAATCATGGGTCTATGGCTATAATCCAGAAACAAATGCCCAGTCATCCCAGTGGAAGTTGCCTGGTTCTCCATGCCTGAAGAAGGCATGACAAAGTTGCAGCAAGATCAAGACCATGCTAACTGTGTTGTTTTTAACTGGGAAGCTGCAGTCCATCACGAGTAAATCCCTCCAAGCCAAACAATTAATAAGGAGTTCTACCTCAATGTTCTTCATCGGTTGAGAGATGCAATATGACAAAAATGACTGCAGCTATGGACAAATGGTGATTGGCAGCTTCACCATGACACTGGGCCTGCTCATGCATCATGTCTTGGGCAGGATTTTTGGCAAAACAATAAATCACCCAGGTGACTCGGCCCCTCTACAGCTCAGATTTGGCATCCTGTGACTCCTGGTTTTCCCCAAAACTAAAATCACCTTTGAAAGGGAAAGGATTTTAGATAATCAGTGGGATTCAGGAAAATACAATGGGACAGTTGATGGTGATCCCAACAAAAGATTTTGCAGACTGGGGGACATGCTGGAAGAACTGTGTGAGGTCCCAAAGTGCCTACTTTGAAGGGGACTGAGGTGTCATTGTCTTATGTACAATGTTTCTTGTATCTTATATCTTCTTCAATAAATATCTCTGTTCTTCATAGTACATGATACATAGTACCAGTGCATAGTACATGGCTGGATGCCTTATGAACAGACTACACATATACACACATATATACATATATTTGACTTTTTGAATTCTCTTGACCAGTTAGTAAAGCTAAGTCATTGTGCTTGCAAATGCATAATGTAACTGAATAAGCTTTCAATTGTTCAGTTTAATCAACCTCCCTCAATTATTCTTTCTTATTTCTTCTTAGAGTGGTAACAAAACTATGGCAGCTCTTAGCTCCATATCTTCTCACTGTAACATGCAAAAGCAGGAAGAGGACATGTCTGTCTTTATGTAGCCATTTTTAGACCCCCACTGCCCACAGACTCCCCTGAATGTTGTCCAGTATCACTTCGTGTGGCCATTCCTGAGGTGATGACTGCTCGGAAGAAAGGAAGCACCCAGACTGGCTAGAGGCACACCTCCAGCTGGGGCAGAGGCAGAGCTGGCTTCCACTATGGGAATCCTTCTCTGTTCCGCCCTCCTCTAGTCTCCAGATCGCCTGCCCTGGGCAACATTCAGGATTTCTCAAATATTGAGGCTCTTTACTCCTGTTTCTCCGATGGCATATTAAACAAGCTCCTTCCTCTCACATCATGTCTACACAGTATTAAAATTAAATATTAACTCTCTTGTCAATAAAGTGTGAGCTCCTAAGGGTCTGGGCTCTGTCTTTCTCCTTTTTGCACCTTCCATCCTGGCAGAGGAGGCTCTTCATGTCTAATGATGTGAGTAAAAAACTGAGGGACGGAATGCTTCCCCTACTGCAAAGCATATTTTTATTCTGGAATTTTGTCATTTACCAGTATTTACTATACATATTTATCTCTGGAGATCTTCTTGGACACACATGGTCTTAAAATAAGTCTTCCTGAATACCAACAGCCATTAATAAAAATAATGAAATAAAACCAAATAGAATAAAAAAAATTATTTGCTATTTAAGCATTTGGATATTGAACTTATACTTGAATTTGTTTCTAAAATGTTTGAGCAGAAACAATGGAAATTGTAAGCAGTGACTCAGGCAGTGGGAAGAATCAGAACTTCCTGCAAAATGAGCCAAGTGCTCCTCTCAAAATGCAGGTGTACAAATGGTGGGGGTGGGTGCGGTGGGGGGAAGTGTTGGCAGAAAAATGGAGGCAACTGCACTTGAACAACAATAAAAAAAAAAGGAAAAGAAAAATGCTAGCAACCACTGACTAAATCAGGGTTAAACTTCTTTCCTCTCTAATTTACCTGAAGAATTCTGACAATTGTGTATTTGTTTTTACTTCTTCACTTTTAAAGTGATGCAGCTTAATTTCAAAATATTAAAATCAGTAAACAGTAATGAAAATGCTTACCAGTTTTATAGTCATAATTTCAAATTTGCTAACTTCTTTTGTGATATATTCTGTAGTTCAAATGTTTCTTTTTCAATCACGATCTTGTTCGTGATAAACTCTGACGATAAAAGTGCTTCATCTGGTGGAAAGTAGCGACTATTCATTTTGCTAATGCACCTCATATCTGTCATTTTCCATCACAAAATACTTAGTTATAGGCCAGAATATAAACCTTACAGAGTAAGTCTATGAAATATATTTTTATTTAACAGTCACTATCTATGATGTAATTTGAAATACTGAAATGATTAGATCAGTCTTTTTTTTTTTTCCATTTCTGTCACCACTAAAGAATAATCGTGCTATTATAGAAATGTCAACTTTTATATTGCCTGAAAAAATGAACACCATTTCCAGGATTTATTCTAAAGTCAGATTGTGAGGGTGGGGACCGGTTTCTATGTGCCCATTCATACACAGTTAAGTAATTCTCTGTGTTTGATAAGCACTACCTATTTACTGACTTAAAAAAGTGCAATTGCAGTAGAAAGAAACTGTCAGGGGAAATTTGGGTGGTACCCTGTTAATTCAAATAATTTAAAATAGAGCTATTATGTAAAGAAAGGAAAGAGATATCAACTGTTGAAGTCTATAGTACATAGCATGGTGCTCATAAAAAATAGGTATTCAGATACATTTTTAATGCATGGATGTTGAGTAATAGATGATCCAATTCACAGAGGAAAACTTTGTTCATCATATTAAAGTAATATTTGTTAGAAAAAAATTCAAAAGACACTATCTCCGTTAATGAAGTACTTCTCTTTTCTTCTTTCTATCAAATGACACTGCCAAAGAAAATGATCTAAATCAGATGTTTTATGAATATAGAAACAGAAATTCCAGTAAATCATCTTAAATATTTTCAGTAAAGTGTACATTTAAATTATATAATTTATGGATATTTAAATATTACAATTTAAAATAGAATCACTTAAAAGTTATTTTGTTGACTATGACTACATCAATTGAAATATATGTATACTGAAATATACATGATAGGATATTTTTATTTTAAGCATCCCATTAAGAAATTCCTATTTAGGCAAGATTTTACCAAGTCAGAAGTTTGACTGGTTGATGACCCATCACCATGAGGTATATAGTAATAACCCTGTATGTATGTATGTGTATATATAACCCATTATATATAAATCTATATAAATAATTTTGGTGACATAAAGACTACTGTTTTTGAAAGTGTGATATTAATATGTCTATGATGAGTCATTTTAGGAGGTAAAATCAGTAACTATTAATCAGATATGACAAAAATTTAGCCAAAAGACAAAAAAATTCAAGAACTTTTTTGAAAAAAATTTTCACACATTATTATTAATTATAAATCACATCCAAAAATATAGATGATGATACTCTGAAGCTATGTCAATAAAGAAGTAAAATATTATTTATTACATCTTTATTTCATCTTTAAGAAATTTACTTTTGCATATATTGATATCATATTTAAGAGGTTTATCCTGGATAATATTATATTTAAATATGTATATGTAGGTAGCGTAATAGTCAAAAAATGTAATGAATGTTGTGAATCTAATGATAGAATTTCAGAGGCAACTGATGGACTGTAGAGGTTTGATGGTCCTTCAAACCTGGGAAGTATTTGTGAAGAGACATGAGGAAGCCTCAAAACTTCCTGAAATTGGATGAAAATCTAAGTGCATGTGCTGACCTGAATGTTTGTGTAGAGACCCTGCAGAGCTGTCACAACATTATCATAGAAACAGTGGGCCATACTAACTTAAAAAAAGCCACAGGCTATCAGTCCCTTAGAAAACGTGGAAATATTATTTTATGGATTAAACTGGAGAATATTTAAATATATTGGAAACAAATATTTGGTATGTGTTAGAATGTTTGAATAAATTTTTCATAATTTGGATTTAGTGCAAAATAGGGCTTCACAGAATTATATAGGTTGCAAAAATACATAATCACGTAAATTGACTGAAGTGCATCAAGTAGCAGGTGTGACAACTGATAACTAAAATGATATTTAATAGAAATTCACATGGTAGAATTTCATTTTTATATCTGTTTAGTTATCAAAAATGCATGATAGGCAGTATAAAGTAAAAACAGCTGAAATGAATTTCCACACAGGTTAAGCCATGTTCTGTCTCCTCAGTGAGTTCTTAGGAAATCCAGAATGCATTCCTGTGAATATGACTGGTATTTGCAGCATCTGTGAATTACCTCATTCTGCGACAGACAAGCTGCTCAGTGTGTTGGGATGCAAGGCAAGGGAAGGCACATTTTTTTATCAGGGTATCAGGGTTATTTTTCCTCCTCACTTTTCCCCTCTTCTCCTTTCCCCTTTCCTCCTCTCTCCTTCTCTCCCCTCCCCTCCCATTCCCCTTTTCCTCCTTGACCGCTTCCAAGTCTTCCTCCCTTCCTTTCAGTTCAAAAGGTTATAATGCTCCCCAAAACAATGATCATATTTGATTTTCATAAATTTTGTAAAAAGTAGATATTAAAATGTAATAGATATGCTGGGGATTAAAAGACAATTACAATTTACTAAAATAGGGGACACAGTCCACCCAAGAATAAGTTTTAAAGTTGTACTAGAAAGTTCATTTATTTTTTAGCAAGTCAAAAACAACCTCTTTTCAGTCTATATGCTAATAATCTCTTAGCAATTTATATGCTGTTACTTCCCATCACTCAATCAAAAAAAATAAAATAAATAAATAACAAGTTGTCTAAGCTGTTTATTGAAAGAAGTAAACAAATTTCATTATGTCTTAATTTGTGTACCCATTCAGTTACCTGCAATTTATATTAATATATTAGTTTTCACTAGGAAATCAATACTAAGGATGAAAGAAAATTTCCAAGATTTAATATTTAAATGTCTTTGACATATTAATGATACATAGTCTCTATCAATGCATCTCAAATTTTATGAATGCCATCAAAACTGATGGCAATTATATAATATAGACCTTCAGAGATGGATCTGTAGATCATGTTTGTAAAATATTTTTTACATGGTACCTTAAAGCAATCTCAAGAAATTATTCTTTTGAAACAATAATATTAATATATCTAAAAGCAATTGATATTAATAGTATATGTATATATTTATTAAGTAAATTAATTGGCTTTAAAATAAAATATGAAAATTATTAAACTTGATTTTAATCAATTCTAGAGGTTTGTTCATTAGGATATGATTTATGTACTCATACTTGGACTCAGAAAAATGAATACTTTTAAATATCATAATAATTTTATTTTTCAATTCTGATATACTATTTGAAACACAAATACTACTTTCTAAGGAGAAGTGCCTGAAATCTAAAAACTTAAGTAATCCTTTACCCATTTTTTGTTAAAAATATTTAATGAAGGGTTTAATGCTTTTATGTATTAATATATGGAATAAAATATTTTAATGTGCATATATTTTAACCTCTCTCTTAACTGATAAAAATTTTATTTTTAATAGAAATCAGAATGCTTTCTGATCAATATTTTAAAAAATATTTTTGAGAGAATGTTTCATAAGAATCATGAAAACTTTCATTTCCTGGGGATGAAAACAACCTGAGCCGTAGCCCTAGATGAACCTGCTATGTTTCCCTCATGGCGCTAATGGGTGCCTCGCTTGGCCTTGGTGTGAGCAAGAGCAGTCATGTCTGCGCTGGCTTTCCTGGCTGCTATATGTTCTTTCTTTCCTCTTGGAGGTGGGAGTGGGTCAAGAGTGATATGAAATCAGTAGATATGAAATAATGTTGGACCCAAGAAAGGTATATTTTACCATTGGTATTGCTATGTTAAGAATGAACTATAAAAATAATAACTTCCAATTCTGACCATTAACATGGAACTTTATTGCTGGACAGAAGTTTTGGGAACCTATAATCCAACTCATATATTTTGCAGACCAAGAGAAATCGGATCTTAGGTTTGTTGAGTGACTATATATCAAAATTCTTGACGTACTCCAATGTACCCTCACTTCATCAATCAATTTGATTATTAATTAATTTATTTATTATTAACAGATTTCCATTAAGATCCAATTCTCTGATAAATCTACACATTTTATCTGGTTTATGCAGGGTAGTTTAACATTTAAAAATCCATTAAGATTGAATGAATATATATCTGGTTAAATTGGCTACAAATATTAATACTCACCACCAGCACAGTAATCAATTTTATTACTTTAAAGCTTTGACAATGTACTTTACATATATAATTTTGGTCAATCATAACAGAAATAGTACAAGATATACATTTTATTATATTTTAGAATGTTATGCTTTATCAAAAATCCTTCATCTAGCACAATGTTCTTTGATGATACATTTATGTTAACGATGTGATAAATTAGAAGCTGTGTAGGTCCAAATAAATTAATTTAAAATGTTGTTTTAAAATGTGGAAACATTATTTTATATCTAATTAAAATATGACTCATTCCCACCCAGAATCAAGTACTGTCTTGTCCAACTAACTTCCTTGAAGCTGTTCTCAATTCCTACTGTTTCCCAGTTCCATCATGCCATGTTGGACCTTTAAGTCAGCATTATGGATAGTTTCTTGAAAAATGTTTACATAGGCAATATGGAATGCAGATATTCTTTGGAGCCCATGGAGATTTAATTTTTAGAAAAGGCTGGCAATTTAACTCCCTTCACTTTTATTTTTTACTACATCTAATAATATCATCTGAGCAAATAGTTTTGTTATATTTTTGTAATATTTCATTTGAATAATATTTAACAAAGTGTTGGCTTTAGAGCAAGTGGAGTCATATTAGAATTTTATTGGTTATTCTTGTGATTTATTAGGAGAACTGAAAAATTATGCTGCCCATTTGAAGAAACACATCATTTGTGACTTTCATTTTGGCTGTGTAATGAGAGATATACAGTTATTCTTGTCTATACATCTGGAAAAAGCTAAACAAATGACAGGTATGGCACTAAATGAATATTCACAGCATTTGAATGGTAAATGATTTATTTCTGAGTAGCAATCAAGTTATGTTGTTAAAAGGAATGTTATTCTGCAATGATGAATTCATAATTCTGAATCAGTGGATTCTTAATCATCTATTCTCTTCTACATTCTTCCCTTTCAACTTAATTCTTAAATTAAAGAGATTTTAAATAGGAATAAAAATGTTTTCAAATTTCTTATCAGGACATTACGTTTTACACTTGATTTTCTGAGCTTAAGATATTATTAAAGTTTGAAAAGATGGTGAAAAATAATTTTGCTATTACAGGGCCAAGTAAAAATAAAATTATTTGTTATGACAAAATCCTAGCAGTATAACCTAATAACATCATGTTGTATTTCATTGTTTTGCTCTACAGTAAAAATGTTTTGGGGTTGTGGATAAATAATTGCTTAATTAATTCTCTAAAAAATAAAATCAAAACCAAAAACAGCTATCTTCTTTAAAAAAACTGCCTTTTTATAACTTTATGAGTATGATCACTACTTCAATCATTTCATAAAAATATTTAAGATAGGAGACACTTTTAAAACTATTTGGATGTAATAACTGTGTGAGAAACAATTCATTATGTATCTATTGTAAGGACCAGACATGCTTATAATTATGATTAGGTGGTTTGCTTCAGTCGGTTTTCATAGTGTGTGTAGTGAATAAAAAATATATTTTTTATCAGATGCCTGCATTATAGACTGGAATTTTATTTTGTTTTTATATACTTAATTTACTATCAGCTACTGAAAGAGAAGAAAGTATTAGCATTTTTATGTGAAATTGAGGAGTTCTTTTTAAAAAGACACTAGTTTGACTCAAAGTTTCTATACTTTCAAAAGAAACCAAAGCAATATATTTTCATAGAGATGAAATGAAATCTCTGAGGGACCAAGAAAAAGTTGCATATGGCAGTGTCTTAAAAGGGAAACTCTTGTTGTGGAGATGTTTCTGTAAAGGAGCCACAGCCTGCATGTAAGTCTCTTCAGACACAGCTGAGGGTATCTTTAGAAATAGATTATTACAGTTCTGAGAAAGCGTTGCTATTAGTTCATTGGGAGAACTACCATCCCAGCTCTAAACAGAATTACATTTGTCAAAATATTCTTACAGAACACACATTCACATACACACAATTTAAAGAACTTTAAATGGTGATCATCATCAAAAGGTATGATAAGGCAAAAGCATTCTTGGGTGTTAGAATAACTCATGATCTTTTTTTCTGAAACAATCTAGAAACATAAGAACAATCTGAAGAGTTTAAAACATTTTGAGAAACATCAAGGACAGACTATGCTGAAAAAATTTTATAGTTTATAGCAAGAACAATTAATGGATGGTATAATTTACCATATAATTCTAATAATTTATGCTTGTATGGTCTCTTATGGTTTTCATGCCTTGTTTCTAAATTTGGGGTCTCATGACAGTGTTGGAAAACATCCTGTTTTAGATATAGAAACTGAAAATTTAATTAAGGGTTGGGATGGAACTTGAACCCAAATTAGAGTTGCTTTTTTTTTTATTTTAAGTTTTTTTTCTCCTCATGGCACACTCTGTCACACACACTATTTCATTCTAGTTTTGCTTTCAAGTTCTTTTCATGGAGAATAAGCACTGGGAGTGACTCCAGGTCCCTCTGACCACTGTAAATGGAGCACACCTGTGCTTGACCTCAAGGTCCTCATCTATAAAAGAGAGGATTGCCATTCATGTTCTTCTTTAGTCACTTTCCATTGTGTCACCTAAGATATGAAAGTTATTCTTAAGCTTGAAGTCATAGATCATACATGATGAGGCGGTATTATAGATACAAGATGGAGAAAAAGATTCTGGGATCTCCTGAAGGGCTTATGTGAGGTTAGGGAGTCGTGGTCTTGAAGAATCTCAGTGATCAAGCCTAAAAAAATAACAGAGGTGTAAAATCTTATCTGCAGATAATTTTATGAAAACCTGTGGAAAATGAGATTTGCAAAACACTGAGGACAAGTATTAAAAAGAGATGTAGAGAACTCTTGTTTAATTCTGAGAAAAATTGTTAGAGAGAAGCAGTTAATGGTGTGTGAGCATTTAGTGAAGATGGCAGTGATAACCAGAGGCAAGCATAGGTCATTTACCAGCAAGTCATGTTAAATTAACATTTAAAAAATTACAGTGCGAGACTGGTAGATTAGTTCATGTGTGTATGTTACTATAGAATGACTTTCTTGATAGTCTTGTCGTCAAGGTGAAGAAATCAATTCAGGTTAGATCATATGCATGGTATGTGGATTTTTAGGAGAATAAACAACCCTAAAGAGTATGACCTGATCGTTCTAACTAGACTGGTAAGTGATCTCTAATGATTGGCCATATGCTGCTATAATGAACCACTTTTTAGTATATGTTTTATGTATCACTCAAAGATCTGCTTTGAATATTGCTAGTATGTTTTCCAAAAATCTGGGCTTCTGTTAGACTTTCTGTTTAGTTAAGAAATAATCTTTTAAAATGTTAAAATTAATATATTGTTTTTAAAACAACCACTAAATTGTGCTACCTATATCTGCGCTCCCACTATGGCTCAGAATCACAAGGCCCAGTTAGAGCTCTGAGGGACCTTTGCTTAGTGTTGCTAAATATTTCTTTGTTATAAATGTATTGCCACTAACCATGACTTTAATTTGGTAGTAAATTTATTGCCCCTCACCACAAGCAAACAAATAAAATATTTCATTTATTTCCTTTGCTTTCTCAACAATGTACTCTTTTTTTTCAGTAAATAATGTTATTTTATTTTAGGAACCTTTTCAAATGGAGTTATGGTTCACATGTTTTAATCACTTCACCGAAAACTTTGAATTTGAACACAGGCTTCCGGAAGAGAGGCAGAACGTGCAAGCTCTCGGGAGTGCGTACAGCGTGGGGCGGAGTGTACAGTTGGGTCCAAAACAGCAGAACTTTCAAACAGACCAAGAATTTCTGTCTTGCAGTACTGCACCCGAGACTGGAAGCTTCACTGCTCACAAAGCAGGGCACGTTACTTTTCAGGGTGTTTGTGTGAGTGTTTTACTGATATATCTTATAGGGAAAAATCAACAGCTACATTAATAACATTAAACTCACGTAAATGTCTTATTTTCTACACTACATTGCTATTTTTGGTGTGAAATCAAAAACAGCAGTAATCCATAGCAAAAATACACTATTAAAATGTTTTGAATGTCATAAATATCAGCTAATGAAATTAATTTAAAAAGTAAAATGGGAAGATTATTGTTCTAGCAAAACTTGTCCAATCCAGCGCTCTAAATTTAACATGAACTTTATCATGTTGATTAACTTTGCACTTTTAACAAGATAAAGTATACATTGTTTCTGAGCTATTCTTAATGTGCAAATGTATAAAGTATAAAGTCAGTATTACTGTATTTTAGATTAAAAGATTTCAACCATACAATATTTTGTGTGGTTTGAGATTTTTTCAAACACAAACCTGATAACCATCTGCTATTTCAGTGTGAGGGTTTGCCAACACAGCACCGCAACATTAGCCTGGATTTCGTTACCATATCTTCTGTTGTATAAGCTTCTATTTTAAGTGGCTGATCAAAATTAATGTGGTTCTTCTACCCAATGGCATTTATTTTGGTTATAAGATTAGAAATGTAAATTTGCAATAAAAGGGGAAAATAAGAAGCTGGTTTTAATGAATATTTTACACATGACTAATTAACAGAATCCCCTACAGGAATTTGGAAGTAATAAGAAATTGACTCAAAATAAATTAAAAATTAATAAAGGAGTCTCCAAACAACTTTGTTTATGAACATTTAACAGTTGCTTTCTTAGTTATGAATATTTCAAGCTGTTTTGTTATTCAGCATGCATTATTCTTGTAGAGTTCATAATTTTAGAGGTGATTAGACAAAAAGGGAGTACCACACAAAACAAAATGTCTTAGAATGATAAAAACCCACATTGGGAAAACTTGCTAATGTAAAAATAATGCCTTAATATTCATGTGTTTTTTTTTTATTTGTTTGTTTGTTTTTGTCTAATGTAGGGGAAGAAAATTTTTTTCTACATTTCTAGGTTTTTTGGCTGGCTAAATAATCAAGTTGATATAAGACAGCTTAACAGGAGAAAAACAAATTTAATCGTGTGTGTGGGGCCCCACAAAGACAATGGTACCCTAGGACAAATCTTGCAATTGAGGCTTCTATTCCATCTTGAAGGAAGGCATGAGATGGGGACTTTGAGCTTCAAAGGAGAGGAGGGTGAGTCACAGGGAGATATGAGCAGGTGTTTGTAACTAGATGTTTGTCCTGCCATACCTGTAAGTCATTCAGCTAAAAGTCTTTCTGGTAATAGCTCTCTTTCTGAGCCAGACCTGCTATCTAAATTCTTATAGGTAATTAAGGGAGAAGTAAAAGTTTTTCTAGAACCTGCTGAGTTATCAGGGCCTTCAGCTGAAAATAATCCACACACCAAAGTGGCACAATTTGGGGAGGCTTGTTCTGAACCCCCTCACTATCAATACCTGTAAAACAAAGTATCATTCCATATTAAGGATCGAAAACCTTTACAAAGTGTAAAAAATAGCTGCATGATTTAATGATTTCTATGAACATCATAAATGCTTTTAGAGAAGACAATTTGAGCAGAAGATAATACTACTCTTTGCCAAACATTTTGAAAATTACTTTAAAGGATATAAATTTATACTTGCCCGTTAATTGGTGAGAACATCTTGCCCAGAGGAACATTATTGAATCATGTTTCTTCAGGTGTGTTTGGTCTTAATTTAATCCAGACAGCTGAATATATATGGACACTATCCCTCTGTATTTGCAAACTAAAAGTGTAAGTTGAAGAACTATAGCTCAAAATAATATAGCTGTTATATGTTGAGACAAATTTTCAAGTAATTTCAATTTCTTCCCAAAATTAAAATGAAAGAATCAAATGGATCAAATGTCAATTATTCCTTTATTTATTTTCTGTCATAGTAAACAACACTGAATGACTTTCAGTTGTAGCCTGTACATAAGTGATAAAATAGGTATAGAAAATATGCTGCATAAAATAAATTTGAAATATAATTTTTAGGTATGTAGAAAGTACCAATTACATTCAAATGAACAGGTAACATTTTAAATAACTGAGTTAATACTTAAAAATAATAATAGATTTAATTTTTTAGTAAAAACAAGCAACTATAAAGCTATGTCAAGAATATGTCATAAATCTCTTACAAAATTTAAATCTCTTAAAATCCTTAAAACTTAGTAGATATACCAGGAATATTTCATAAGGAAATAGTAGACATATAACAGTATTATAACCTTGAAAACATTTCAAATACAGTTTGATTCCCAAATTTAACTTTTAGATATATCAATATTCTTTAATCGTTTTCCAAACCTGAAATGCAGTAAAAAAAACTTTTTATCTTCTTAAACTACTACAAACCTTTCAATAAGAAAGTTTCCCATGACACCTTCACATTTTAGTTTCAAATTTGATGGTAAATGTTCTGATGTAAAGTGACTTCATTGCTACCAGTTCTGATATCAGCCTATCTATAGGATGAACATTAACTTTAGAGAGGAAAAAAAAACTACTTTGTACTGGGGATCAAAATCTGAATCACTAATGCCTTGTATATTTCTCACTGTTATTTGCATATTCAACTATAGAGTGGACTTTTTTCCCCCCTCGAAAGATAAAGGAGCAGAAAGACTTAAGTCAGTGTGATATTGTGCTTCAGGTGAATAGATTGCATTTGGTTTAAAAAGGAAATATTGAATGAACAAAGTGGAAAAAACAAGAGAAACGAAGAAGGTGATATGAGAGAGGGAGAGACGGAGAAAATGGCTGTGGCATTTACCTAATAGTAACTACATTGTATATGCACTTCCTTGGACATAAACTGCTTGAAACTACATGTCTGTACTTGGTTTAGCCTTTCTTCCTTTAGCCAGAACAGAATAAATCAGGAGGAGACACTGCTTTCCCTGGTGATCACATCATACTACCCCTCCACTTCCTCTTCCATTATTTCTTCTCCTTCTCCCTCCCTTTGTCTCCCTCCCTCCTTTTTCTTCATTTCCTCCCACCTTCCTCCCTCATTTTCCTTATGATTCCTTTGCCATATCCCTCAAACGGAGAGAAGTATAATTTATAAATAAAACACTAGAAAAAATGTTGTATCTTGAAACTAGCCAGTAATAATTATAGGCTCTGTGTTTTTAGTACTATTACAAGTACCCATTGTTTTTTCATCAGTCTTTAAAAAAATTTAAGATATTTTACTTTATTTTTGATCTTATTCGCAAAAGAAAAAGCTTCATCCGCATATCAGCAACACATAAATAAAATTTGTAAAGCACTAATAAAATTTGCTTTAAGAATCTAAATGACACCCTAGCCGATGTGGCTCATTTGGTTAGAACATAGTCCCATAAACTGAAATGTGGCAGGTTTGATTCCCTGTCAGAACACATACCCAGACTGCAGGTTCGACTGATATATCTCTCTCACATAGATGTCTGCCTGCCTGCATGCCTGCCTGTCTCTTTCTCCTTTTCTCTCTAAAATCAATTTTAAAAAAGTCCTCATCTGAGGCTAAAAAAAAAAAAAAAAAGAATAATCTAAGCGGCTACAGCTGAGTCATTTAAATAATGACATTAAAGTTGTTTCAGATACTCATTTTTATTTCCAAAATCAGTAATGATATAAGAATATATTTAACTATCAACTTTGTATTAGCTATGCTAGCTGGCATTTTGATTTTTCATTTTTAGAAAAGTTTTGAATATCAAGAGTAATTTAGTGTTCATTAATAGATACATAAAAAAGCTTCAGACTCTGGAACTGCAATTTTGTTTGTCATTAGTGTCACTTTAATATTTTTCTTTCCTTGAAAATTCATACACACAAGGAGGACAGTGAATGGAACATGGAGGGGTAACTGATTTGCCTGGACTCCCAAGTAAACAACAAGCAAACAAATACTTAAATTCAATCAAATTTATTTTCGAAGATAAAATCTAAAGATAACTGCTAATGCTAGGTTGATCCCAGGTCTAAAAATACTTTGTGGGTATAAACTTCATTTTTTTAACTATTTCATGGATCCAGTGTACCAGTTGGCAGGTTGTTTCTTCCTGAGTGTTTAAATGATACCCTAGTGCCCTGAAGGAACTAATGATCCTTTTCAGTTACTGACCTATTAGGCACCCTAGTGAAAGGATACTCCAAACACAGGCTCTGTAGTCAGGAAATCCAGGTTGTAATTTTAACACCACTTCTAAGGTGATTCTGTAATTCTGTGTCAGTCAGTTAAGTGATAGCAAGCCAGTTCCTTCAGTTCCCTCACTGGAAAAATCAATTGCTTGGATAATTAAAATAATATCCTTCAATAACTATTGTGTAATAGTGAGAATATGAAAAGGATTATATCAGTTTTCTATGACTTTTCTGTAAAGAAACTACTGAAGAATTCCCTATGAACCAATGGAAACTGCTTTGTATTTATTATCTTGAGATTTCCTTTTCAAGTGATGAGAGTTGGGTAAATGGCTTTTAGGAGTCTCAAGTGGACTGAAAAAGAGTAGAACAATTAATGATTTTTCCTTTTCTTCCAACAATAACAAAGACCAGGGAATACAAAAGTCACTATTTCCAAGGCAGCTGACTTTCGGGAAAGATGGATTCAATAGCAGGTGCTATATACACAGAAACTTTCTTATTCTGCCCGTAGGTGTTTATATTCTGAAAGATACAACTAAATTTTCAACTATACTTATTTAAGATAGAGTCTTTTTAAAAGTACTTGAACTTTTTCCAACTAAACTATTTATTATGGACATACTATATTTAGCAGGTATTTACATGCCTATTTCACTTTAAAGCTAAATAAGAAAGTAGCCTAGTTGTCTTCATTTAGATATAACCTATGACCATTTATGAAATGCTGCATTTTAGAAATAAAATGGCAAGATGTTATAAAACCAATACTTATAATCTTTCATTCATTTATAGTATTATAAAACTTGAATATGCAAATGACTTTCTTAGTCTCTGGGGTATTTATGCAGTGATATCTAGTGAAGTTTTCAACATACGGTAATTGTTCAAAATTATGTTGCTTCCTACATTTCTGTTATTAATGGGAGTTTGTGGGTAGTGATGCAATAGGAATTATTAGCTCTACAGAAAAGACAGTGCTGGAATTTAAACATGAGAATTTTTTCAAATCAAAATGAAATAGTGACTGAGAAAATCCTAGCAATCTCTGAGTCTACATGGTAATCCTTTGGGACAAAAATTTAAATGACCATTGGCACAATCAACTGAAAATAGTGAAGATATTTTCTGTGATTATTTAAGACAGGAAGTATTTGTTTAATAAGTTCGGATTACATAAGCCAAAGTTGCTATTTACTTGACTTTAATTTGCCCAATATTTATAACACATATTCTAAGGGACCAAATAGTTTTCTAGTCTATGGGCATGTGGGAGTGAACAACACAGATGGGACTTCTTCCCTAAGCTCTTTGCCAGCAAGAGTGAGATAGGATGTTATATACTTAAAAAATAAACCGGTGGATTAATTCATAAGGGCAGCAAAAAATATATATTACAAAAGATATGTATGAAAGCTTGACAGATGTATCTACTTGTCTATTCACTATCAATTCTTTATTGCTAACAAAATATCATTGTTGTTCAAAGTAGTAAGAATTTTGCATATTTAAGCATCCTTTGCAGCTAATGGTGGTCATGTGACACAGCTCTGAATAATAAAATATAGGCAGACTTCTGAAATTACTGACACAGTTTAGCTTTCCTTATTCAGACGTGCCCCCTTCTTTGCCATTTACTTTTTCTTCTTGACTGAAATGTGTAAGTCATGACTGATGAAAGAAAAGCCATATTGTGACCATGTGAGAAAGACAGGACCATGCCATGAGTTCACTTCATCAATTGCCTGTATATTTCTTATGCATGAGAAAAATGTTTCAATTCATTTCAACTACTCTTTGATTGAGTTTTCTGTTAGTTGTAGATGAATGTGATTTGTACCTTACACAGGAATGATTGGGAATAATTAATATATATTAGATCATTAGGGAAGGTATTTCTGATATATTACTCTAACAAGAAGTAGCATGAACATAAAAAATATATACAAAAAGTCATTATAGGAAGAGGAGAGACCTAGTATAAGATCACATATTAAGCAAGAGCTTGGAGGGTGTGGATAAAGTGTCATAAATTGTGGAAAAATTCTCTGTTACTATGAGCTAGTGCACACTAAATGCTTTGATAAAGATTGGGTTTGAGAAGAAGGTATGTAAAGCAAAGATGTGGAAGGGATAACAAATGGGAAAAAAAGAGTGGTTATATCTTTAGAGAAATATTGCTTAATGTCGGTAAGTAGTCCACAGATTGGAATCTGATGAGTTTAGTCTGCTGTCTTTACTGCTTGTGTACACAAACATGCTATCAATTACTGTTCTACTTATGAGCTGGTAATGTGTCTTTCTAATGTAAGCAGGCAGAAGGTATTTGATTTATTACTTTTTTTCTAGCACAGAGCCAAATGTATTATTCCCATTTCAAAGTGGCTGATATACCAGGAATCTTATTTTAAAAAGTACATTATTTTTACACCCACTCATAAGTACAAGACATATAATGTCTAAAATTTAAAAATGAAGGCTAGTATCTGAAATCTAAAAACGGAATCTAGAAATCCACACAGAACAAAATTTGTTGATATTGCTTTGATAATGAAAATCATAATATAAGATTTAAGCTATTACACTTTACTATCATGTGACTGTATTCTTACTAAACCGAGTCTATATTCTTTAGCTCCAAAAAAACATAAATCAAGAGAAAAACAAACATTGGGTACTGGGAAGAATACTCAATTCTATGTCAAAAAATGTAGCTCTGCTGATGTGGAAGAATTGGCAAACTGCTGCGGAGAGGGTCCAGGTATTATAGCAGTTGGCATGATCTTAGCCATAAAACAAAATATAATCATCAAAGATATCTGGACTTTAAAACAAGCCATTTTATGTTTTCCTAATGGAAACATTTGCAAAAGTTCATTGAATTACTAAAACTTGTAATCTTTTATGTACTATAATTATTAATTGGTATTTAAGTTAAAATAAGTATTCTTTACAAAATTAAACAGTATATATTAATTCTCACTTCTATTATAAAAGTCTGCTCCTTTTCCATTTCTTGAAGTAAAGCTTTTAAATACCCTTTACCAAATGATTTATAAATGCAATTTGTTTTCAAATAAAAGTACAGTGGTACAATGATACAAGTTATTATCACTAAAGCTTTTAATTAAAACCTAAAATGTGTGTGTAACTGTTAAAGAAATTAAAATTTCCAGAGCCTTATAGAGAAAAGCTATTTGTTAAAGGGTCCTGAAGCAATTGTGCTTTTGAAGATAAGGCCTAAAACAACTTCAGTCTAGCATTTGTTTTTATTCTATTTAGCTTTTGAATCTTTTCTTTCCTGGACATTTTCTCTCTTCTTTGTGTGGGAAAGCACTGAGGATGTATCAGGGAGGACCATTCGTGAAAACTTAGGAAACAAAAAGCATTCAGATGAAAATGTTCAGTTGCCCCAGAAAACTGGTGCTAGTTCCAAGAAGACATTTTTTTAAAAAGAATCTTAAGGGATTTATCTTGAGGAATTTCATGCATTAAACTGTAGTATAAGAGGAACAGTTTTGTACGGACTCATCAGGGGTGCAGTATAACCAGCAGTATTAATAGGGACTTTATGCTACAAGGACCGGCAGGTAGTAGATGAACAGCTGGGGAACAGTTTGACTCACAGATGCTTCCACGTTGGTAGAAGGCCTGTGGTGAAATTCATGGATGTTTTACAAATAACAAATCCATTGCCAATCCAGCTGTGCATTCTCAAGCTGCAGAAAGAGGTGGAGGGTTTTTCTGCCAAGTGCCCCCAGAACCAAAACAGAATTGCTTGTATAACACAGAGCCCTTACTGGATGATAATTCTTCCTCAAAAATCAAATCTTTCATCTGTCAATACTGAAAGCCAAGGTTCTTATTTAACACCACAGTGAACTGGCAAACTACCTGGGCTGCAAATGGAAACCTTTTTTCACTTAACTTCTGCCTACCCTCCATATTTATCAGGATTGGCTCTTGAATATTTACATATGCAGTAAGCCCCGGTCATCTCTAGCCCCATCCCTTGGCAATTTGTTAAGGCTTAGGGTCTCAGAATAAATTATCTTCACCGAATAAAGCTGTGGAAATGTGGACTATGCCACTTAAGTGAGTCCAGCAAAAAATAGCCAAGCAGTATGAAAACCATTATGATGTTAAGGTTCTGGCGGCAATTCTGAATTATTCATTACTCTTCCCCCCTTTACCCGTCAACATATGGCACTGTCTGCAGGTTTCTTTTATTGAAAACTGGAAAATTCTACTATGATACAGGCTGGCTTTTGTTTTTAATCTTTTAAAAAATATCTATGCTAATTTAAAAAAATTATACTCAGTTCATAATCAAAAGTTTAAGACATCTCATTGTTATTTATCATTAAAAGTTTTTTGGATGATTTCTTGCAAAGGCAAAAATAAAGGAAGTGTAGGGATCTGGACAGGATGGGTTCTGCAAAATTTTCATTTAAAAAGACGACAATAAAGCATACTATTTTTTTTGTGTTTATTTTCACAAAGGATATTAAAATGTGACAAAAATTATAAAGATGATGATGGTGTTTAAATGTCATGAACAATTCTAAGAGCATATTCTATGTTTCCTGCAATTGAACTTGCAAATAATTTATTTCTGTTCAAAACATTCATACTTTGTATGTATTAATCAGTGAATGTAATTACATGCATTCAGGAAGGCAATTCAATCACTTGAGGGTGGCTTATTTCACTTGGGGTTAATTTATAGACAGCTCTAGAGCTATATGCCTTTAAGAAGTTGCTGCAGGAGGCAGAATAAAAATTAACAGCTCTGGTTCTGTACACTGCTGAAATCGAACAAGACCAAAATAAGAGGCCATTGCCATCCCCAGGTAGACTTGGCTGGATTCATGTCAATGTGCTTTGGATTTTAGTGTCACCACCGGAGGCTATTTTTATGTAAGTAGAAAACAGGAAGCCTATGAACCTGAAACATACGAGTAAAATGATTTTCCTAGAAGCAATTGTCTATGACTGGCTGTACCCAGCAAGCATTTATGCATTAGCACTTGAAAATGCCAGTGTTTAGCTAATTCCACGATTTTGTGGGGATGTGTTACACACATACATAATTTGTGTCTCACTATCACTTTGTAATTATTCTCATTTTACAGCTGAGGACATTGTGGTCCAGGAGAATTAAATGGTTACCAAATGGTGACGTAAGTTGTAGCTAATTCACAGAGGGACCCACTGAAGTTATTTTTTCCTTCTTAGGAATAGAAATAAGAAAAGAAAATTACCATGGGGCCATTGTAATGATCCCTGCTAGAACTAATGGGAACTTGAGCAAAGAGTATGTTGCAGAAGATAAAAAAAAAAAAAAAAAAAAAAAAAGTGCAGGGATAAAAACGGCAAGTTTGGGTGACTGTTAGGAGAAGTGGACTTAAGGGTGAAAATGACTCTGACAGTTTGAAACAGTTGAGAATGAACCTCTCCAAAATGTGTCACTTTGTCATGTGGACTATTTTGCACCAGTGCCACTCAAGATGCAGCAGGTTCAAGAAAAACTTTTACTTCTCCCTTAACTACCTAAAATAATTAAGATGTCGGGCGTGGCCCAGGAACAAAGCTATTACCAAAAATAACTTACCTGAGTGTCCTACTTCTATGGCAGGACAAACATCTAATGACCAAACAACTGTTCTTCTTAATTTTTTGTGAATTATCTTCCTTCCCTGTGAAGTCCCAGACCCTAATGCATCCCTCAGTTCAGGGCGGCACGTGAACCTACAGTGTCTGACATGCCCTTGGGTCAGATATTCATAGGGGGTGCTCTCTCTCTCTCATATTTCTATAATTAAATACATAATTATATATAATTAATATATAATTAAATTTGTTTTTCTCCTGTTTATCTGTCTTATATTAGTTTATTAAACTAACCGAAGGATCTCAAAGGGTAGATGGAAATTCTTTTTCTGTCCAACAATTCAAGTCATTGCTTATGTAATAAATATGTAAGAAACTTTTTGCAATTAACTGTTTATTTTGAGATGAATTTAGACTTACAGAGGAGTTGTAAAAATAGTACAGTTTCTGTATTCCCTTTACTTTACATGTAACATCTTACATAACCATGGAGCAATTATCAAAATTAAGAAATTTGTATTGTTCAATACTAACTAAACTATACAATTAAAAAATGTACACAAGTAATAATCAATTTCACTTAATTATTTGAATAAGTACCTCTCTGTTCCCATTTTTCATTACTATTTTTTGCCTTTATATGAAACATTAAGGAATGCTTAACAGACTTAAGACATAAGTCATCAGTTTGGTATTGATTGGATCTTACTGAAGAATATTTCATTTTAAAAATTAGGAACCATTGAGAAGATATCATAGTGATTGTTTTTATTTTTTTCTATAATTTAATATATTTTAGATTATTACATTTGATTGCCTGTGAGCAATGTTAGATACTGTGACCTAATTTAGTTCGACTCAAATCCATCTTTTCAAAAAGTTTGAAAATTAGTTTAAAACATTAATTTCAGACTTCTACTTCCAGCCAAGGTGGAGTAACAGTGACCAGGTTTCTGCCTGAAATCATGCAAAGCTAGATGCAAATGTATGAAATATTGGTTTTCAAGGCACTGTACTTCAGGAGAAGGGACAACTTCACTCCCTGGCCATAGGAACCAACTCCAGTGTTGGCAGGCTGAGCAGGGGGTGGTCTTCCATCATCTGCCTGGCAGATGCAGGTGGTTCTAACATCCGCCCACCAGAGTTGTATCTGTGGGGATCAGTGGCCAGCTAGCTCCATGCCACATGCAGAAACAAATAGATTTAAGGAGGCTGTGCAGATATGGCTGATCATCACTAGGATTCACATTCCCCTCCTTCATATTATTTGGGGAGACAAATTTCACCCCACGTGGCATCAATAAAATGAAACAAGGCAATGCAAGTAAATGCTAATGAGTACTTCACTTTCTCCCCACTCCGGTGTCGATGAAGCCCAGTGCAGGGCTGAATTTCCATAACCACCAGGTAGCAATGAGACTGAAAGAAGCAATTTGAAGCAGACCTGGCTGCACTCCTGTTTCTGCACACAGCTCCTTCATCCCAGCATGGGTTTCAGATTTAGTGGGTTGCTGAGCATCCATCCCAGAGGCACAAGGAGGTAGAGCAGGTGGATTAATTGACACTCTGCTTGCTCCACCATCCTTCCCCTGGAGTCTGGGGGACCCAGTGAAGAGTTAAGCTTCTGCCTCCCAACTGCAGCAACAAAGCAGTTTGGGCTTGAGCTCTTCACTTCCCACCTTCTCAGTGGAAAGCTGATCTTACCCCTCAGCTCAGAGTTAATGAGGTGGTGAGAATAGGTGCCCTCTTTTTAATGGGAAACTGTCAGCAGGGTCAAGGGAAGCTCACCTTTCATCCCAGCTGTTTGCAATGAAGCTGTGTGAGCCGGAACCCCCTGGGTGCAGTGGTGTCGGCAGGGCGCAATGGGAAGGTGAACACACACGTCTAACTGTCCCAGAATTATACCTCACCAGGGGACTACCTACTTGAAAAAGTTAAATAAGATTGAGAATTTCATAGTATAAAGTCAAATATATCTAGAATATAGTAAAAATGATTCATACTAAGAACTAGGAAAATTACAAAAATAAGAAAATATAATCCACAGATGACAATATCGAGATGGTTGAGATATCGATGTTATTCAATATTTTAAGACAGCATTAAAAAAATGCTTCAGCAAACAATTACAAATTCTTTTGAGTAAAAAAAAATGTATCATTAAGGAAATGGAAGTTATTAAAAAATAAATAGAAATTAAAGAACTGAAAAATCCAGTAACTGAAAAATGTCACTACATAGTTTCAATGTAGAATGAAGATGAGAGTAGAGTCAGTGAATTTTCAGACAGGTCATAGAATGTACCCAATCTGAATAACAGAAGGAAATAGACTGGAAAAAAATGGGACCCATGGAAAAATGAGAAAAGAGTTAACATCTATGTTGTTGGAGACCCAGAAGAGAATTCTTGAAGTATTTCAAAAAAGTACTTGAAGCAGCAATAGCTAAAGACTTTCCAAATTTGAGAACAGATATAAACTTAAAGTTTTTAAAAGGCTAAGCAAACATTAACTCTTATCT
Source organism: Mormoops blainvillei (assembly GCA_004026545.1). NCBI lineage: Eukaryota > Metazoa > Chordata > Mammalia > Chiroptera > Mormoopidae > Mormoops > Mormoops blainvillei. Next base: position 92,914 of record PVJD01000623.1, on the reverse strand, counting down.
ACTATACTGAAGTATATATGTATATTGTAATACCTGGAGCAACCACTAAGAAAACTATAAAAGTGACATATTCTAATACACTATAAATAAATCAAGATGTAATACTAAGACATGTTCAAATTACCTACAGAAAGCAAAGGAAAGAGAAACAGTGAACAAGAAATAAGAAACAAATTCAAAACAATAAAATGGAGGTAGATGTGGTTATAAAGGGGAGACAGGATGGACACTTGTGGTGATGGAAACATTCTGTATCTTGATTGTATCAATGTCGGTATCTTGACTGTGATATTGTTCTATAGTTTTGCAAGATGTTATCATTGGGAAAAATGCAATGAGTATGCAGCATCTCTCTGTATTATTTCTTAAAACTACATTGAATTAGTAATTTCAAACAAAATTTAATTCAAAAATACACAACCACGGTGAGATAACACTATATGCCCATTAGAATGTCTAAAGTTAAAAAGATCGATCATGCCAAGTGATTGTTGGCAATGATTTGAAGTAACCAAAAATCTCACAATGCTGATCAGAATGTAAAACTATGCAACCACTTTGGGAAACAGTTTGTTCACTTCCTAAAGACATTTAACTGTACACCTGCCATACCACCTAGCCATTCCATGCCTACTAATTTACTCAAGCACACAACCATGTGAAGATTTGTTGAAGAATATTTATAGCAGTTTCATTTTTGTAAAACTCAGAGCTGCCCAGATGTCCTTCAACAGGTAAAAAAAAAATAGACATATTTTGGAATATTCCCAAAATGGAATATTTCTTAGAAGTAAAAGGAATGAACTATCAATATATGAAATAAGATAGTTGAATTAAAATGATTAAACTAAGTGAATGAAAAAAAGAGTACATAACAGTGCAATTTCATTTATATAAAACCTTAGGAAAGGAAAGAGAGTCTATAGGGACAAAAGGCAGATTAGTGTTGCCTGAGGAAAGGGAGGAGCAGGGTGTAAGGAAGAGGTGTTATGAAGGAGCAGGAAGAAAATTTGGTGGTGAAGATATTGTTCACTATCTTGATTGTGGTGATGGTCACTCAGGGGTGTATACAGGGTGGGGCAAAAGTAGGCTTACCGTGTTTTGTATGGAAAATAATACAATAAATAATAAGTAATAATTCTAGAATAAACTTTGTGTTTCTTATACTCATAACTGTAAACCTACTTTTGCCCAACCTTATATGTGTCAAAGCTTACTAAATGATAAGTTTAAGTATTTTTACTTTATTATTTTAAATTTACCTCAATGAAACTGTTTAAAAATTCCTGCAAACCCCATGCTTTGGGTTACTTATGAGTTAAAAAAAAAAAGATGCGGGGGGAAGAAAGAAATTTGATCAGGTTATATGTCATTACCCTCAGGGCAGAGCTGAGGAAGATGGACTACTGAATTCTTCAGGGGAAAACTGCATATCGATGTTTCAAAGGCCACAAGAAATACTCCCAGATGAGAACCCAGAATTCCTCCTCCTCTTTCTGTCTACCACAAGTTTTATACTTTGAGCCCATGATGATATATCTGTAGCATTAAAATATGAAGACATTAATTTTAGAACATGTTACCATTTGTGATGCTAGTGAGTATATTAAATTAAAAGGTAAACTCAAAACATCTGAAACAGTGTATCTAAACAAAAACATGACTTTAGTTTGAGCCACCTTTTCTCTTCTGATAATTAAAATATTACATGACCATGACTGAAAACATAAAACAACAATTAAATATTCAGATCTATTATGACTTCAAAATCTGAGGGGACAATGCTTATATTTTCTGAGGATTTTCCGTATGCTATATTTTGGCTGGAAACTTCATGTATACTGTTTTATTTGACCCACACAAATCTGAGGTAGATTGTATTTACTTTAAAGAGTCAAGAACAAGACAGATTAAGAAATTCAGTCAAGTTAATTAAAGCTAGACAGTTTTTGAGACATTTTTTCATAAAAGATCCAGCCAATAGATTTCTATCATGTCAATAATTTTCTGTTAATTATGCACATACTGCAAATAGATATTTCATAGACTATATATTCTATAACCAATTTAAATATTTATTTTACAACAATATATGTGACTTTTCTTAATTTAACCTGCAAAAATTAATAAAGGGAAACATCACTAAAATGAAGTCAGGAGGACAGAGAGGTGCTCTCACACCGTACCAATCAATGTGAATTATAGGAACAATTATCAATTGCAAACCCCAGGGAAGAATCATCAATAGGAAAAATCATAATTATAGGCTACAAAAAAATGTATATACAGTCTATTTTCTATATGAAATCTATTACCCCTGACACTCAGCCAATGAGAAATTGTCAGCTCCATGAACTCTCACTTTACTCCAATGGACTTTTGTTCAGAACTACCCATCCCTCCTTCCTTTTTCTCCACAAAATAATGTTCCTTTCCTTTGTTATTTTGGATTTGGATAGCTTGCTTGTCAGGAATTGCAATTTTTTGCTATTCCTGAATATACTCATTTTTTTCTGGAAAAATTATTACCTATTTTATATTTAAGGTCAACAAATCACATTTAATATATACTCAAACTTATTTAACCACCTCTTCTATGTAAAAAGTTATAGGTTTAATAATAATTTTGACCACAACACTTATGAAAACATTGAGAAGGCTCAGAGGTTGAACCAAAAGAAAAAAAAAATCCATGTCTTCCTTTTACATTTTAAACATTTAACTTTATAAATCCCCAAAATATAGAGGATAAAAGAAAATCATGCAGATGACAGAATGCATCAAACTCTGACTCTCTCTCTCTCTCTCTCACACACACACACACACACACACACACACGAATGACGGGAAAGAAGAGAAAACCAATTCCTTGAAATCATCACATGACTTTTGTGAAAGAATGAGAGGTCAGGATTTGTGCTCCTCAAACACCACAAGTTAATTCTGTGGAGATTCCTTTGAGGTTCCCTTAATGCAGGAAAACACTCCTTTGATTGGAATATTGTCTTTGTAGTTATAAAAAAGCAGGAAGTACCCCAAATCATTTTTAAAGCTTTTACAGCTTTTATCTCAAAGACCAACAATTTATACCTACAAAAAAATAGCCGTGGGGAACTGAGTGTTTTTACAGTTCCCATAGGCTTTGTGATACCATTAGAAAGATTTTATTGCAAATATTTCATTATGAAACCAAAACAAAACCAAAACCCTCAGTGGGTTCTTATGATGCCTGGATTTCCTCTCAAACTGAAATTGGAACAGGAATGATGTATTGAATACCAACAACTGCAAACAGTGGAAAAATTGTATTCCTTCTAACAAATATGAATTTTGAAATTATTGTAACCAAATCTGATCTTCCTATTTCAGTATTAGTTGTCAATGAACACACAATACAAAACTTTTATATTTGATTTCGGGCCACTGTGGAAGTATAAAACCTTAGAGAAGAGAGGAAGTGGTGAGAATGAATAAGAAGAATTTTCCTAGAGGAGTTGAGAGATGATTTTTAAAAATAAATAAGAATAGCTACAGTCCCAAAGGAAGAACAGTAATCCAAGTGGGAGGGGGAAGCACACAAATGTAAGATATTTGTAGGGAACTGGAGGTGTGTAACAGTTGGAGGGGTGAATGAACGTGGGAAATAGGTGAGGACAACAGGAAAAGCGTCACACCATATTTTGAAGACACTTAAATTGTTCATTGAAAATCTTTCAGCAGAAAATTAACTTGACTAGCAGTGTGTTTGGGAAAAAAATCTTTTTGATGGCAGATTGGAGACAAAGAGGCCAAACAAGTTCTGAAAAGATCTCAGGACCAACTGAGTGTTGGATTTTGCAAATGGAGAGGAGAAAAGAGTTCACAAAGCAGGAGCCACACCAATTTATGGCTAAGAAAGAGCAGAGGGGGAGAAGCAGGTAGTAGAGGATACTTCCCTGGGTGACAGACTGAAAGTACCTAGATAATTACTGCTTAGATGGATATACCTTCTCAAGAAGGTATAGGGGAGATACTAAGGAGTTCAGTCTTTGGATTTTGAGTTTGATATGCCATGTGAGTATAAGAAAATGTCTGGTAGGTACTGGATACCATTTATGGTATAATAAGAAATGGGATAAAATGATGAAAATAAGAAAAACAAAACAAAATAGACATACTCTTGCTCTTGTGGACTGTTCCTACTTATGGGAGAAGATAGAGCAAACGATTACAAAAATTGGTATTAATTACAGCCATGTTAGTGTTGCATTGGGTGGAAGAGCATGTAAAAAAAAAGCTTCTGTTAGGTATAGTTAACCCAACCTGAGCCATGCATGGGGTTCAGCACTCTTTACAGCGAGAGTTAAGTTAGCCCTGGAGATGAGTGGAAGTTGGCAAGGCTAGGAAGGATGTGGGGCTAGCATTATATGTAGCAGAAAAGTAGTAGAAAGTTTGTTATGTGTGCAAAATAAAGGCAGGGAGACTAATTACCCTGGTTATATAGAAACATGGACTAAGTTCTATGAGCTATAGAAAACTTGAAGGGATCTTAAAAAGAAAGTGACCTGCTATAGAGATCTAGAGCTCACATATATTAATTAATCATTCAAATTCATAAGTAAATGGGTAGGATTAGATTGTGAGAAGATATTTCCATAAGAATAGGGTAAGATTCTCTTTTTTCATGTCAGAAAGTAACAAGACTATCTAAATTGCCTTGAGGTGGACTGTTATAAGATGATACAATCCATCCAAGGGAACAATTAATAATAAATGAATTAATTATCAATATAAATATTATTAATAACTTTTGGTACTAATGGTAATGCCTAATATTTATTAAATATTAAATTATGTTTCAATCTTAGTTTCACTATTTAATAGTGATGACTTCCTTAGCTAAATTCTTTAACCTATAAAATTTAGTTGTTTTGATTTTCAAAAAGAGAATATTAAAAGTAGGTTTTCCATGTGGTTGTATGAAGTTAAATACTACATAAAAACACAAAGAGTGCTTAAAAGGTGGCCTGTTAACACAGGAGGTGCACTGTACATGTTAACTGTTATTATTTTTAACATTTACTTATCCCTCAAAAAAGTTGACAGACTGTCATTTAATATCACCTTAATGAAAACTAGTTTATCAGGTTACTTTCCATATTGTAGTGAGATGGGAAGCAAAGTCTTAGGTATTGCTAAGAAGATAAAAATATATTCAGCATTTATGTCCTGTGCTGTCACAGGATCAAGCCCATGTAGTAATACCTAATTCACAGTTACACTGACACCCACACCACAGATCAAGCATGGTGAGCTAACACGTGAAGAGTACACACAGCACAGAGTTAAGGTTGCCACCTGGGACTCTACAGCAGTGTCTTTAACCTTTATTCCAGGAAATACCCTTATTAATACCGTAGGTAGTCAAAGAGGGAGGGGTATAGTTTTAACATTTGTTTAACTTTTAAGGTGACAAAAAAGTTTAAGGAGACTAGAATGCATTGAGTATATCCATATAACCTATAATTGATCATATAATACTTTAAAGTATTTAATCTAGACAATGATCTCTCAAGATAGAAATTATTGTCACCAACAACTACTCCTGATGAGTCAGTGTCTCAGAAAGGAAAAAAGACTTTCCCAAGACCGTACCATTATAACTGCGAGATATTACATTTTAACCTAGTTTCTGAGGCCTCCTACAGATGCGTACAGGTGTACCAGCCCCGTTCAGTGGGGATTTCTGTTGGTCCCCACCCTACTTGTCTAGCCTATTTTCCATGCCTGTAATTAATTCCATATACCTGGTATTAATTCCATATACCTGATGCTGCACTGATTGTTAATCCCTCACCCTGGTACCACCACCTTAGAAAGTGTATGTGAGTATGTGAGGGGGTGGGCTTTACCAAGACTCAAGAGCTTGCAGGTGCTTCAATAAAATATGCTGTAATTATACCATTTAAAAAGTTTCTCATCCACTTCCTCAACCAGAAACTTGCCACCAACTTGCCTTGACTTAAAACCTAACTGACCCTCTGTCTCTTTTCAGTCTCTCTGTCCAGCACCAACCCTGGTCCCTAGTCCCCAAAACATTTACCAACAGGGCAATTAAGCCTTAATTTTTCCTTTTTTTTCCTTCCAGAATACTGAAGCCATGTCCACTGTGGCTTTAAAAGTTTCATACCCAGAAGGAATTTGTCACTTTCTCTTTGAGGCATATATAAAGCATTTAACTTGTTCCTGCCCCGATTCTTGGTAGCTTTCAAAACTGTAGGGAAGAAGCTTAAAGATGTTGACCACACTATTAATGAATAATTCCAATCCTTCTATCCCCACTTTAACCTTTTTTTCCCCAAATAAGAACACATAAAGTGATAGTGACCTTGCTACAAAGGCACATTTCAAGTGGTTCTAATTTACATTTTAAAGAGTTAATTATGTGAAAAATTAAAGGTAGTCTTTTGTGCACAGTCTTGAGATTCTAATACCTGATATTTGAATAACAGTTTGAAATGTAAAGACGATTTTCACATCTATTGCCACATGGAAACTTTGTCCATTTCTACTTCCAGCTGACTCCAATACCAAGGTTTCAATGAGTGAAGTGTGCCATGATGGGATAGTTAGTAAGCAACGGAGAGGCATCAGGACCCAGGACTACTGCCTTTTGGCTGGGTGGTGTTTCTCCCACATAACAGGGACCCATCTGGGGTTGGACAGAGCAGATTGCTACAATTTTTCAATGACAGAATGTGTGAAAGTATCTAGCATAGGCTTTACTTTAGGAAGAGTTTAGTACAGGAGATTTTTATCCCATCTTTGTGAGACTTCTTAGTTAAAGGATGACCTAATGTTGTTTGAATGTTGTTAGAAAACTGATGCTGACTGATGAGTCATAAGTTGGACACAATATTTTAAACATTAAAAGGATTATCAAGAGGAATGTATGAAGAGGAAGAGCGTAACCCCTAAAAACAAAAAAAAAAAAGAAATTATAGTGTTGCTTCTAGTGCAATACTAGAGAAAAAAAGAGAGAGGAAGGAAAAGGAGAAAGAATGCAGGGAGATAGGAAGTGGCTAGGAAAATCTTTTGAATAGCATAGTGTGAGGAGAGTGACCTCTCAGTTGAATCCTTAAAAAATGGATAGACATGGTAGACACTGGACATAGTAGTAGATGAGAGGAATGAGATTGAGGAGATGAGGGCTGGAGTGTACATGGATACTCAGGAAGTAGTGTAGAGCCATTGTGAAGACGCTTGATCCATATTTACCTTGTATCCTGTGTTATATACAGTATGCCCCCCCAATAGCACCACAGGTGATAATAAGGCTCCATTATCATAAATAATTCCTTATCCCTACTTGCATATCTTTTAAGATAGTTTTGGGAAGTGACCTTCTGAATGAAACCAATTCTAATTGATCTAAATAAATCTTGAGATTTCATTTGTTATTCTATTAATTCATTGCTACTCAACCTTTCTCTTCCAAGAGAATTTCTAAACACTGACACTTAGGGATAATGAACATTAATGGAATTCTGAATGAGAGATAAAATGGTCACATACATATTTCCTGCTAGCGTCACTTCAGGATATTTAAAATGCTTTTGTTTATTCTGTTTACCCAACCAAATACATTCCCATGGGTCCTAGAAATACTATGGCTAAAATAACACCTGGGTTAAGGCTCTGCTATTAATAAAATATATCAGGAATATCCCAGAAAGACTCACATTACAGAGGTGTAAAATATAGGTTTTTCTAATACAATGACCTAATATGTTCCTATTACAAGTCTTCCTATTATTTAAACAGCTGAACTGGCAGCTTTAGGATCCTTTAAAAGTTAAGAGTGAAGTTTCAGTGAGACTTTTAAGTCCATATGTGTTTGAATGGATGTTTTATTTAGTTATTTTATACCTGTTCTTATATATGTCTAGAATTATATGTTTATAACTATCCATGTAAGTTAATTATTGTAAATCTTTATGGTTAACTTTGTGTGGTTGAAATAGTATTGCATTTCACTTTTGTTATTTTTCAGGATGCCTGTAATGTTTTCAGTTTTACAATACACAATATTTTCACAGTTTTCTAAGATCATATAAAGAGTCTTCCCAAGCACTGTGAGGAAAGTGAGTTGCCAAATCATTTAAAATAAAAGGCTCATGTCCCTTCTTTTTCTCTTCTGGACTTGTATTTTCCTTTTGACTTGAAAGAGAAAAAGCTAAATCTATTTTAGAAATTTTTCAACCATTTTCTCTGAGTTTCTCAACAAATATTCATTCAATATCTATTGCATATAAAGCTATATTTTCATACTTAGTTACCTTAGCAAAAGTTGTTTTAGACTAAGGACAGTTTTTGTATTTGTTAAATATATTTTTAGCCCTGGCTGGTATAGCTCAGTGGATGAAGTGTTGGTCTGCAAACCACAGCATTGCTGGTTCGATTCCCCAGTCAGGGCATGTGCCTGGGTTGTGGTCCAAGTCCCCAGTAAGGGGTGCTTAAAAGGCAACCACACATTGATGTTTCTCTCTCTTTCTCCTTCCCTCTATCTATAAATAAATAAATAAATAAATAAATAGAAGTAGATTTAGTTAGCATATATAATTATACTATTTAAAGTATATGGAAATCTATAAGTAATTCTTATTTTATTTCTCCCTTCTTCTCTTCTTTCCTTCCTTTCTGCCTTCCTTCCTTTCCTCCTTCCTTTTTCCTCTCTCCCTCCCTTCTTCCTTTCTTCTCTTCTTCTTTCACCAGTCATTTCTTCTTTCCTTCTTAGCCTAACAACAGTTAACAAAATTATCACTATATTTTTAAGGTGCATTTGTTCATATATTTGGAGATGAAATCAGGCACTTAATGGCCACATCTCTGATTCAGTCTTCAGAAAATTTGAATCCTACTATCACCATAAAATAATACATAAGACAATAGAGTTCTAAGTTCAAGACCCGTAAAATAATATATATTTTAATAAGATAGGATCAGGCTATGAATTCTGGTTATGTTGCTCATTGTCAAAGAGATTTCATAAGTGATCATCTGATGTTAATATAATCATTGAACTCAGGAATTGGAAAAGTTGTAAAACATCCTTTTCAAGTCTTTTAGCTACATATAAGTAAGTACTGTAAGTGCATCTCATCAGTTGCTGTATTATGAAATTGTGTGAAATAGTTTTAACATGTGTGTCAAATACGAATTAAGTATCTTTAACAATCTCTCCTATAGGGAGAAAATGAAAGCTGTGACGATGGAGGGGATGGGACATGTTAATTATATGTTGAAAAAACGTAACATACTTTTGCAACCTGATAGAGTATGAAAATGTGAAAAAGTATGAATATGTTCAAATTACCTTGAGTGAACTTGAAATATAGTGATTAATATTGAAATTCTGATATAACTGAAACAAGAGATGCATCTAGTTGAATTTAACATTAGGTTAAATAAATTTTTTTTAGGAACAAGAACAACTCAAGATTTCTTTAAACAAAAATAATAACTATAATTCTACAGAGAGCTTCAGTCTCTGGGCTCCTTTTCCTGAGAAGCAGAGTAGGCCAAGGAAAAGGAGTCATTGGAGGGGCTGAGAGATGCTGATGAAGAAGGTGCTGACATAAACCTTATCAGCTTCTCAAGACTGTTTGGCCTGTTTTTCTGGTTCCTTCCTCAGGAAGCTGAGGTGTGCATGGCTGCCTCTTAGATGAATGAATCATCACCAGACTCTGTTGTGGCATGGTAGGGAAGGAGCCTATGTCAGGAAATCTGGGACACTTCATGACATTTCTGCATGTCTATGGCTGGTAAGTACAGTTGATTTGGATCGACACATAATGAGGGAGAGGTCAAGGATTTGATCCGTGTGTGTCGATTACCTTTTGTTTCTGTATAGCGATCCCAGACTGTGTTAGCCAGGTGTCTTGCACATATAAGTCACTCTTGAGAAAATGGACAAGTTTATATGTATGTGCAAAACCAAAAATGTCTCTTGGTCCTGGAAAAATAACTCAAGCATATTGTCATCACTTTGGAAGCAATAATTTCATTTATTAGGTAAACCTGATCAGACTTTTTAGAAAATTATTTTTTTCAGATGGAAATATCATTTTTATTTTATTGTATTATTTATGATATTACAGTTGTCCCCATTTCCCCTGCTTTGTCCACCTCCAACCAGCTCTGCCACTCAGGCAATCCCCACACCATTGTCCACATCCTTGGATGCATATACATTCTTTGTCTAATCCCTTTGCCTTCTTTTATCCAGTCCTCCTTTCTCATGTCCCCTCTGACAGCTGTCAGTCTGTTCCATGTTTCTATGCCTCTGTTTCTATTGCGTCCATTAGATTGCACATATAAGTGAGATCACATGGTATTTGTCTTTCACTGACTGTCTTATTTCACTTAGCATTGTAGACTTCAGGTCCATCCATACTGTTGCAAAAGGTAAGAGCTCCTTTTTTACTGCTGCATAGTATTCCATTGTATAAATGTACCACAGCTGTTTTATGCACTCATTTACTAATGAGTACTTGGCAGTTTCCAGACCTTGGCTATTGTTAATAATGATGCTATGAACATGTGGGCGCATAAATTCTTTCGTATTGGTGTTTCAGGATTCTTAGGTTATATTCCCAGCAGAGGAATTGCTGGGTCAAAAGGCAATTCCATTTTTAGCTTTTTGAGGAAATTCCAAACTGTTTTCCACAGTGGTTGCACCAGTCTATATTCCCACCAACAGTGCACTAGGGTCCCCTTTTCTCTACATCCTCACCAGCACTTGTTATTTGTTGATTTATTGATGGCAAGTGTGAGGGGATATCTCATTGTAGCTTTAATTTGCATCTCTCTGATGATTAGTGACACTGAACATTTTTCATACATGTTGATTGACTGCCTGTATGCTCTCTTTGGAGAAGTGTCTCTTTGGGTTCTTTGCCCATTTACTAGTTGGATTGTTTGTCTCCCTGGTGTTGAGTTATATAAGTTCTTTTTACATTTTGGAAATTAACACCTTATCAGATGAATCATTGGCAAATGTGTTTGCCCATATAGTGGGTTTCATTTTCATTTTGATGATGGTTTTTTAGCTGTGAAGAAGCTTTTTAATTTGATGTAGTCTTATTTTCAATTTTTCCTTTATTTCCCTTGCCACAGGAGACATATTGCAAATATTTCTATGCAAGATATCTGAAACTTTATTGCCTATGTTTTCGTCTAGGCTTTTTATGGTTTGTGACTTACATTTAAGTCCCTTATCCATTTTGAGTTCATTCTTGTGTAGGGTATAAGTTGATGGTCTAATTTCATTTTTTTTGCATGTACCAGCCCTATTTTCGCAACACCTTTTATTGAAGAGGCTGTCTTTGCTCCATTGTATGGTCTCGTTTTATTTGTTAAATATTAATTGGCCATAAAGGTGTGGGTTTATTTCTTGGTTTTCTGTTCTATTCCATTGCTCTATATGGCTGTTCTTGTGCCAGCACCAGGCTGTTTTGATTACAGTGGAATTATATTATAATTTGATATCAGGTATTGTGATACTCCCAATTTTCTTCTTTCTCAAGATTGCTGAGACTATTTAGGATCTTTTTTTGGTTTCATATATTTTTTGAAATATTTGTTCTAGATCTGTGAAATATGCCATTGGTATTTTAATAGGAATTGCATGAATCTATAGATTTCTTGGGTAGTATGGACATTTTAATGATGTTTAGTCTTCCTATCCATGAACACAGAATGTGATCCTACTTGTATCTTCTTCAATTTCTTTCTTTAGTGTCCTATAGTTTTCCAATTATAGGTTCTTTATCTCCTTGCTTAAATTTATTCATGGTACTTTATATTTTTTCTTGCTATAGTAAGTGGGGTTGTTTTCTTAGTTCTTTTTCTGATAGTTTATTATTGGTGTATAAAAATGCCATCAATTTCTGAGTATTGATTTTGTATCCTGCTACTTGGCTAAAATAATTTGGCCTAATAGATTTTGGTGGAGTCTTTAGGGTTTTCTATGTACATTATCATTTGCCTGAGAATAAGGACAGTTTTACTTTCTCCTTTCCAGTTTGGATAACTTTTATTTCTTCTCTTGTCTGATCACTGTGGCTATGACATCCAGTATTATGTTGAATAAAAGTGGTGAAAGTGGATACCCTGTCTTTTTCTCGATCTTAAGGGAAATGCTTTTATTTTTTGCCAATCGAGTATGATGTTGGCTGTAAGTTCTTCATATGTGGTTTTTATTATGTTGAAGTATGGTCCCTCTATTTCCACTTTGTTGAGAGTTTTTAACATGAATGGGTGCTGGATTTTCTCAAATGCTTTTTCTGTATTTATTGATATGACCATATGATTTTTTTATTTCATTTTGTTTATGTGATGTATCACATTTTTAATTTGCAAATATTTTTACCAGCCTTGCATCCCAAGGATAAATCCCACTTGATCATGGTATGATCATTTTAATGTATTGTTGGACCTGGTTTGATAATATTTTGTTGAGTATTTTAGCATCTATATTCATCAGTGATATTGGTTTATAATTTTCTTTTATTGTGATGTTTTTGTCTGGTTTTGAAATTAGGATAACACTGGCCTTGTAAAAAGAGCTTGAGAGTCTTCCCTCCTCTTGAAATTTTTGGAATAGTTTGAGAAAGAGAGGTGTTAGTTCTTTTCATAATTGATAAAATTCACCTATGAGCCATCCTACCCAGGACTTTGTCTGGTTGGAGTATTTTGATTACTACTTCAGTTTCTTTAGCTGTTATCAGTCTAGTTAGGTTTTCTGATTATTCCTGATACAGTTTTAGAAGATTGTATGTTTCTACAAATTTACCCATTTTACCCAAATTGTCCAATTTCTTGACATATAATTGTTCATAGTATTTTCTTACAATATTTTGTATTTCTGTGATATCAGTTCTTGCTTCTCCTTTTTCATTTCTGAATTTACTTATTGAGTCTTCTCTTTTTTTCTTGGTGGGTCTGCTAAAATTATTTCCAATCTTGTTTATCTTTTCAAAGAACCAGCTCCTGGTTTCATTGATATTTTTAATCTTTTTTTTAGTCTCTATGTCATTTATTTCTACTCTGATATTTATTATTTCTTTCCTTCTACTCACTCTGAGCTTTGTGTACTGTTGCTTTTCTAGTTCTTTACGGTGTAGGGTTTGAAATTATCATTTTCAATAATTATTCCTAAGATCATGTTGTTAAACTTGTTCTCAAAATAGTGGTTTGTGAGCTTAATTTCATTGGAATTATGATAATAGCTAATTTTTTAAAAATAAACTGCTCCTTTAGTTAGATAAAATTGAAGTAGTAAATGGCTAAAATAATAGCCTGCCAAAGTACAGAATACCATTAAAAATGCTTTCAACACTCTTTCTAGAATTGTAATGTTGGTAAAATTCCATTACTGGAATACACTAAGAAGTTGGCTTTATTTCAATTGAGATTATGTAGTAGAAACATGTTGTGCAAATAATTCCTATATTTTCCTTTGGGATATTACTGGTACTTCAATCTTAATGTATATCTTTACATAAGATGACCTCACTTCTGAAATCTAGCAAAAGCCACAGGATTTATGCCTGGTCAATAAAATTTAGTGACTTCTTTTGAGAATTATTAGAAAACAGAGACTTTCCTCTGTCCTGATTACTTAGGTAGAAGGATATATTTTGAGAACTGCCAGGGTAGCTGAAAGGACCTATGTGAAAATAAAGCTACATGAGGAAAAGTAGAACTGTGGAGATGGGGAGGGGAAAAGTGCAAAAATAAAAACAGAAAAAAGTCCTGATGTCTTTTGAGCCTCTGGATATACTGCTACCTGAAGGTAAACTTTGAGGCTTGAGCTTTGTGAAATCAATCAATCCTAGTGCCTTTTCTATACTTGAATCTGTGTGATTATATTTCTACAATTTGTAAACTTAAATTGATAATTAGTAGAAATGAGAATGAGAAAAATTTGTTAATCTAACAAATATTTATTGAATACCCACCTTGAGATTTAGATTTAGTCATTCAAATCTAACTCTTATAGAGCCTGATAGAATAATATTTTCTTATTATGTATGATGTAAATTATATGAATATATTTAAAATGTACATTCAGGAAAAAAGTTGTATTAATTTAAATAGCATAACAGTAATATCTTCAAGCAAAATGAAAATGCAAATTCATTTTTCCTCCAGTTCTCACAATAACAGCTATACCATTTTTGTTTTAAAGACCCTAAAAATGCTAACAAACCAATAAGTTATTTTAAAATTGAAATGTAAAATTATACAATAAATCTTAGAGCAATGAGAATGGAGGGCTGAATGCTTTCTTAAAAAAAATATGTTCTTTTGCAATGTTGAATTTGCCATATCAGCCAATGAAGCAGCAAATCTCAGTGTACTTGGTCACATGGAATGTCACATCTGTTGCAAGCATATTATATGTGAGGGGGACACCCAAAAGACTGGAATTTATTTATTAAAATTGTGTATTTATTCTTACGTGTATAAGCTTCAATCACCTTCAATGTACTGTCCATTTGATGCAATACACCTATAGAGTTTTTTTTTCCACTGCTCAAAAAAATTTTTGAACTTGTTGATTTTGATGCCTTTTAGTGTTTCTGTCATTTTTTGTTTCGCCCCTTCCACATAGGCAAAATATTTCCCTTTAAGAACTTTTTCATCCATGGAAACAAAAAGTCATTTGGGGTGTGATCGGGTGAATAGGGAGAGTGGGGCATGAGGGTCATGTTACTTTTGGTCAAAAACTGCTGAACACTCAGTGCAGTGTGGGCAGGTGCACTTGTAAGTCACCCAGCATGAGATGGGCAAATGTGTTGGAAGAGTCTTCAATAAAAATTCACTGAAGCCTAACACAGCCTCTCAAAACAATGCCAGCTGGTACACTGATACAGATGGTTTTCTAGAACATTTACCTAGTGAAGAAAACCTGTACTACAAGGGGCCCACCTTCCAGAAGATAATGTAGGAATTTGGGGGAGCACCCCCTCGTATCATTACTGGTATATTCTATTGATGGTCACTATGTTGCATGAACAGGTAGATTAGTTCATAGAGCCATAGGTAACACTGTAGAAAATGACATTTTATTAAGAAATAAATCATGTAATATCCTTGGTATTTCCAATTTTATAATATGAGCATTGTCTCTAAATTATAATGGGTCAATAATATTGAAGATATTAGAATAAAATAGCAAAATTGCCTCAAGCTTGAACAGGAAATACAACTATTTACCCTATTAGGCATTACCATCCAAATAACTGTTAAGAAATATTAAGGTTCAACATAGTCCCCATTTTTTTTATACTGTAATTATGGGGATATAATGACTAGAATAGAGTCAATAATGTTATAGTAACAATGTATAGTGCCAGGTGAGTAATAGACTTATTGGGGGGTCATGTGATAAATTACATAAATGTCTAACCACAAAGATACCCACCTGAAATTAATATAAAATACTATTGAATGTCAGCTAGAAATGAACATTTTAAAAAAGAGAGAAATGTAGACAGAAAAGAATATATCAAATTTGTTCTGAAAAACACAAAAATCTTTGAGATGAGGTGCAGTGCAAAAGGGTAAATGGCTAGAATAAAACTCAGAATTGAGTATACTTTTGATACTCTTTTTATATTGTTATTCTTTTCACCTTGTTCTTTTCTTATTGCATTATTTCACATTCCTTTTCAAATTTTCCCCGCACCTTGAATAGTTAGTAATAGAGAAGGTTCTTTTGCACGGTTACTTGTGAGGAGAGTGGTGTCTTAGATGTTATTTTTTCCTTTGGGTCAGTTGACAACTTTCTTTCCTATCTAACAAACGAATGACAACTCTAGAACAGAAAGATCCAGATCAAACTCAAACACCTTAAATGGCTAGGTTTCTTTTTCCCCTCTTACAAAAGAGGAAATATCATTTCCATACTCCCTGTTCAGAAAATGCATGGCCTGCTCCTTTCTTCCTGGGATTTGGAGAGAAACTGCAGGAAAGAACCAAAAGCTCATCTACCTGACCCTGTTGTTTTATGTACTTACATTGACATGCTTCTACTTTTTTTTATTGTACTTTTTTGCATTACCATTTAACATCCTTATACCTCCACCCCGGCAATCACTATGCTGTTGTCCATGTCCATGAGTCCTTTTCCCGTTTTGCTCCATCCCTCTAACCCTTAAGTTCCACCCCCAGCCATCTGTTCTCCATCGATGAGCCTGTCTCTATTTTGCTTGTTAGTTCAGTTTGTTCATTAGGTTCCACATGTGAGTGAAATCATATGACATTTGTCTTTCTCTGACTGCATTATTTTGATCAGCATAATGTCCTCCAGGTCCATCCATGCTGTTGCAAAGGGTAAAATTTTGTTCTTTGTTATGGCCAAGTAGCATTCTGTGGTGTAAATATCTGAGAGTTGTTTTATCCACTCACCTACTGATGGACACAGGGGTACTTATTTTCTTTCAAATTAGAGTTTTTAATTTCTTCAGATATATTCCCAGAAGTGGGATCACTGCATTGAAAGGCAGATCCATTTTTAATTTTTTGAAGTAACTCCATATTTCTTTCCACAGTGCCTGCACCAGTCTGCATCCAACCAACAGTGTACAAGGGTTCCCCTTTCTCCACATCTTTGTCAGCACCTGTTGTTTGTTGATTTATTGATGGTCTTTCTAACAGGTGTGGGTTGATAGCTTATTGTGGTTTCAATTTGCATTTCTCTGATGACTAGTGACATTGAGCATTTTTTCACATGTCTATTGGCCATTTGCATGTCCTCTTTTGAGAAATGTCTATTCGGGTCCTTTACCTACTTTTTAATTGTGTTAGTTTGTGTGTGTGTGTGTGTGTGTGTGTGTGCGCGCGCGCATGTGTGTGTGTTGAGTTTTGCAAGTTTTAAATACATTTTGGATATTAACCCCTTATCAGATATATCAGCAAACATGTTCTCCCATTCTGTGGGTTATCTTTTTGTTTTGTTGCTGGTCTTTGCTGTACAAAAAGTTTTTAGGTTGATATAGGCTCATTTGTTTATATTTTCTTTTGTTTCCCTTGCGCAAGGAGATATATCAGATAAAATATTGCTATGAGCAATGTCTGAGATTTTCTGTCTATTTTTTCTTCTAGGATTTTTATGATTTCAGGTTTAATATTTAAGTTTTTCATTCATTTTGAATTTATTCTTGTGTGTGGTGTAAGAAGGTGATCTAGTTTCATTTTTCTGCACATATATGTCCAATTTTCTCTACACCATTTATTGAGTAAACTATCTTTAGCTCATTGTATGTGCTTGCTTTCTCTGTGAAATATTAATTGACTATAAAGGTGTGGGTTTATTTCTGGGCTCTCTATTCTGTTCCATTGAACTATATGTTTGTTTTTATGCCAGTACCAGGCTGTTTGATTACTATGGCCTTGTAGTGTAGCTTGATATTAGGCAGCCTGATTCCTCAAACTTAGTTCTACTTTCTCAGGAGTGCTATTGCTATGCGGGACCTTTTGTGGTTCCATATAAACTTCAGAAACATTTTCTAGTTCAGTAAAATTTATCATTGGTAGGTCGATAGGAATTGTGTTGAATTTATAGATTGCTTAGTGTGCCATAGGCACTTTAATGATGTTTAGTCTTCCTATTCATGAACATGGTATGTGATTCCACTTATTTGTATCTTCCTCAATTTCTTTCTTCAGTGTCTTATAATTTCCTGTGTACAGGTCTTTTACAAACTTGGTTAGGTTTATTCCTAGGTATTTTATTCTTTTTGAAGCAATTGTGAATGGGATTGTTTTCTTAATTTCCCCTTCTTTTAGTTCATTATAGTCATACAAAAATGCAACTGATTTTTGAATATTAATTTTGTATCTGCTACTTTGTTGAATTCATTTATCAGTTCTAGTAGTTTCTTGGTGGAATCTTTGGGGTTCTCTATGCACACTATCATGCCATCTGAAAACAATGACAGTTTTACTTTTTCCTTTCCAATTTGGATTTATTTATTTATTTATTTATTTATTTTTCTTGTTTGGTTGTTATGGCTGGGACTTCTAGTACTATGTTGAATAAGAGAAGTGCAAGCAGACATCCCTGTCTTGTTCCTGATCTCAAGGAGAAAGCTTGTAGTTTTTGTCTGTTGAGTATAATGTTGGCAGTGGAATTGTCATATATGGCCTTTATTATGTTTAAGTATATTCCCTCTATTCCAAGTTTGCTGAGAGTTTTTATTATAAATGCATGCTGGATTTTATCAAGTGTTTTTCTGAGTCTATTGATATGATCATGTGGTTTTTATACTTCATTTTGTCTACGTGATATATCACATTTATTGATTTGTGAATGTTGTACCATCCCTGCATTCCTGGAATAAATTCCACTTGATCATGGTGTATGATCTTTGGGTGTATTCCTGTATTTGGTTTGCTAATATTTTGTTGAGTATTTTTCCATCTATGATCATCAGGGTTATTGGTCCATAATTTTTTTCTTTGTAGTGTCTTTATCTGGCTTTGGAATTAGGATAATGTTGGCATTGTAAAATGAGCATGAGAGCCTTTCCTCCTTTTTAATTTTTTGAAATAGTTTGAAAAGGAGACACATTATTTATTCCCAGAATGTTCGGTGAAATTCACCCGTGAAGCTGTCCAATCCAGGGCTTTTTGTTTGTTGAGAGTTTTTTCATTACTGTCTCAGTTTCACTAGGTATAATCTATTTATTCAGATTTTCTGATTGCTCTTGATTTAGTTTTGGAAGAATATGTGCTTCTAGAAATGTATTCATTTTTTCCAGGTTGTCTAATTTGTTGGTATATAGTTGTTCATAATATTTTCTTATAATCCTTCATATTTCTTTGGGGTCTTATTATTTCTCCTCTTTTATGTCTGATTTTATTTATGGGTCCTCTCTTTTGTTCCTGATGAGCCTGGTTAAAGGTTTACCAGTCTTGTTTATCTTTTCAAAGAACCAGCTCTTAGATTCATTGGTCTTTTGTATTACTTTGGGCCCCTCTTCTTTGGGTCTTTCTGCATTTCTGGGATTTGTGTGTTTTATTTCTTCACCAAACTAGGGAAGTTTTCAGTCATTAATTCTTCAAATGGGTTCTCAAACTCTTGCTCACTCTCTTCTGATTCTGGTATTTCCATGATGCTCCAAAAGTTTCTTAACCTCTCCTCATTCTTTTTAATTCTTTTTTTTTTTTGCTGCTTTGCTTGGATTTTTTTTTTCTACCTTGTTTCCCAAATCATTGATGTGTTCCTCTGCTTCATCTAACCTACTGTTTATTCCTTCCAGTCTATTCTTTATTTCAGATATTGCATTCTTTATTTCTGACTTGTCCTTTTTTATGGTCTCTATGCCTTTGTTCATGCTGTTAAGTGTCCTTATAATCATTACCCTAAACTCTATACCTGATAACTTATTTGCCTCAATTTCATTTAGTTTTTCTTCTGGAAGTTTTTCTCATTCTTTCATTTATGTATTTTTTAAATTTATCTTCCCATTTTGGGTGCCTCTTTGTGTTTGTTTCTATGGATTAGGTAGATCTGCACAGACTCTGCTTCAGACCTGTGTTGGCAGTTGCTTGTGGCTGGCCCTGGGTAACCTATTTGGAGGTATCAGTGAGCCACAGCTTTTGGCTCCCTCTGCTGGGCCTCAGCGTGTGCAGAAAAAGTAAGTCTGCACACCGAGACCAGCATTTATAAGCACCAGGCCTGGGGAAGGGTCAGCTGCAGTCTCATAGCCCACAGAGACCTGCCTTAATTGTTAAAGTTAATCATTGAGATAACCTCCCATTGCACTCCTCTGCAACCTGGCTTAAGCTCCACAAGTGGGGCTATTGCTTCCCCTCAGGCAGCTGCCACCTGGAGGGGATGCTCCGCCCTAGAAAGATGGCTTCTGCAGCATGCAGGATGACTCAGCACTGGGATCCCAGAGGCTGATCCCTCGGCTCTCTCCCCAGCCCCAGAATCTCTTTATGTATCTCTCGTCTACTCTGCCCTTCCTCTGCTGGGACTCAGGGTAAGTGGCTGCAAGCTAAATTTTGGTGTTGGTCCTTTAAGAGACTCTCTGAGTATCTATCCATCTTGCCCTGGCAGGGAGAAACCCCATTGCTTTTCACAGCCAGATATCATCTGGGTTCATTTCTAGGCTCTGGTGCTATAGGCTGGAGAGTGTGGGGCTTCTCATGGGGAACCCCTTCTCATGGGGAACCACTTCTCATGGGGAACCCCTTCTCATGGGGAACCGCTTCTCATGGGGAACCCCTTGCCACTGATATATCTCTGGAATTTCAGCTGCGACCTGTGGGGGCCCAGCCAGCCTTCTCATGCCTCCTCTGCACTTCCTATCAATCTCATTGTGGTGAAATGGTTTCTTCCATCTGTCCTTGGTTGTAAGGCTTCTCTCCAGCTAGTGTTCAGTGGGTTATTTAGGACAGTTTCTCTTCAAGTTAGTTGTAATTCCAATTTGGTACTGGGAGGAGGCAAGTGTAGCTTTCACTTAATCCTCCACTATCTTGGAACCTCCGATAACATGCCTCTTGACCTCACTGAAAACTATTAAAGGAAAATTTAAATCCATTTCCTCAGGGTCCAAATTAGGAGATTTTTGTCTAGAATATACCAACAAGTCCTAAATGACAAAAAGGAAAATTTTCACACAAAAACAAATGAAACAACAACTACAACGACATATCAGAAATAGAATAAACTTTTGTCCAATTATCAGTACAAAAAAAGATGTGTGTGTACCTGTGTGTGTGTTAGTCTTGCGTCATTTATACCTATTGATAGATGGGTGATGTTTACTTAGGACAGCTAACTGTAGTGTTATTATAACACTTTCTCCTCAACAGTCTCATATATTGATAAATACTTGGTTCATTTTGTTTAGATGAAGTTATAATTGCTGAAGCACAAATATTAGTCACCACATTGTTTTTTCTTTATATAAATTTTGTTTCATGACAGTGTAAGTATGATTGTAAGAAAAGCAGTTCATTACTTCATGTCAAGCCTTCTCATTTCTGCAAGCAATGACCATCACAATCACCATAGAAACTAAACTACACTAACAGCAATTTAATGAACAAAAGGCAGATGTCTCCTACGCATAGTTTAGAAAATGGAAACCATTTTGGAATTCAACAAATATAACACTGAGTCTTAGTTTCCCCATTTACTGAATATTTGAGGCTTTTTATTTCTATAATGGGGAAAAAGAAACTATGAGCAGCCAATGAGATAAAGTTATAAAAACTTATGCCTATACACCTACAGAAAATATTAGTTCTTTCCAATTTAATTTTAAGAGTTTTACGAACATCCCCTGTGTTCCAGGTACAGAGCTTTGCAGTTAGCGTTGCACAGGAGAGAAGTGGAAAGCAGCCTATGTAGAATAACTGGCTTCTGCCAAAAGGCATCACAAACTCTTAGAAATCACTACCTATTGTTTCTCTAAGGCCTCTTCTCTTCTAAATGAAAGCTTTCCTCAAGGCTTTGTTCTTCACCCTTTTCTCTCTCATTCTTGACCCTTCTGTGAGAAACATATGTTCAAATATCAACTCTATGAAGTTGACTTCAAAATTAAAATTAGAGCTTCCTCCAACTTTCTAAACCAATTTCATGAATATCATATCAGATCCAGTAATTTGAAATATATAGAAATATGAACTCATCTTCTTCTCTGCCCAGAGCAGTTCCTCCTTTTGACATTTATGTTTTTTGTTAATGACTATACCATTTATGCCATCCTATCAGTTACACATTTTATAAGAAGTGAGAGAAGTGTGGTGCAGTGTTTAAGGGTAAACTTTATGGGGCAAAAAGGCTCAAGTCCAAACCAGCTCTGCCATTGGAATAAAAATGTATCTTTAACACATTAATCTTTTGTTGCTGTTGTATGGATTAAATTTTATAATTAAAAATAGTATATTTTATCATTGAAAGTTACAAGAGAGTAAATCTTAAAAGTTCTAACCTGAAGAAGAAAAATTATAACTATGTGCAGTGATGGATGTTAACTAGCCTTTTTGTGGTGATCATTTCACAATATATATGAATATTGAATTATTGCATTGTACATCTAAAGTTAATCTAATACTATATATCAATCATATCACAAGAAAAGTAACACATTTTATAGTGCAGTTCTCATTTATTCCAGCAAATATATTTATTTGTTGTTTTATAAGTACACACTAAGTATTTGCACTAGGATGGAATTAGACTCCTGTCCCCTGTATCTCTACCTACCTGTGAAATTTCCAATCATCACCCAAAAACATCTAACAATCTGCTCAAGTATATATAAGATTTTTTCTCCTTCTATTCACATTATATTCAATACTTCCTTTCTGAAATGTATTTTTTACTTCATATTAATACTATTTGCATGCTTATCCCTCATTTAACTAGTAAGATCTCAAGGTCAGGAAATGTTTCATAAACATTTTTGAATCCTTAAAATGAAAGCTTATTCATTGCAGTGACTGGATTGAAAAATTACTTTAATCGGGTTATAAACATTACTCTACAAAATATTAGAATTGTTAGTGCTGTATATGTGCTACTCACACTTCTAGGTTTGTTGAAGCTGTTCAACTTTCTCATTTCCAAGTTTCTGTTAGTCTATAGGTTTAATCGAGGAAAAGAACACCCTGGGCTAATCATACATCAATAAATTGTGTTAGTAATGTATAAGTTCGAAACCCTGCAATTTCCTTTAATTTTTGCTGCATAATTTATTTAAAACCTACTTGGGGTTTTACTGTGCTATTGTGAATGAATGCCACTTATCTGAGAATATATAGTAAATTGACAGAATGAGTTATTGAGGTAGGGTCCTAGGACGTTCATGCAGAGGAGCTGATGAATTACTTAATCAATCAGTTTTACAGACACTCACCCCCAACCCTGAATAAGAGTACTTAATGACAAGTGTTAACTTGAATTTATTGATTAATGAATTTAAGCACGTATTTAGGTGGGAAATCCTGAGATGAGTAATGTTCTTTATTTTGGTGTAAACTTTATAAGGTTAAGTGTGTTTTTTTTTCTTTTTAAAAGTTAATTCAAGATTATTAGTTCAGGGGAATTTAGGAATATTTCACTGTGTGCTTTGCACTCAGTGTGAAACAAAGAAGAATGAAAAAGTGACCAACAGGAGGAAGACAGAAAACACAACCACAGTCTGGTAGAGACATAACTTTTCTGAGGTTGGAACATAAAGAATGAGTACAATGAAGCTTTCCCAAATATCTTCACTTGGGTTTGTATATCATTAGAGACAACAGTAGGCAAATTAAACTACAAAAACAACTTATTTTGTAGTGTACTTATCTTTCTTCTCAGTTTCTGCCGGTTTTCTATCCTATGTTGGAATCATGTGATGCTTTCTGCCTGTGGCTACTATCAAGTTATCCATTTGTTATTTTGCTAGCTCCTTTTTCCCAGTATATTTTAAGCACCTGCATCATTCTTACCTAACAGTAGGTACTTGGGGTAGAATGATTAATGAGATGAGGTCCCTGTCCTCATAGACTCAGACAGGATTAATTTTAATTAATTAATTAGAGACAAGATTAATTTTAATACTCTGAGTCTCCCTCTTATTTCCAAAGTAATTATACTTTTCATTCATCCAGAAATGTGAAAACTGATGACTCTTCTTTATGAGTGAGCTTCATGGTTCTGTAAATGTTGTGTTAGCTTTTAGCTCTAGATTTCACAAATATTGTCCAGACATTCTTAGATTTTGGATCATGTCTTATACATCGCCTCAGTTTTCCATTAATAGTTTTTAAATCCAATTGATTTTGAATACCAATAATATTATTTTCAGTATTCAAAAATCTTTTAAAAATTAAATTTAAAAACAAGAGCACTGAATATTTTGAATAGTTTGTATTTTCTTTTCTCTACTTTTTTTCTTATAAAATGTTTTAAGATCTACCCACAGGAATGAGGTCTTTATACATGCATTGGCAAGTTTTGAAAGTAGCCTGTCTTCAACTCTTTGGAAGTGCCCCTCCGTTGACAATAGGGAGCTATTTGGGTATAGTATCTGATTATTCTTGAAGTGGCTCTTAATGTCCTCCTGGTTATTTTGCTAAATTTTCTCAAAAGCAACATAAGTTAGCTTTCTTAGAATAGAGGTAGAAGAAGTGATCCAATCATAGATCTCCTAAAAGTACCTTAGAAGGTGTTTTGATGCTATAATTAGCACTTGGTACACACAGATCTGGTTTAAGTCTGTTAGGCTTATGATTCAATCAGTATCTTTGCTTAAGTGGTAACATCTCCTAATCTAGAAGATGAAAGAGAGAAATGGGACCTTAATAAAAAGGAAGAGAAAAACCACAAGTAGCTGGCCGAGCTACTTAAAGGGAAGATGAAAAGACACTGAACCTTATTTACCACACTGCCAAAACAACCAGCTGTAAAAGTACATAATCTACCCCAAATAATCATGTCAGGTAGAACAACTGAAGTATAATGTAAAGTTGGAGTGAAACAGAATCAAGTTGAAATTCTTTCTTTACCACTGGCACTACTTAGGAAGACGTTACTGACAGAACTTCAGTTTCCTAACTGTAAAATTAGAAAATACAATCATGTTTGTTATAAGCTTTAAATAAGAAGATGTATGTAATATATTGTACTTATCACAGCACAAAATGTATTGATCAACAAATATAGTCCTCGCTCTCCAATAAATAAAAAAACACATAAAATATAAAGGGATCTTTACCAAATATAATATTTTTTCTATTGAGAGAAATAAAATTGTTTTTTGTGGAAAAATAGATTTTAAAGATTCCACTAAATAATTAAATGAAGAAAATACCCATTCTTGTTCAATTTTAATACTGTCCAAGATTGGACTTCTGAGCAGCAACATGACTTTTATTCTATTTTTTCCCCCACTGGAATAAGCATAGCTTTAAATGCATTTTGATGATCAGGAATTGCATCTTGACTTTGTATAAGCAAAAAAAAAAAAAAAAAGAAAAGAAAGAAAAAATTCCTTCATGTATTAGGCCATATCCAAGAGCTCTCTGGCTTCTATTTTCAACTAATAATGTATCTCTGGTGGACACAAAAAGAAACACAGGTTAAATACTGCTGTCTTTTTAAAAAGCTCACCTGAAAAATTGAACACATTGTGGCTAATGGTAACCCTCTATGCACTTTGCTATTGGGTGTGAGTTTCAGTGAAACTTCATAACCAGTAAGATCCCTCTGGGGAAATCAGTTTTGGACATTGGAACTCTGCCCTCAACTAGATGAAGCCACCTTTACAGATATACTCTATCAAGCCTCTCCCAGTGGTGACCCCTGTTTGATAAAGTTGAAGAGATATGTCCTCAGATTGTTCAGTCCAGAGAGCAAAAGAAGACTATAATAGTAGATATTTGTTATATTGGGGAAAAACCATTCCTATGTGCCTCATTTCATGTAATCTTGATAAGAAAACTTTTTAGAAACTTTCATTAGATATAGATGTATAAGTATATATTTACTCACATCTGTCATGTTAGGTAGTTTCTGAAATTGCAACATTTATTTCTGGGTTGGAAAATCATTATTATCATCTTCATAATAGTAAGTAATTATATAACCCTCACTATATACCAGACACTAAATGCGGAAAGCACTTTATATGCATTAATTCATTTAATTCTTTCTCTAACCCTCTTAAATGGGTATTATCAGGCTTGCCATTTTTTGAATGAAGAGCCAGCCAATGACACACAAGAAGTAGCTGTTTCAAGGTCATCGAACTAGTGTGTCTTTAATTTTAATCACTCTTTTGCTTTAAACCATCTTCGCAAAACGTTATTTAATGCTAAAGTTGAAAACAAACAAACAAACAAAAAACCCTAAACAAAGCACTGTTCTAATTTACCAGACAGAATGTTGCACCCAGGAAATCCTGTATTCATTCAACTATTTTTTGAAACTATTGAATGACCAGATAGCTGTTATGTGAGGAGAATTAGAAAAAGTTTATAATTGTCTACTTTCTGCTTAGATGCAGTTTGCAGATTGCTTGACAAAGTTTTTAATCCTCACAAGGTTACCTAAAAATATTTAAGTAATTTTATTGAATATTAGGGCACTGAAGTGTTTGTAGACACAGTATCTTTTGTCTATTAAACTCATAGTGACTTATTTTCCATATATGCATTAAAAATTATTAAATGGGTAGGAATTGGTTAAGCAGGAAGCATTATTAGAAAATACACTGTCAAGTAATAAAAAAATGCTTGCAAAAGAATGTGATGACACACTGGGCGCATTTCTGTGGACATAGCATCAGCTACCTACTTTATTCTAATAATAAACGGGGTTACAAACAGAAGTTTTGGTCTAGGGTACACATTAAGAGGTGACTAATAAAGGAAAATGAATTGGAAAGAAAGCATAGATAAATGTTTTCAGAGAACAGTATTAAGGGGGAAATGACATACACTATGACAAAACAGGTATGGGAGAACTTTAGACAGTTTACGATTCTGTGTTCCTTCTAGGACACAGATCTATACATATTTTAGATTGTAATTTTGAGTTTGACAAAGATCAATTATGAGAATTATATAATCTATCCATGGTCTACAATGCTAAAATGGCATGTCTTTTTTATTGTCATCTTTCTTACTTTTAAAAAATATTCCTTTAAAAATCTAAAAATCAAAAATATCATTAATTTTTTTCATTGCTAAAGACTTATTTTTCGCTAAGCTTTTAGCATTCTGATCTCCAGTTTCATATGTCATTCTGAGGCTTCTTACAGCAGAGCCAATTTTTGGTTTTATTTCCTCCAATGGGAATATTTTTTATGCATTTTAATGTTGGAAATTGTAGTTCATTTTCACTTCCATTAATTATTTTCAGAGAATTTATTTAGTATCTGTTTCTAGGTGGGACTTGCAATTGATCTTTGTATTATTCGGCTTGAGTTATTTCTTTTTCTTGCAAAATTTGGATTTTCCTTTAAAATTATGAAACATATTTAACAATTGAAATTATTTTGAATTTCATGAAATTTTTTTTTTTAGTTTCTCTAAAAGGTGTACTCCAGTTTGCGCATACTCTTCAGGACAGTACTTAAAACATTTCTAAGCTTGTTTCATATTTTTGAGGAATTGTTATTTGCAATAAATGTAAGGTTAATTCACTGCCTTTTACGTTCACATGTACATATTTTATGTTCAGATTGTTTTGTCACTGTAAACCGCCGCTCTTTCTGAGGAAATGCATGCGGTGGAGAACAATCTCTGCTGCAGCTGCAAGCCCCATTATCCCACACTGACGTGTCGCTGCAGCGAAGACAAACCTTTACATCGGCCTGCCGGTGGGATGATGCAATGAGTGTTTTATAGCATACTGAATGTTTTCTGGTCTGGTTTTCATAGAAAATTATATAAATGAAGGAAATAGTTTTTGAACACTTAACGTACAATTTTGTCCTTTGTGCATATAAATGTTACCTCCCTTTTTTGTTTTTCTTTCAGTGTTTGAAGAATAATGTCTCTAAATGTAGAACTTGATTGTAGCAGGAAAAATATGCTTAAATACAATGATTATTATATGGTTTAATTTCCATGATAAATACGTACCAAATGATGATTTAATGAAATGAAAAAGAAAGATTTTTAAGGGGTGATTTCCCCACAAATTTGATGCTGTGTTTAATTCAGGGAGCTATGGCCATGATATGTGGGATCATGCCTGACTGAGGACGTTAGGATGTGGATCAGTTTGGATGATAATAATGATAAAAGGTGAAAGAATTTGATAGAAGAGAGAGTGGCCATGGCAATGGTATCAGGATGATAGTATCAGGATACTATAGTATCAGGGTACTTATAGTATCAGGATACTATAAGTTGTTTTTCAAATCTGATGCACATTGTTTATTAATTCATTTATTTAGTAGTCATTATTGTATACCTGCTATGTTTTAGGCTCTGTGCTCTGAGACAGAGGAAAAGTATTAACTGGAACAAACATATTATCTGCCCTCATAGAACTAATAAACCGGATTATATAATTTCTGATCCATAATATTTCTGGATGTGCTAAATAGCTACAATTTCACTGTGCTAGAGTATATTAGGGGGATAAAAATGTTCATTGGACAATTTAATTAAAGCTGGAAGACCGGAGGGCCAAGATTTATAAGTGAAGACACAGTGTGCCAATGCATATTCTGGAAGCCCTCTCGGTCTAAAATCAGAACCATCCCCAGAACCACAAAGCTGAGGGTAACTTCCAGGGGACCTAAGCAATAGAGGCTTCAGATACTATATTTGAACAACAGTAATTTGAGGAGGCCAGGAAATCACTGATAGAGAAGAAGGAAATGACTGATAGAGAAGGAAATAAGTACAATGTGCGACATTTTTAAGAAAGGAAGATAAAGACAACAATACAGCTGTAAAGCTTTTAGACAAACAACAAGTTCATAACTATCTTTTCACTTCTTTATCCCACATGCATAAGAAAAAGTATAACCTAAGTAGTTAAGTATCTGGACACT
This sequence comes from Mormoops blainvillei, assembly GCA_004026545.1. Classification (NCBI taxonomy): domain Eukaryota; kingdom Metazoa; phylum Chordata; class Mammalia; order Chiroptera; family Mormoopidae; genus Mormoops; species Mormoops blainvillei. The sequence goes on along the minus strand of PVJD01000623.1, from coordinate 64,349 downwards.
GGCACCAGACTATCAGGTCATCAGACTGTCAAGTTTTCAGTCTTGCTCTACCACTTTCCATCTGTATGCTACATGTCCATTTCCTCATCTATAAAATGGGAATGATATGTCATGTTTCTTATACGGTTTTGATAATTAAATGCAGTTAATATCTATAACACCACTTAGAGCAGAATCTGGCACAATCGTCAGCAGCCCCTGTAGGTTTTAGCTATTGTTTTTAAAGTCCTGCAGTTAATGGGGTAAGTTTATCTCTATGCTCACGTTTTGTGATTACACATAAACCCCTTCCATGGCTAGCTGCCCTCTGAAAAAATGAAAAAAAAAAATACAAGGCTTGATTAAAATCTCTGAAGGCAAAGAAAGTAGAATGTACATACAGAAGTTGTTTTTTTTCCTTTATACTCAAGTTTCTTATTAGGCTAAACGCAAGAGAAAAACAGGGAGGTACAGGAATTCTTTTGTACGGTAATTTAACTCCATTGTCGTGATTGTTTAGAGCAATGACTTGGCCATAATAGCCAACGGATATAGTGTGATTTATTTAGAACAGTGGTTTTAGACTTGGTATACGATCCCCTAGAGATCCTTTGGGAAATGCCTTGGGGCATTTGGTTGTCCTGACAAGTGGAGAGACGCTGCTGGGCTTTAGTGAGTAGTTGTCTAGGCTGCTAGATGCTGTGAGTACATATGGGAAAGTCCTGTACCGAGACTGACGCTATGGCTCAGCATGGCTTTCTGATGCTCTGCTGAGTATCCCTGAAAGGGAGAGAGCTGTTTGTAACAACCCAGCCTCGTAAAATCAACCGTTTTTGTGAATAGTTTTAGTATGCACAGATTTTCCCAACTACTGTGTAAACTGAGGAAAAATCGTACTTTCTTCTGTTAAGACCTTTATACCAAGGGTGATTCAGCATTTCTCAGAATCACATCAACGCTGACATTGTTTCTCTAGTTTTTGGGGCAACAATGCAGCACGAATCCACATGCATTTTATTTGCAGCGCTCACAAAGATGACGCCTGCAGTAGTGGGCGTTGACCTGTTTCCTTACGGTTACTGGCATTGCCATTTCTAAAATTCACATATTGAACTTATGGTATTTTGTTAAAAAATAATTTATTTTTCTTTCATATTACAGTTAATGACATTTTAAAAATTGTCTTGATAGATCATACCTCTTAATTATATATTGAGAGAATAAAAGTGTCATTATAAAAGTATTTATGATATAAAGATGGTATTGAGTTAGATGGAGTTGAGGGCAATGGCCTGGACTTTTGTACTCAAGGGGTAGTCCTGGACACGAAAATTTTCTAGGAATATTTCTACCTGAAACATAACTTTTTTGCAGCATAATGTATTCCAGAATTTTCTTGTCACTAATTCTCACTTGTGTTTATAGGTGTAGATGAAAAATTATTGGAAAATGAGGCAAATACTAAAGATTTTAACTATCGATTTATTGTATGCATTACTTATCTTTGTTGTCTTTTAGCAAAATGTAAATTAATTAAAATATCTAATACCAGAGTAATTCATTGATTGCTGTTTCCTTAATTTTGAGATAATCTAAGAATACCAGTACTTAGACACTAGGTTGTTGATTAGTTCCATTGGTCAACGGTGATACTGGGAAATCAGTAGAAATATTATTACTCGGGACATTCAATATCCACTTATATGTTTGCTTTATAAAAAAATAATACTTCATCAGAAAAATCACCATCCTTTAACTCTCTAATTATATTATGTTTTAACAAACTGCTCTGAAAAAATTCTGAATTTAAATCTCTGCACTGATATGGAAAACTCTACACATGCATTTATATTTTATATTCCTATAATAGTTTTCATTTCATAAATGAAAACAAAGGCAATAAAACCAGCCATAGAATGTTATAAAGCAATCATTACAGAACTATGGAAAATTGATTACACAGAACATCAAAACATTTAAAAATTGACTTTATAAGAAAAATCTTATTAAAAAACACTATTGGCAAAAAAAGAAATAGGAAAATAATAGGAATATACATGACAACTATTAAAATAGAAAATGAAATATAAATGTCATAATAAAATGTGAACTGATAAAATGCAATACTACTTGTTTGTAATACTATATGAATATCTTAATGGGGAGAAAAATTGAAATGGCAAGGAGATGAACTGGATGCCTCAGATTCATTTTCAGTAATTATTAATGAATAATTATATTGCACTTCAAAATCATATTTCCCCAAATACTTGAGTGTGGTGTGTCCTTTCTTTAGTAAGGCATTTCCCAGCAACACTATGTGAGTGTATGTAAGTGTACTTGTGCGTGTGTGGTGGGGGCGCAGAAAACGGGACTAGAGTCTTTTGGAATCAGAAGACCAAACAATGTAGACAATCAGGCAGTGCATTGTATAGTAAATATGAAAAGCTCACATCAGCTTAATTGAAGGATTTGGAATACTTTTATTTTTTATACTTATACTTTTTATAGATTTAGATAGAGACAAACAGAAGTTATATTTGTTTCATGAACTCCTAGCATGCTTTGTAAGGCAATTTGGACTTTGAGGAAACTGAAAATGATGGGAATGAACATGGTTGCCAAGAGAGAAATCCTATTCAGAGAGGATAGACTGTCCCTGGCATTCCTTGGGTCTAGTTTGTCATTCCCCATTTTTCACAGGCTGAAGGGGTCAAGGGGGAGACACTAAAGTGCATTTTTTATTTCTTCTACTCTCCCTTTTTTGGGAATTTGGGCTTTGCCTCAAGCTCTTTCTCCTTAGCTTTTCTATATTTTCATTTTCTTCTTATCCTTTCCATTTTTTAACATTTTATTTTATTTTTATTATTTTTCTATTAGAATATATGAAAATAATTATCAATGATTCATCAGTAATATAAAAATTAATCTGTCTTTGATTAATTAAGACAAGTTGTAAGCTGATGATTGTTGTGTCAATGTCTGCTTTTTTGGTGCAATTTTCACTTCATTGAAAAAATATTTACCAATACCACTTGTTAAATGATTTCAACTTGCTCTCACGGAAAAACAGGTTAAAAAATGCCTAAATTCTTCTTACATAAAAGTGGTTTTGAGAGTTGTTTTGCAGGGGTTTTTGTGTGTGTGTGTGATGTTGTTTTATTTTTCCTGTAGTTTCTGACAAACCTTTGTTTAAGAACACACGCTCACATACAAAAACAATCAAACAAAAAACCTCTATCATGAAATTATTGACTTGTAAGGAGAATATTCTCCTTAGATATCTCTTTGGTTACTGAATATATGGTTTTGGCCAAAAAGTTCATTTATTTTTTTCTGTATGATGGCTCTAGTAGCACTTAGTTGTCTTTAACTTCATTTGAAACAGTTTTGGTAGTTGTGTTGTGACAGCTGTCATATCAGTGTGCATTAAAAAAAATTAAAATTGGTAAATTTTTGTGCAGCCATTTTAACAGTGAAGATAGGAGAAGATGTACATTTTTTGCACATTACACCTTATTATTTCAAGAAAGGTAAAAACACAATTGAAACAAACAGATGATTTGGGCAGTGTGAGGAGAAAGTTATGTGACTGACTGAATGCATCAAAACTGGTTTGCAAGTTTCTTGATGCTATTGACATTTTGGCCAAATAATTCTTTGCTGTGGGCTGTCTTATGCACTGGAAGATGTTTAGCAGCACCCCTGGCCTCTACCCCCAGAAGTCAATAGCAGACGATAGCCGACATACTCAAAACATACAAATCAATGAAGTTATTGGTGAAAATTTAAAAAAAAGTATCTTTTATTTTACAGAAAAAAACTAAAGGAACTTTTTTGGCCAACCCAATAAAATAACTATTGAGTAGTGTTGAAATGGCTACTTCTGTAAATCTTTGGTTATAAGACTTCTCTTCAGCTAGTCTCCAGGTGGTTATTCAGGGTGATTGTTATTTTATTTAAATTTTTAAATATGTTTACTGATTTTAATGAGAGAGGAAGGAAGAGAGCAGTAGAGAGAGGGAGAGAGAGAGGAACATTAGTGTGAGAGAGAAACATTGATTGGTTGCCTCCCATATTCGCCCCAACCAGGGATCAAACACTTTTTCTAGGTATGTGCCCTGACCAGAAATTGAACTCCCTGAAATTTGATATAGGAGGTGACATTCCAATTAACTGAGCCAACCAGCCAGGGCTGGTTGTTCTCTATTTTAGTTGTAATTCCAGCTTGGTCCAGGGAGGAGGTGTGTGTAACATCCACACACCTACTCTGCCACCTTCCACACACACCTACTCTGCCACCTTCCTGGGTCTCTTCAGGTTCTACAGTATTATACTGAGATATAATTTATTTAGAATAAAATGCAAAAACATGAAGTAATACTCTATGGTGATTTTTAACTTATGCAGCCATGTGAACGCGACAAGATCAAGGCATTGTGCGTTCTCTTCGCCAAGTTTCCCAGGCTGTCCCGCCCTTGCCTCTGTTCTCACCCTCCTGGTGCACCTTCAGCAGCTACCCTGCTGAGTCGCTATGGATTAGTTTGACCTCTTCTTGTACTTTCTACAAATTATATCATATATTATATATTCTTCATTTCTGGAGTCTTTCACTAATGCATGCTTTTGATATTCATCCAGGTTGTACACTGATAGTAAGGTGTGTATGGAGAGAAGAATGGTTTAAACAATCTCTATTCCTACCTTGAGTCCCCCAGACCATTTAGCTAGTAAGTGAACAAATAAACTTTTAAGTTGAGGACATTTGGTTTCAGATTCAGTATGGACTTTTTTTGTACCATAGTTGCCTTCACAGTGAGTGTCTATTAGAACTGGAAGGCATATAAAATGCAAAGAAAATAGTAGTTCTAGAATTAGATTTTCACTCAGTGGGTGTCTTTGTGTTTATTTTTATCATAAGTTTCATAAAGTCTCAAGAACAACAGACTTCAAATCCATAGACCTGTGAAATAGGCCAGTTACTAAAGGACAAATACTGAATGATTCCAATTATATGAAGTATCTGAAATAGTCAAACTCATAGAAGCAAAGAATTGAAAAGTGGTTGGCAAGAGCTGGAATAATGGCAAAATGTGGTGTTACTAATGAACAGGTATAAAATTTCAGTTATGTGAGATGAATAAATTTGAGAGATTTGCTATTCAATATTGTACCTATAGATAACAATGCTGTGTGATATACTTAAAAATCTGTTAAAAGGGTAGTTCTCATGTTAAGTGTTATTATCGTAATAAAAAAAATAGCATGCCACTAAAATTTCAATAGAAACTCATTAAAACCTGATTTTGAGCATGTTCTTTTAGCCAAAGATTGAACCTTAAAGGAAAATATCAACAGAAAATCTTGTGGATAAATAATAATTTCTGTAATGCATAGCAAATAAATTATCATCAACTGAATACATATGTATATATACATATATACTAAATATATATGTGTATAAGTATATATAAATAGAAAACATGATTTCTGTCTTAGAATACTTTATAATCTCATTGCTCCTATTGTGCTTTTACATGACTAAAGTGAAATAATTGAAGCAATAATTCAGAAATTACATTGAAACATTTTGTGTTCTAGGAAATATTTTATAATAGCATTTGATAGAGAAAAGCCCAAATTATTTAGACTTATTTTATTGTCTTAGGAAATATTAAAATTCTTTGTCTAAAGAACTGAAAGCATAATTTACTAGGTTATGTTGTTGAAGTTCCTCTATTATATTAATTATATAATTATAGACCCTATGAAAAATTATTCATAGGGAAGTTATTTCCTGTTTCCCAGTTTAATTTCTCATCTGGTCAAATGCTCATCATCCCCCTCCCTTCTCTGCTTCCCATCAATTCCAGTCGTCTTCACCCCCCCTCTCTCACATTCAGCCACATTTCTGAATTCAATCTTTATGATAGGATTGGCAGAGTTCATGAGAAATAAAAAGTGACTGCAGTAATAGCGAAGTATAAAGGGCAATGAGATTTTCCCAAAACAGCCCTGTTTTTTCCTGATTCTCTGTTGTCTAATTTTAAGGTCACCATCCCAGAGGGAATTAAGGGACTCAAATGCTCCTAACTGTGTTTGAGCAATCGATGATGACCAAACAGCGGCTGTGTTTGCCCACAGTTTTTTCTGCACCAGGACACAGTTACACTCTTCTTAGGTCAGAGGACAGCTCTGCTCAGTCTCCTTGGGAACTCTTCCAGTGTAAGGACAATAATACTGGGATCTTAACAACACATTAATTTTTTACAGGATTGCCAAGAGTCATATTACATCTTTAGCTGCATACTAGAGACTTGGGAGAGAATAAAGGCAAGGTGGATTCACATTTAAGAAGAATAAGTTTATGCATTTATTAAATCGCTGTGAAAGATTGATCCTACTCTACATTACCCAGAGGTAAATGTGTTAAGAAAATGAAAAGTTATGTCAGTCAAGTAATACTTTTGTAAAATTTATATTTTAAAAAATAATTAATATTTTTGAGACTTTGGAGAGGAAAGATGTGTGTGTTTATATGTATCCAGGGCATGGTTAGAAACTTTCATTTTTCACATTTGTACTATGGATATATGAACATCTCATGGTTTATCTCTACCAGAAAAGTGCCCCCTTCCCCCACTGCTGTTGCTTGTTATTTGGTAGAATTAGTTCCACCACCAAAAGCCTCTTGCTCATAGCCCGTGATGCATACGCCATGCTAACGCTCTTACGCCATGTTAAGAGGAGCATTGAAGAGGGAGGCTGTTGGGCCCTACAATTTGAACAATGCCTGGTATTTAGTTGGGCCAATAAATGTATCATAACTGCTAATGGCTGTTCAGATACTTTCTTTTTCAAGAATTACATGAAAAAATATACATTTTTATTCTTTTAAGAATCAGTGTTTCAGACTACATAAAGTTCTTTAAATTTTGTCAGTACATATCCATGTAAACATAACCATATAAACAGGCATTTAAATGGAATGATATGTTTGTAACGTTTAAAAAGGAGTATTTTTTTGTCCGATTTTGTAGTTTCATTTCTTCTTCTCTCTTCCCTTTTCTATAGCATCTCTGACCTACCATTACTCAAGTTCACAAGTTTATTTTTCTCCAGGTTTCCATAATTATGAAAAAAAATGATCTATCTACCTATCATCTCTTATCTATCTGTCATCTATGATCAAACTATCAGTTATCTGCAGTCACATGGAGAATTTATCTTTTCATTATTTTACAAAAAAGGGATCTTATTACTCAGCTTTTCAGCATCATATTCCCTCTCAGTGCTAGTGTGAAACTTCCTGTTTCAAACAACACCATCTACTGGGATTGGAGGGCTGGACATAAATGCAGGAGGCCTGCAGAGGAAAGCACTATATTCTTTTTTGCTGATGTCCTTGGCAGGAAATGTGGGGTCATTTAAGACTATTCTAATTAGTAAACTTGGCTCCAAGGTATTGACTACTCACTGTGCTTTTCTGGTGACTAAGCTCACTGTTTCATTTGCAAGTACAGAAACCAGTTAATCTTTTCTTTTGAGTATGCCTCCCACCCAAGAAAAAAAAAAACCCAAACAAACCAACCAAAAAATGCATAGATCCCAGTGTTTGAGCTTCCCCGTACATATTGACAGACCCTGTACTCTCTTCCTGGGCTTCTATACCATGCTGGACAAGAAGAGGTTTAATTAACATAATGCAGCCTGGCAGTAGCCAATAACAGAAAGTTGCTAATCCCACAAAGCCCCGCCCATATCATGCCTTCATGGTTTCAGGATCAGCACAGGGACAGGGAAAGAACCCTTCTGTCTGAATCTGTGGGGTGCTCTGTCTCAGGTCTGCTTTCGGTGTTGTGAGATCCACACTTCTGGCAATCTGGCCTCTCCCTGGGTTCTTCAGCCCCATAAAATAATGGTTTTTATTCTCTTTAGGGCACTCTCAGCAGAATGATCCAATCCCTCCATTACCCTGAAGTTGGAAATAGACATCACTGCTCTCCATTCTTCTTTTATTGTGTCTTTCTCAAGTAGAGAAATTGCAGTAACAACAAAAACCTTGTGCTCTTCTTGGGAGATACCAGGGAACCTGCAGTTCTGTTACTAAACTTTTCTACTCCTTTCTAGAAATAATAGGTCCAACAAAGTTTCCTACAATGATTACAGTTTATGACAAAATACACCAATTTTCTTTCTATTAAACAAATGGCTTGGCCTTGTACAAATAAGATAAAGGAAGCAATTATAAAGGCTAAAAACAACTATTCTCCTAAGTGAGTTTTGACATTGAAAAGGAAGGCCATGCAAATTTAGAATCAGAATATAGAACAGCTATAATAGAATGTCACTGACAGAGCAGAATTCATAAGATTAGGACCGATGTCCTTTTTAAAAAAAAGTTTGCTTTTTTAAAAAAAGTTAAAATCAGACAATGGCATTAAAATAATACCAAAAATATCCAAGTGTTGGTGGAAAAATGAATTGAATCTCCCGAGCATGAAAGAGCCTTTCATTGTGAATTGCAACAGAGCGGCCTTAGCACCGTTGCTCTGAGGACATGAGTGGCCCACAGTGAAATGACAGTACCCCAGATTTTTCCCTTTCTTCCTTAGATTAAAAGATTTTGGTTTACAAAGTTTTCCTTTGTTCTCTCTAAAGCAAACTCATCCCTTTTAACTACAGGTCATAAATGCATACTCATAGCCTGATCTGCTTTGTACACTAGGATGATAATTCTCATTTGAGCTATAGTACAGTATCCTGGTGCTTGATGGAGGCTTACACCAGATCTGGGGATTACAGGATTCTGTTTTGTTAAAATGCAATAGCTCCATACATATCCACCTGGATGTATTTGTCTGTAGTAAATTATCTGGTATGTATCTCTACATAGTCTAATAAACAACTTGATGGTCCCGTAATATAACTTTTTTCTTTCTGAATATATTTTTCTTACAATCCATAAATTTTTAAATAATTTTATTCATTCGTTTTAAATATTTCTTCCCTAATTAATCAAATTCTATGTAAACGGGATTGGAAATAGTAGAGTGCACTTGATTTTATTAAATAATTTAAAGTTTTTAACAGTTAATTTCCTTAAGAAAATGCTGAGGGTGACTAGATGATGTAAGAAGTGACAGAACTAAAGCATCTCTGAGGTAGATTTTACAAAATATCCACAAATTCTTCCCACCCTGTTTCACCCTTTGGGATATGCCCTGCCCTTGGGACTGTGTCAATCTGTATAGTCTGGTAGGTGTAAAATTGTGTGACCTAAGAAGATACAGGGCTCCAATAAATTTTGTAGCTTCTACTGTTTGTGTTTTACAGAGTTGGCTTCTTGGACATGAAGCTGTGTGGCCTTATACAGCCCAATACTTAGCAGGGCCTACATTGGCTTAACGTTCTGCTATTAACATATTTGAACACTTAACAATCGTTAAACAAGAGAACCCCATACTTACACTTCCAGTGGACCCCAAAAATTGTGTAACCAGACTAGTGCTTTTGAAACCCTGAGATTACCATGAGCTATAGAAATCAAAAGAGCCTCCTTACGAATGAAAGACCGCCTGGAATAAATGCATAAATAAGTGGAACAGCAAATCAGTCTCTCTCTCTCTCTCTCTCTCTCTCTTTCTCTCTCGCAAATCAATACATAAAAATGGGAGGAAAAAAAAAAGAATGAAAGACCAGTGGGGAAGAAAAACTCAACTGTTTCAACCATCCAGGCTGAGATTAGTTAGCCTTGATCTGACCGAAAATTGAACTCAGCTGCATGACTGAGTCCGGGCAAGGCCAACAGAAAAATTTCTCAAGCTACTCATAGGATTGTGAGAAATAATAAACTGAGGTTGTGTTAAACCAATATGTTTTGGAGTAGTTTGTTGCATTGTAATGTATAACTGAAAGAGCATTAGATACAGTAGAAATACCTATAACTTCAGATGAATAGATATGAATTAAAATATGAAGATTATTGTTCACAACACTCAACCCTTAGACTGTGTTTTGTTAATAAATATTAATGCATTGATTGTGAAAGCAAATCAAATAATAAATGGTTGCTTTAAATTTGCTTTTTAAATGAAAAATATTGTTTAAAAATGTGTAAAGACTTCAACTTGAGGATTTTGGTTTGACAATTCTTCATTATTTACAGTATGACTCAGAATCATTAATATGTTGAAATTTCAGAATCAATGTAATATATATTATAATAAAAGCAGGTAACATCTACTTATGTACATATGGAATTTTTAATATACAACTTATAAGCAAAAGAATTTAAGATAAAATTAGGAAAAATCTTTATAAAATATTATTTGATATCTAAATGAATTATGGAAAATGAGATTGCTTTAAAATTGTGATAATTTTAAAAGGACTAAAGGCAAAATTTAAATAGATGGACCTAGACAGAATGCAGCAAATTGGTACAATTAAACATTATTCAAGCAGTATAAGAAATACATGTTTGTAAATAATTTTCATCAACAAGTGAATAAATTGTTGTTGTTTAAAAATGTTTACTAAGGAAAATCTTGATAATTACCTAATGTAAACTCTTCCCTCAGTTCTTATGGACCTTCAAGTCCATAAAGGATATTATGATGATGGAAATAGAAACAACTGTTATAATTAAAAATAAGTACAATAAATTATGTCAATCTTTGCTCTATTAAAAATAATTACAATTATGCCCTGTCTGGCATGGCTCAGTGGATTGAGGGTCAGACAGGGAAGCAAAGGGTCACCAGTTCGATTTCCAGTCAGGGCACATACCTGGGTTGCAGGCCAGGTCCTCAGTAGGGAGTGTGTGAGAGGCAACTGCACATAGATGTTTCTCTCCCTCTCTTTTCTCCCTCCTTTCCCCTCCCTCTAAATATAAATAAATAAAATCTTTTAAAAAATAATTACAATTCTGAATCCTTTCTAACAGTATTCTTTCTTTTAAAGATTTTATTTACTTATAGAGAGAGGAAGGGAGGGAGAAAGAGAAATATCAATGTGTGGTTGCCTCACACATACCCCCTACTGGGGACCTGGCCCTCAATCCTTTGGTTCACAGGCCAGCATTCAATCCACTGAGCCACATCAGCAAGCGCTGACAGTATTATTTTGAGACATAAAGGTTATTTATAGATTCTTTAATATGGATCTATCTAGACATTTAGGTCTCATATTTGAAAATTAAACTCCACTTAACAGCGAATTAAGAAGTGCAAATATTTTGAACATAAGTATTTTGATATTAAGATAAGTCAATATTTTGCAGCCAGGCATCCTGGGAGTAGAGATCATGAAGTTCCATTTGATTATATTGCCTTTAATGTTTCTGAACTTATTGAAATAATAGCTTCCTTCACCTAGTACACATGAATTGCTTTGTAACATAACATATCTGTATCTACATAGGAGAAGCAAGCACCATGTAGAATCACTAAAATATATTCTAAATAATGAAAAAAATGTTTAATTTTATGTATAACTTTTCATGATTATTAAAAGGTTTGTTGTACATTTAAACACTCAATAATGACTTCTTAGTACATGATGCTAATCTCACATTGAATACTTCTCTATATTCTAATTCACACCTAGGAAAAAGATCCTAGGCCAGAACTAAAAAGCAAAGTGCTAAGGAGTCTGTTTTGATTTTTCTCAATTGTGAGCAAATAATTCAAATTATTTTCCAGGATTTACAGCATATTGAATAAATCTATACAAAATAGTTAAATAGGTATAAGGGATAAATTTTAATGGAAAAGTACAATAAAAATAAAGTATTATAAATGAAGCAATATAATTAAAAATTTTTTTCTTAATGTTTTTAATGGTTGAAGTCAATCTTTATATGAACTTTGCTAGTTTTGCAGAGTTGTGAAGTATAGAACATGTCAGCATGAATAGTACTACTTTTGGTGTTTGTTAGCTGAATATGAGACAACTCCTGAAGCATAAATAAAATATATTCTGGTGTAAGGAATTTTCATTGCTTTTGTAACTCAGAACAGTAGGATATAAAATTTAAAATCAAATTTCTATATATATAGTCAGGGTACAAAATGGTGTCTGGTGGCCTAAGATGATAACATAATACCCATGTAGAGGGAAATGTGTTAATAAATTGTAGCATAGACATATAAAGTAATGCAATACAATAGTAAGTATGATTGAACTGACACAATGTACTTTAAAATGGTAAAAACTAAAAATATGTAATGTCGAGTATAAGAAGTCATTGCAGATGATAAAGAATATACATATAACATCTTTTTAAAAATGAAAAGCAATGCTGCAGTTTGTTTTCAGAAAAATACTTATGTAGTAGAATTATGAAAATGCTTGAGGATAACAAAAATTAAGATTGTTATTATTTCTAGAATATAGGAAAGCAGGAGGATTTAATGGCATGTTACACACAGAGCTCTAAAATGTATTTGTATTGTTTATTACCCATGGTTATATATACAGTTCTTAATTTTAGGATTTCCATTACTTTTATGTTTGCTTGAAGTATTTTATAAAAACCTTAAGAGGTAACATAAATATCTATGGCCATAAAACACTAAATAACCAGGCTAAATTTCAATGTTAAAACAATAAGTATTTACTGAATGAATAAGTACATGAGGTCATCTTCAGTGGCTCACAAGGTAATTTTCAGATCTTGGCTGGGCTCATTCAAGGGTCAGGGGATGAACTTGATAATAGCTGATATGGACTAGTTCAGTTTGGAAGGGGAAAACTTTCCCAAATTTAATTCTAAACAAAACCATTACACTTAACTCCTACATAACATTTTATCTTCCCGAAGAAATATTTGTGCTTCAGAACATAATGCTAACTATACTCACTTGACACATTTAGATATTTATTATTTTAAATGTGCATTTGCAGACTAGTCACAACTCAAAGAATTTCCTCATAAAACTGATATGAATCTTAAACACAACAAAATTATTTATTGGAGAATTAACAGCCATTTTTAAAACATTCTTTTTATAGAAGATACCAAAAAATTTCATATCAAAATATGCTTTTTATGAAAATTATTCAACATAGTAGAAATGTGTGGTAGATTAAAAATGGCTAAAGGTATTTACTACTCCTTTTCTTAAAAGGTAGAGTATTTTTTCATCACCTTATATTTTTCCTCACCTAAACCTCAGTTGTAAAGACTTGTGGAGCCAGTTGAATAAAGTAGAAGTGACATCCTGGGATTTCTAAAGTTAGGTCATTAGAAGCTTTCAATTTCCCCTGAGATCTTATATGATACTCTTTTTGGAACCCTAAGACACTATGTAAGAAGTCTTCTATCCTAAGACTCCTAAGTTAGGCCACTTGTAGGCAACCTAGCCAATAGTCCCAGAAGAGACCAGTCTTTCACATATCCCTGTAAAGGTTCCTAACAAGCGAGTAACCATATTTGAACATCTATATAAGCCTTTACCAGTTGACTATCAAGTACCGTCAGGCAATGTAATAGAGAATTACCTGAGTCCGAATCTGTTTCCTAACTTACAAAACCACGATGTGTAACAAAATATTATTTTTTTAAGCTGATAATTTTGGAGTGATTATTTTTGCAGTAATAGATAATGAGAATGGAATTTAGCATCAGAAAATGATAACCTGCTTTTACTTTAACCTAAAATATATGGCACTGATTTTGAACACAAGTGACAGGTAGTGGCAAAAATTTAGCAGCTCTGTTATCTACAATAATGTAAAAAATAGAAAGGTCACCAAACGAGCCCATCAATCTCACTAGAGAGTTTTCTAGACAGAATATAGAAAGTGCTATATTCTGATGCTAACTTATGTAAGATGAAATATGAAAACAGAAGTAACCTAAAGATAAAATGGTTTAGTCTTCTAGCAGAATTTAGAGGAAACATAAAGAAGCTAGGGCATACTAGAGCTGAAATTAAAACTGTTTCTCATTATAAATCTCCTAGTAAATAGTCTCAAAGTAAGACATAGTCTCAAGGAAAACATCAACTATAAGGCCGTGAAATGTGGTCTTTGGGTAAATAAGAAATTAAGGGAGGGGATAAAAGTCTCTTTTTAAGTCCTCAAGAGATTTAAGATCCTCTTTTCTAGACAACAGGATTTCTAATAAACTTAAAAACATTATTTCACAACAGCATCCCAGCTGGCCAATGATGGAGAGGGTCTTGTCTCAAGTGAATTCTTTTTTTTTAAATTGTTGTTTAGTACAGTTGTCTCTATTTTCCCCCTACAACTCTCCCCTGTCCTACCCACCTGCACCTCCCACCCTCAATCCTACCCCACTTTGCCTTTGTTCATGGGTCTCAAGTGAATTCTAACATGGCTTATAGAAACTCACAAAGATTTTAAGAGAATTGTACCACAACTTACCTTAAAAGGAGCAGTGACAGTACAACAGGAAAAGAGGCTTTAGGACTCCAAATTTCCACAAACAGGAAATAGAATGAAAAAGGTACACAGTGTCAATAAATGGCCATTTCTTATGGAAAAGAAAGAGTGAATTTAAAAGCATAACAACTATAACAACAACTCTACAATAACAAAATAAAAGCAGAGAGTCAATAGACAGAGCAACCTCCAAGGATCAGAAGTTCCTAATGGATACATGGTCAACATGTGCACAGCTGTATTTCAGAATTTCTATGGACCATAAGGACTTCTTTGTAGTTCTTGTTCTCCCTGCACCTCCACAAAAGGGAGGGTCTATGCTGGTGATCATATGCCTATCTCATCAATGCTTGTTGAACACATGTAGAAGGGTTTGATAACTTGCCTTATTAGTACCCAAAGCTTCAGGTTGAGTGGAACTCTACTAGAGGATGTACGAGGGAAACCGTACCCAGGGAACCTCCTCCACACTTGAAGTTCATTTATGTGGAAAGATCCTAAACCTTGAGCCTGAACTTGATACAATAATTGGATAAGACTAGGAAGTCTTTGGAAGACATGATGTTCATTTTGGCTTTTGAAGAAATGTAAATGATTTGTGGTCAGAGCTAGGACTGAAGCAGATTACACATGATTACAAATTATTTGACAATTCTCTCATGGGTAGTGGATGTATATCTGTTCCATTGAAAGTGGGAAGTTTCCCAACAACAGATCATGGTGGAAGTGACATTGTGCCAGTTCTGAGTTATGAAGGACTGGCAACTTCATCCCCCTGTCTTTTGGAATGCTCATTCTGAAAGATGTTGACCTTTACATAAAAAGTTCAAATGTTTTGCCTTGAGGAAACCAAAGCAAACTATTTTCAGAGATTATGGGGAAATATGGGTGACCATATCCCAGTTTTTCAAAGTGT
Source organism: Mormoops blainvillei (assembly GCA_004026545.1). Taxonomy (NCBI): domain Eukaryota; kingdom Metazoa; phylum Chordata; class Mammalia; order Chiroptera; family Mormoopidae; genus Mormoops; species Mormoops blainvillei. The sequence goes on along the minus strand of PVJD01000623.1, from coordinate 49,042 downwards.
CCCAGCCCAGGCACTGGATATTGAGTAAAGAAGTCTTTCAGTCGCTGAAGTCCCATGTCCTGCCTGAATGTAATGGCATGAGAGATGCTGAATGAGAATATATATCCGAGCCCAAAAAATCCACAGATTTATGAGCACTATTAATATATTTTGAAATAATTATATTTTGGGATAGATTTTATGCAGGAATACACAGCTGGAATAGAATTTAGGCATTTTTTTAAAAGTTGGAGCTAATTTAGATGTCAAAATCCTGGAATTTCAACTTGTAATGAGACAACACTTTGGGGGACTTTGAGAGGATATTGGGTGTATTTTTCAAATGACAGAAATATAAGTAATTGCTGACCAAACATCAAACTGTAGTAGACTAGAGATAACCACAAATTCTTTGCTATTCCTCCCCTTGAAAGGTGTGGTCTAATTTCCCAATTGAATGTGGCAGAAGTGACAATCCTTGACTTTCAAGGTTGGGCTATCAGAAGACCTTTAACTTCCATCACCTCACATGTAACAGTTTCTTTGGGAGTCCAGAGCCATATAGAAGCTTGACTATCCTGAGAATATGCAGATGAGGCCATGCATGGTCATTCTTAGCTGACTGAGCCCAGCCTCCCAACCATGCCAGCAAAGGCTCTAGGCATGTGAGTGAAGCTGTCTTGGGCCCTCAAAATTAGCCGTTCTTTTAGCTGAATAACATCAAGTAGCCTTATTCAACACTACATGGAGCAGAAGGATCATAAATGAGCCTTTTCCAAATTGCTAAACCTATCAAAAATGTAATAAAATTGTTTATCTTTTTAAGTCTCTAAATGCTGCAGTTATTTTTAAGTAAGCAATAAATGATTGGTGCAGAGTGCAAATGGTACAAAAGAATGGGTAAATTAAAACCAGAATATATGTGTAAACATGAAATGAGAAAAAGAAACAAATCAAAGAAATAAATTTTTCAACAGATCCTCATGGATATTTCTGTGTTATAGAAAAAAGAGGACACAGAATCACCTTCTTGATAGTAAAGTTTCTCTTATTTTGAAAAAGAAAATATTGCATTATATTTCACACCATTTTGGCGTGAAGTTTTTAACTGTACAAGTTTTCTTTAACATAAATCAGTTTAACTTAATTCCTAGGCAGCAGCTCTCCACAGGGCCCTTGAATTATAAAATTAGCGCATTCAGAACTCTAAATTCACATTCCATTCCATTCCATCTTCATGTTCAGTACAACCAAAAGCAAGAATACCATACTCAAAATCCCTCCGAATTAAGCTGTTCACACTCCTCCTCAGAAATTAAAATCACCATTTAAATGCTTTTGACCTTTGGGTTTTCACTCTAATTTCTATATTTTACAGGTTACAATATCTTACACAGTTGAGAAAACAGGAATATTACCTGCATTCAGGGTGATGTCACTTATAAATTCCTCCAAGAGGGATCAGTTGGTCCCTCCTCTGTGCTCCCCTGGAGATGCTAACATTTCAAATCTCTATCGGTGTAGCACTTATTACATGGTGCTACAGTTATTGGCTTGTATGCCCTTCTTAAAATATATGTTTCCGGAGTACATGCGCCAATGCTCATAATAAAAAAGGAGATCATTACTTAAAGGAATCTGTGAACATGTTTTTCTCTTTTCAACATTAAAAATATTTAAATTAGGAGAGCACCTTATTTATTTTCATATAGCCTAGAATGTGAAGATTTGGGCACATAGAAAGCATGGGAAATGAACTGAAAGTAGGAATTTCTTAATAGGCATTAAAAAGAAACAGAAAAATAATGAGAAATTTATAAGTAAAGAATTTTGAGTTTCCTGGGTTACCTGAGATGGAGGGATGGAGACTAAGAAGTTATGGCTGGAGATAAGGGAGTGCTCCTTCAAGTCACTCTGCAGAACTGGTACCTCTGAGAGCACTACAGAGTCATTGTAAGTTTTGTTTGCAAATACATTCTTTAGGCATTCATTTTCTATCTTAAAGCAGTAAGCAATGTTAGAGAAGTCAAATGTGTCTTTTCTGAATTTCTATTTTCAAGTAGACTGGCTTATTTAAACACTACATTTACAAAACACTCATTTTAAAAGAAAAAATTATTCTATTTTTAACAAACTAAACATACAATCAAGTTCTATATTCTGTCTTGAAAAGAAGCAATAAAGGTTGTCCTTCTGTCAGTCAGAAGGTGGATATATCAACTAGATGACTGTGATATTATCACTGAAACTCCTAATAGTAATTTGGAATGATGCTTTCCTCTAATGGAATGTGTGAGCATAAATACATAAATTTGAGATATTAAATATTCAAAGAAGAATCAAAACAATACTTAATAAAATTTCAGTAGTCAAGACTGGATTATAAGGAACAACTTCTGGAATTTATATGAAGTTAAAATCAATCCCTGCTATCAGATCACTGACGTGCAGCTGGAATACTGATGGGTTTAGTTAAATAGTTTGTGTTAATTATTTCTTTTTAATGCTTTCTGAACTTCAGCTCTAGGTAACAGCAATGTGATATTGTTCAATTCTACATTTTTATTTTGTTTGAAAACTGAAAGCATGTGGATTCATCTAGTGTATCTTCAAAGTCTATGGCACATGTCATTTTATGCTAAAGAGGCTAACAGTGGCTGAGATTTCAAAGGTAGTTCTGCTCCACATGCTACTTCAGCTCTGCCTTTGAATGGAAAGTATAACCCCTTAAATACTTTAGACATCTGATATATGAGCCATCAAGAGCATGCTTACAAATATTTAAGTGAACTCAGGAGAAATAACTGTCCCTTTGAAGCAATCTGCTTAAAAATCAAAAAGAGCCTTTTGGAAAACCCCCTGTAAAACTGAAATTTCAAAAACCACTATCTGGCTGCCATTTAATATTCCAAAATACTGAATAGGGACAAATTATTTTCCCATCCAGCTGCAAAACTTTTTATGAAATCAGCAGGTCAATGTTTATATTGACCTTAATACAACTAATTGTCATAGTACTGTGTTCAGATTCTATTACAAAAATGAAGAAGGAAATGAAGAAGGAATAGAAAAAATGTTTTTCAATGGAATTTGGAAATTTAGTATGGTAATGTCTGGTGATGGAAACATTTGAAGTGGTTTTATCTAATAATAGATACTAACATTTAGAAGTTGCAGATATTACTTAGCAGATGATGATTCTTCCATAGTTACTAGCTAACTGTATCATTTTTCCTTCACCACATTTTATTTTTTATTTCTATATAAACTCTATTTTAGAATTTTTATAACTTAAAACATTATATAAACATAACCTAAATTAACAGAATATCTTGATTTTGTATATTTACAATAGAAAGTGTTCCTTTAAAGAAGTCTTTGAACATATATTATAGAAAAAAAATGTGTTCCTGAGTACATGAAAAGAAAGATAATTTGAAAAGGGGCCAAGATATCTTAAAAGAGTGAAGTATTGGTTTAAAAGAACTGATTATTTTACAAATTTAGTGAAATTGAGTTGAACTCGGGACATTTCCCTTTTCAATTTGTAGGAGTCCAGACTCCAAGATACAGCCTTTGAATTTAATTATTAGACATTTCCTTTCTGATTATTTGTCATTTTTAGTATATTGAAATATGCCATCTTGAGAATTTGCCTTGATTTAGGCAAAGCCAATATAAAACCCTGGATAATTCTTTGGTAGGAGACTCATAATTTCCCTTAATAAAAAGCTTTAGTACATGATTTGATTAGACAAATTCAATTTGCATAAAACTTTCCAGGACACATATATTGCATGAAAGAAAAGTAGACTTTATTTTATTAATGAATCTAATCCAAAACCTTGATAATATTTTGATGTTATTTGTGTGGCTATTTGAATTTCATTATTTAAAGGATCTAAGCATTTCAGGAATAAAATCTTTGGCATTGTTATAATTTTGCCCTTTAATTGGGTAGTTAGCTACTTGTTCTCTTTTTTTTAATAACCTATTATAATCTGGGAAATCTGACTAGTCAATGAAGCTTAGTAATTTAAAATGAAAGTTATTTCATTTCACAAGAGATAAGGTAACACTCTGATAATTTACAGTTATGGTCCAGACAATGGGAGAACAGGAGATATTGTCTCTGAATTACAAAGAACAAAAAATAGAAATGCTTTAATTAAATCTTAAAATTATAATGTCATGGTTGTTCTTAACACAATCATATGGGTACTGATGGTTCTCAAATATTTGTTGAATAAATGAATATTCAGCAGATTTCAAATCTATGCCAATTAAAGTCCCGGTGTTTTATATTTTAACAGTTTCAAATAAGAACCAGTGTTTATTGTCAATTTGGATCCTCCAGGAAGCAGAAACCAAATATAATTAAAAGTAAAATAGATTTTGGGGGGATGTGGAAGGGATATCTATAAAGGATATAAGGGAGATGAAACACAAGTAGGTAGAGATTATCTTTAGACCAAAATGTGGGTCTGATACTTGAGAAGTAGTGTGAGAAGAAAGAAAGACTGAGTAGAAACCCCACATCATAATGAGCTGAGAAAATCTTGAACAACCTGCTTGGTGGGTCACAGAGCAATGATCTCTCAGTAAAGTTTAACAGCATGGGGGAAGAATGACTCAACTCTGGTACCCCCTCCCTGGTCAATTAATTTATTTTAGTAACCCCACAAGGATGTGTCTCAACCCAAACATTGGTAGATCGCATAGGTGTGTGGCAGGTGGAAGTTGTCAGTGTACTATATTTCTCATCACCGTTTCTCCCTTAAAAAGGGACTGAGTGACACAGTTCCATAGCTGCCATAATTGTGCTGTTGTGTCCTCCAAAATATTTAGTTGCTCAATATAAGGTTCTTGATCCTTTGAATTTCCTGAGTTTATGTCTATTTTGTTCTCTGATGTTTTGAAGAATTTCTAAATATCTGACAATACTAAGTGATGGGGATGTGGATCCACAGACTTACTTGTATGTTACTGATGGGAATGGAAATTAATACAACCCTTTCGAAAAACAGATGGACTTTTAAAATTCTATGTTGTTATACCCTAAAATCCTAGGTTTGTTTTGGGTCAGACTCCCCAGAAGGGAGACAAGGATTCCTGAGCAATGATTTGTTAAGGTGGTGATCTAAGAAGAACCTTACAATTGTGGGAGTTAGGAAGCAAATTAGGGGAAGCAGGGGAGCTAAGCAAGGAAGTGATTTTGGCTGATCCCTCTGAAGTCTTCCTTGCCTTGAGGCAAAGGAGCAGGGCTTTTGTACACTTTCATTGAATCCCAGCTGCCTCAGGTGCAGTCGGTGGGGGGGTCGGGGCACAATCCTGGCAACTCAGGTGAAGCTGCACATGGTTCCCAAGAGTGGTCCTCCAGGAAAGGCTGTTGGTATAAGATTTTGGCAGCAGCACCAGCAGCAACCACTAAAAGGAATCCCTGAGAATCAGGATAAGGCGCTAACAACATTTTCTACAACTGGAGAGAAAGTTTCCACATACAAGATGCACTCTTCCCAGTTGCCAAAACCTAGATGCAATCTTTGAGTTTAATGACAAGAGAGTGGATAACTCAGCTGTGAAATATTCACATAATGGGATATTATGCAGAAGTCAGAATGAATTAAGCTCAGTCCTGTGCAATAATCTGGATGATTGTAAGCAATATAATGCTAAGTAATAAATAAGCACACACCTCATGAAAACCTTTCTAGGAAGTCAAAAAATAATTAAAATATGTAGGAATACATATAGATGAGTTTAAAATATACAAAGGCGTAGAAGGGAAATGATGAACCATCAATCTTGACAGTTGCTACTTTGGATTAAGAGTGGCAGGGAGATGGAGTGGAGGAGAAGTTTTTATATTGAAAGATAGGTTCATGAATGCTTTTTACATTATTAAAAAATGCACTACTGAATAAAATACAAATAAGTAAAACTAACCTGTGTGGACAAATTAATGTGCAATATATCAATAAGTAGGATTAATAAAAATCTGTACATTGATAATATTAAAGAAATAAGATTTTCTAATTATAGAATAGAACTTCTGTCAAGAGATGAATTAGAGTTGGTCTTAAAATTTTGGCTTAAGCCACTGGAAGAATGTGATTTTCTTTACATAGCTTGGAAGATTAGAATGAAGAAAATAAAGGACATAGGTACCTGGTAAATAATATCAAGATACTGATTTTGGACAACTTAAGTCTGAAAAATCCATTCAGTGCTCAAATAAAGACATCAAGTAGGTGACTGAATTTTGGGATTATAGTTAAAAAGATCCTGACTAGTAATACTATTAGAAGTTGCTCCTGCATGGGTTAAACCATAGAACTGGATAAGATAACTTTGGCAGTTAGTACAGATGAAGAAGTGATGAGATCTGAGAACTTTAAGAATTTCAACCATTAATGGTTGAGAAAAAAAAAAAGATTAGGCAAAAGAGGGTTAGGAGTAGCATATTGTTGTTGGAAGAGATTTAAGAAAGAATGATCTTCCAGAAACCAGATGAAGGAAGAAGGGGAAGGAACTAGACAAAGAACATGTGTGAACAACCCATGGACATGGACAACAGTGTGGGAATTGGGTGTGGGAGTGGGAGTGTCATGAGAGGAGGAGGACAAAGGAGGAAAAGTTGGGACAACTATAATAGAATAATTATAAAAATGATTTAATTAAAAAATAAACAAATGGAAATTCTAAAGTTGAAAGTACAATAACAAAAAAAAAATCAAATCACTACGGTATCAACCATACATTTGAATTGGCAGAAAAAAGAATCAGTGAATCTATATATATACATTTTAAAAAGGTTAATAAAATTTAAAAAACAAAGAGGACAAAAAATGAAAGAAAAATAAACAGAACCTAAGAGAAATGTGTGATTCCATAAAACTCACCAGAAGAAGAAAGAGAGAAACAAAAAACCCAGAAAAACTAATTCAAAATATAATTATTGAGAGTTTCCTATATTTGATGAGAAACATTAATCTACACATCCAAGAGATCCAACAAATTCAAAGTAGGAAAACTGTAAAAAGAGCAATACCAAGAAATGTTATAGTGAAAATCTTCAAAGACATTGTTGTCTACTGACATCTTTGTCTAAAGTGAAAATTTGAAAACAGCAAAATGAAACTGAAATAAAGACCATGACAGATAAACAAAAAGTGAAAAAATTCATTGTGAACAAACCCAACAAGAAATCCTAAGAGAATTTCTTCAGGCACAAAGGAGATTGTTGGGAACAAAGCTGAAGTGGAGTAAAGATATGGCATCAAATGGTAACCCAATTCTAGAGGATAAATGAAGGCAAGCCTAACACATAAATAAAAAGGCTACTAAAACTAATGCTTAAAAAAAGTTTTTTAAGAAAAAACGCAGGTAATTCATTGTGTCAAAAGTTACTGAAAGACTAAGATAAGGACAAAGAACTAATTATTAGATTGTCAACATAAAAGTCATTGATGTCCTTGAGTTTTAGTTGACTAGTTGGGTAGTTGTAAGGAAGAATGGAAGGAAAGACAGGTAGGGGGCTAAATAGCCTTTGTTTTAAGTCCTTGCTTTTCATCACCTTGAATAATTCATGCTACTTCCTTCAGACCTCAAATGTTCCTGATGAGTGATAAGATTACAGTGTAATTGATGCTCCCTTGTAGATAACTTCCTGTTTTCTCTTGCTTACCTTTAAGTCTTGTAATTTTAATTATGATGTGTTGGTTTAGGACTCTGAGTTCAAGTTGTTTGGGGTTCTCTGAACTTCCTGAAATTGTGTGACTTTTTCCTTCACCAGATTAAGGAAGTTTTTGGTTATTATTTCTTCAAGCAGGTTCTCAATCCCTTGCTCACTCTCTTCTCCTGGTACCTCTCCTTCCATGATGCAGATATTGTTATGCTTCATGTTATCCAAGATGTTTCTGAAGCTCTTCTCATTAAAATCTTTTTTTTGCTACTCTACCTTTTTTTAAATACCCTCTCTTCCAAAACACTGATTCGAACCCCTGCTTCATCTAACCTACTGTTCATTCCTTCTAATGTGTTATTTATTTCAGACATTACATTCTTTATTCCTGACTGATCCTTTTTTATGCTGTTGAGTATCTTTATAATCATTACTCTAAACTCTATCTGATAAATTGCTTACTTCCATTTCATTGAGTTCTTCTGGAGAATTCTCTAGACTACCTTCTTACACCGCTCACAAGAATAAATTCAAAATGGATCAAAAACTTAAATGTTAGACCCAAAACCATAAAAATCCTAGAAGAAAACATAGGCAGCAAAATCTCAGATATTGCTTGTAGAAAGTTTTTATCAGATATACCTCCTTAGGCAAGGGAAATAAAAGAAAAAATAAATAAATGGGACTTGATCAAACTAAAAAGTTTTTGCACAGCTAAAGAAACCATCAACAAAATAAAAAGACAATGCACAGATTGAAAGGACATATTCATTGATACACCTATTAAGGGGTTAACATCTAAAATTTATAAAGTACTTACAAAACTCCATACCAAAATAAAACAACCCAATTTAAAAATGGTCAAAGGAACTGAATAGACAGTCCTCCAAAGAACACATACAGATGGCAACAGACATATGAAAAGATGCTGAACATCACTAATCATCAGAGAAATGCAAATAAAAACCACAATGAGATACCATCTTACACCTGACAGAATGGCTGTCATCAACAAATCAAAAAACAACAAGGGCTGGTGAGGATGTGGGGAAGGGGGACCTTTTTTCACTATTGGTGGGCATGCAGACTGGTGCAGACACTGGAAAGCAGGGAGATAGGTCAAAAAATTAGAAATGGATCTGCCTTTTAACCCAGCAATCCTTCTTAAGAGAGTATATCCAAAGGAACCCAAACCACTGATTTGAAAGAACATATGCACCTGTATGTTCATTGCAGTGTTGTTTATAATCAACCAAGATATGGAAGCAGCCCAAATGTCCATCAATAGATGAGTGAATGAAACAACTATGGGATATTTACACAATGGAATTCTACTTGAATATAAAGAAGAAAAAAAATTACCATTTACAACAGTATGGATGAACCTGGAGAACATTTTGCTAAGTGAAATAAGTCAGTCAGACAAATACCATACGATTTCATTCAGAAGACAAATATGAAGAACAAAGTGAAATAACAAGCAAAACAGAGACAGACTCATAGGTGGAGAACAGATGACAGCCAGTGGGTAAGGGCGAGCATGTTATGGGATGGAAGGACTGAGCGAAAATGAAAAAGGACTCCTGGACATGAACAACAGGGTGTTGATGACTGGAGTCAGGAAAGTATAAATGGACTAAATGGTAATGGAAAAAATATAATAAAGATTATATATTTAAGAAAAGAAAAAGAAAGACAGGGGGCAACACCCCCCCCGCCCAAATCTCATTGTTTAATGTGTGTCTAATGGAAACAAGTTTAATAACTAGTGTTAAATGCCCATTTTCCTTCCCTGAGAGAGTCAGCTTCGGTTGTTAGAAGTAATTACAAATACACTGATTTTAAAATCTAGAAAGTACCCTTGAGATGGCTTAACACGATTCCAAAATTATACATGTGAAATACTGGAGGTCTGGAAAGCTAATATTAGTTGCATGAAAACATAAAGCTTATGAGTTAATGAGAGAGCTAGGACAAAAATTGAAATTTTCTGAATCTTAATTCAGGGTTATTTATATCTCAGGGAAAAGGTCAGCTCGCTTGTAACTCTAATCTTTCGTGGAAGCAGGAATGAAATGTATTTTATTTAGCTATCAACATAACAGAAAGCTTTGCTGTTGTACGTTGTATAAGAATTATTAAACTGCTTCATTTCCAGATTGTACTGTGTGTCCCTATTTTAACTTGTTGAAGTCCTCTCATCATTCAGGTTGCATCTTACATGTCAGGAAGGTAAAGTCTCTGCCTCCCAAGTTATGTAGCACAAAGCCAAACATAATACAATTTGTTATTATTCATGTTTTTTGAATTATGCATGAATTTAACTCTTCTATTTGCAGAAATAATTGAGACTTTATGTGATAACAAATGACTCCTAGTTTCTCTGAGAACCAAGAAGAGCCTTTTTCTCCTACCAGTATTTTTTATTTAGTTACAAAAATGCAAATACACATTGAAAAACTTAGAACTGTGTTATTGATTACTTACACATTTAACCTGAAAGCCAATTCAGAGCTTGTCAGGGGGCTTTTGCAATGAAAAAATATATTCTAAACAAATAACAGATAAGGTATACATTTTGGCAAAATGTCAATTTATATGTACATTCAGATCAGGATACATATCCCCTTAGGATGAATTATAAGATAATTTCTCAATCATGTCAATGGGAGCTTTTTGCCTTTTCAAAAACTTTTTTGAAGAAATAACATGCCATGCTCCTTGGGTAATTTCTTTTGGGAGAAATATAACATGACAGTAATATTGAAATCCCTTATTGTGTGTGATATGACTAATGTCAACCTTTTTTTTCTTTTCTCTCTCTGACTCTATTAAAGTCATCCAATGAGAAAAGTATAGATTTGTTCCTTTCAGTCCTAGAAGAGACAACTAAAGCTTACACATTACTGATTGGAAGTTAATGCAGTGCTCCTTAATAATACTGAAGGCTAGAGATCACTATAGGTCTTAGATTCGTCTTCTCTTTGAAGGATGAATATATTGATTCCATTGGCATAATACTCAAAAGGGTGACTATTTGCTAACTTTCTTCTCCATTTTTGGTATCAATTTGTAGTTTTAGCATGTGTTTTGAAAACTTCCTTTGTCTTTAATAGTTAATGTTAGCTCTAAATGGTGCATTTCAAATAAAATTTAAGATGATCACTTCTGATTAATTTATATTGAATTCTTAAAACTGTTAAGTTTTAATATTCAAAACCAGAAAAACCTTTTAAAGCCCCCACTTAGTGAATAAAATGTATTGTATTTTCTCTAAGAATATATTTGAGTGTCCCTAATATAAAAATAAATCCATAAATTAATTGTGTGTTTCATTTTAGAATTTTTTATTCCTGTCCTAGATGGCCTGGAATCAAAAGGAAAGATAAAAAGAAAAACTAACATTTTGGGGGCAGCTATATGCATCTTGGTGCCAGATACCTTTCGTATATTTTCCATTTAATTCTTACTTTGAATTTTGACGATAATGTTACTGAATCAATTTACCAGATGAAAAGACCACATTCAGAAAGTTTAAGCAATTTGCCTAACATTGTTCTGAAACTAAGTAATGTACCCTCGTTAGATATCTGACTCTAAAGCGCAGACTTGCTATTGTAGAGCTATGCTAACGGTAAATTAATAAATAGGTGAATAAATTAACAAAAGTCTTCCCATAATCACATTTAGTATAGATCTTATTGTTTTTGTATCATTATTGAGTTAGTTTTCTCTCTTTTAATCTACCATTGTGTTTACATAGCATTTAGACTAGAAAAATTATATATATGTGTGCGTGTGTGTATAATATAAATAATTGACCAAGAATCACTGTTTATTCTTCTCATGTAGAACTCCATGAAACTTCAAAAACTGTGTTTTTTTCAAAGTGTTACAAATTTGAACATTCAGGGTTGAACATTCTGTCAATTTACTTCAAAGGAATCATTGCACACTAAATTTTCAAAAAATCTACATATGAATCATTGAAAATTAAAACTTTGCCTGTATATTTAATTTTTATGATATTTACTCCTCAATTTTTTGTTTAGCAATATTTCAGACTGCCACATAGTCTATTATAGTTTATATTGCTATGAAATACCCCACTAAGTAAATGCATCATGCTTTATTTAAATGTTTTCTGTTACTAGGTAAAAATGTTGCAATATAGCTCCTTGGTATAGGTCTTCTCTTCAGGGTAAATTCCTAGAAACGAATACTTGACTTCAAAGCCTGTGAACATTTCATAATACTTTTGATAAATATTGCCAAATTGGCTTTCCAAGCTGATTTTCCAAATTGTTACTCTTAAAAATATACAAATATGTCTGTTTTTTGTAAACTTCCCCAAATGGAGTTATTATTAGCATTTAATTTTAAAAAAAAAGGCTTTAAGTGATGGCCTTGCCACCAGAACACAGGTGTCATGAACACCAGCACTATATCAAAGCCAAAATGGGAAAAGACTCACATCAGCATCATTATCACTGAACACAAGGTTCTGACAAGTCTACCACTACTGACCATATGACCTACACATGTGGTGGGATTGACAAAAGAACCACCAAAAAAATTGGGAAGGAGGCTGCTGAGATAAGGAAGAGCTTATTTAAGTATGCCTGAGTCTTGGATATACTGAAAGCTGAACATGAGTGTGGTATCACCAGTGATATCTCCCTGCGGAAACTTGAAACCAGCAAGTATTATGTGACCATCATCGTTGTCCCAGGACGTAGAAACTTTATCAAAAACATGTTTACAGGCAATTCTCAGCTGACTGTGCTGTCCTGATTGTTGCTGCTGGGGTTGGTGAGTTTGAAGCAGGGATCTCCAAAAATGGGCAGATCTGTGAGTATGTCCTTCTGGCTCACACATTGGGCGTGAAACAACTGATCATTGGTGTTAACAAAATGGATTCCCCCAGGCCACACTGCAGCCAGAAGAAATACAAGTAAATTGTTAAAAAAGTCACCCCCTACAATAAGAAAATTGGCTATGACACTGACACAGCATTTATGCCAATTTCTGGTTGGAATGGCGACAATATGCCTCGCATTCAAGGGATGGAAAGTCACACATAAAGACAGCAATACCAGTGGAACCACACTGCTTAAAGGTCTGGATTGCATCCTGCCACCAGTTTGTCCATTGACAAGGACTGCATCTGCCCGTCCAGGATGTCTACAAAATTGGTGGTATTGCTACTGTCCTTGTGGGCTGAGGGAATCATAGTAGTCACCCTTGGTCCAGACAACATTAAAAGCGAAGTAAAGTCTGTTGAAATGCACAATGAAGCTTTCAGTGAAGCTCTTCTGGGGGACAGTATGGGTTTCAATGTCAATAACATGTCTGACAATGATGTTCATTGTGGCAATGTGGCTGGTGACAGCAAAAGTGACCCATCAATGGAAGTAGCTAGCTTCACAGCTCAAGCGATTATCCCAAACCATCCAGGCTAAGTCAGTGCTAGATACACATCTGTGCTGGATTGTCACACAGCTCATGTTGTTTTTCCTTTATTTGCTGAGCTGAAGGAGAAGATTAATCATTGTTCTGGGAAAAAGCTGGAAGATGCCCCAAATTTTTTGAAATATGGTATGGTACCATCATCAATATGGTTCCTGGCAAGCCCATGTATGTTGACAGTGTTTCTGACTATCCACCTCTGAGCTGTTTGGATATTTGTGACATGAGACAGTTGTGGATATCATTAAAGCTGCGGACAAGAAGGCAGCTGGAAGCAGCAAAGTCACTAAGTCACGAGAACACTAAATGAGTATTATTTCCAATACCTGACACCCCAGTCTTAATCAGTGGTAGGAGAAGAGTCTGAGAACTGTTTTTGTCAATTGGTCATTTAAGTTTAATAGTAAAAGACTGGCTAATAATTACAATGCATTGTAAAACTTTCAGAAGGAAAGGAGAATGTTTTGTGAGCCATTTGTTTGTTTGTTGTGTGTGTATGTGTTCATGTGGTGGTTTTTAAGTTATTAGTTTTTAAAATCAGTACTTTTTAAGTTAAAATTGGTCACAAAATTTTGAGACCCATTAAAACGGAATTTAATGAGTAAAAAAAAAACAAACAATACCTCTGCAATTGGTGTTAATATAGAGTTAGATACTATTAGAATCCAAGTTTGTACTCCAGAAATATTTGGGGAAAAATCAACTTTTAGTCAAACAACAAAGTAGATTATTCATTTACAAAAGCGTTTTGCAATTAACTTTCATTGGTGGCTGTATAATTACCTCTGTTTGGGCCTAGCCATATACTCTCGTCCGGCTTCTCTCAGGAAGGTTGTGGTGAGGTGCAACCAGCTGGAAGCTGAGGACTTTCATTTCTGTCAACATGGCCCCGACAAGTATGAGGAAAATATACCCTTTAAAGCACTTAGTGAGCTAAAAAGAAATTGAAAAATGCATGGGTTTAGGATTAAGGGGAAGCTGGAACCCTGTACAAGCTGTTGAACCCTGAAGCTGGCTTTGGCCTTCGGGGCATTTGCTAAACTTGATGAACTCAAACTTCCATTTTCATGGATTTGAGGGACACAGGAGACAGGCTACAAAGTTCAGAGTCTAATCATAAAGGGTGTCATCTATAAGGAAAACCTCACCATAAATTACTTATTCTAAAAAGCTACACTGCCATGCTCAGCACATTAATGAAAAAGCAATGCCCATCCCTTTACCACCCAAAAGATGAACTAATACTTGAATCTTGGTATTGAACAACATGAGTAATTGAAAAATTATAACAAAAAGCAGGAACTCATAGATTTGTAACCTATCTTTACGGTATCTGAAATACCAAGAATACACCTGAAGAGACTGGGCAATTATGCTAAGGTAACCTCAAAATGATAGTGCAGAATTAGGCTAGCTACATTTACCAATGTAAAAAATCACTAACCATCTGAGAGATGCAAATTAAAACCACAATGAGATACCACTTCACACCAGTCAGAATGGTCATCATTAACAAATCAACAAACAAGTGCTGGCGGGGATGTGGAGAAAAGTGAACCCTAATACACTATTGGTGGGAATGCAAACTGGTGCAGCCACTGTGGAAAACAGCTTGGAATTTCCTCAAAAATCTAAAAAGGGACTGCCTTTTGACCCAGCAATTTCACTGCTGGGGTTATACCCTAAGAATCCTAAAACACCAGTTCAAAAGAACCTGTGTATCCCAATGTTCATAGCAGCACAATTTACGGTAGCCAAGAATTGGAAGCAACCTAAGTGCTCATCAGTAAGTGAGTGGATCAAAAAACTGTGGTACATTTACACAATGGAATACTACACAGCAGAAAGAAGGAGCTCCTACCTTTCGTGATAGCATGGATGGAACTGGAGAGCATTATGCTAAATGAAATGAGCCAGGTGGTGAAATACACATTCCACTTGATCTCTCCAATAAATGGAACCTAATCAACAAACAAACAAGTGAGCAAAATGGAAACAGAGACATGGAAATAAAGAACAAACAGAAAATGACCAGAGAGGAATGGGGAGGGGCATAATTCAGGAAGGAAAGGGAAGGGTCAAGTCAAGGGACATGTAAAAAGGGCCCTTAGACAAGGACAATTGAGAGAGAGGAGGATTGAATGTGAGAGACGGGGTGGGCAGGGCAGGGGAGAACAATGGGGGAAACATGGGGATAACTGTAACTGAGCAGCAGTAAAAAAAAAAAAAATTAAAAAAATAAAACAATAAAATTAAATAAATAAAAAATAATAAATGTGAATGTCTTATAAGCAATACATAATATTAAGTGTTCCCTTCCCTAAGATTGTTGTGGTCAGTAATCATAAAAGAAAAGTTTTAATTCTGTATCAGAAAACTAATTAACTGAGGTTATTAAACAATTGAGACATAAAAGAAATAAATGAGCTACCATATGGCAGAGCAAGAGATGCTTAGTTTTCAACAAACAAACAAAAAAGGTTAGATTATAAGAATTTTTGAAAATTGTTATTATACTCAGAGTTTCTGTGCATCTCAAACAATGGTACCCAACCCTCTGTTAGTTTGCTTTGCATTCTTGAGGCTAATTACAAGTATTCTTTTAAAATTTACTTTCCCAAAATATTCCGATTCTTTCTATAATAAATCCCATTTTCAAAATATCCAAGTATTTCTTCAGTAATTCATTCAACAAGTATTTATTGAATGTACTGTTTTTTCAGATAATGGGATACAACAGTAAACAGGCTAAGCATAGCTTCTGTTCTGACAAACTTTAGAGTCACTCTTGGCAGGGAGATAGAACATAAACAATCCATTATTGATTCATCCATCTGTTTGTCCATCTGCATCTCTGTGGATCCATTCATCCATCAATCTTTCCATGTATACAATAATTTTGGATAGCCCATGTGACCATACAATAAGAGCTGACACAGATAATAAGATGAAAGTGTCAAGGGTTGGCTACTGACAGTAGTGCACTCGAGAAAGGTTTATGTGAGGAGGTGACCTGAAGTGTAATTAACTGACTGCAATGAGCAGGCCAGGGTGAAAAAACCAAGTCAGAACATGTGTCGCACTTTTCCACCCTTTTCCACCTGTGTGCTTCTGAAGACTGGCATAGGCTATTTCAAGAGGCTCCCTTGTCCTTGGACTTCAGTTGAGTTTAGCCAATGGGAAGTACCACTAGGAGGTCAGAGCAAAGCCAGAGATTGAGATGTAAAGGATTTATGTTTTCCTGCAAGGTCTACAAGATCTGGTTTTATCCTACTGTGGAAAATAAAAGTTTCCATCAGTTGGCCCTAACCATGGAACTTTCTCTCTCCTTTTACCATTTAGGTCTAAAGTGATAAAATATCCTCACTGTCACTACCCCTTGGGTGCTTTGAATCATTCCTTGCTACTTTTCCTAAACCCTTTCCAAGCATTTGCAAATTGTCTCTTCAGTTAGTTTGAGGATGCTGTCTCTTTCCTGCTGATGTCCTGATTGATGCAGGGGCTGCTGAAGTACAACACATGAGTAAAGCAAGAGACAGGGTGATAGAGGTGGAGGTGGTGGAAGAGGTTATTTTTCATGTATATATAAATATATATGTTTTCATATATATATAAATATATATATATATTTGTAGATACAGTCAACTTGATGATGAATTTAAAGTTACATTTGAAAGGAAAAAGCAAAAAAAGACTCCTAGGTGTGTTGGCATCAAATGTGTGAATAATGGTACCATTAAAAGAGGCAGAGAAGAGTGGAGAAGGGGCAGTAGAGAACTGGTAAAGGGGCATATGGAAATCAGGGTTACTCTGAGCATGGTATATTTGAAATTCTTTTGTTTTCTCCTTTCTGCTTTTGTCCTCAGTACATAAAGCTTTAAAGGAGGTGGAAAAGCATGGGAGAAGTCCAGGCTCATGGGGAGGGGCCCTGGGAAATGTTATTAAGGGCAGTGTTTGTTTTGAGCCAGGTATGGTGTTCAGGGCACAGGCCTGTTTTGTAGATAGAAATTTGTAATTATTAGCATATAGATGGCATTTAAAGCCAAATGACTGCATAAGATCACCTATGAAGAGAGCATGTGTCTATTCCCTAAAATCTGTGAGTTCTTAAAAAACACATCTGTTTTCTTGGTCTATTGACATTTTAAAAAATCTCTTCTGTACTCTATATACTTCAGGGACTTCAGAACTGCACACCTCTGACAGTGACTAAGTACGAAGTTTTTTCTATTTTTAATAATTTTTGCTTCCTTCCCTGAGATTATTATAAACAACCTTTCTTCTTACACTCTTGCTTATCTTAGTTCTCACTTTTTTTTGGTGTATTTTTTAGCATTTCTCTCTCTCTCTCTTTCTCTCTCTCTCTCTCTCTCTGTTACTGTTAAAAGTCTTTCTTCTTTCAGTCAGTAAATATCCTCAGTGCTCTGAAAAAATGCACAGTGTTTCTGTAGTTGCCTTCTCTCACTGATTCAACCTTCACACTTTATTTTTCCTATTATTTTTATGCTTTATCCCATTATGCTTTTGTTTTCTATATTAACAAACTGTATCATAATGGGTGAGTTGGCTCTAGATATCCCTTAATTAATTCTCTGCATAGAGAGAAAGAGTACTATTTTCCTTCAAAAAGCCTGTCCTTAGGAAAGGATAATAATTACTTTTTATCATTTTCTTTTTTTTTTAATGGAGTACCACCAAGAACACCACCCACTAAAAATGAAACAAAATAAAATAAATACTTTTACTAAAGTAGCTCCCATTTTTTAAATAGTTAGTAATTCTCACTCTATTTCACCTGGAACATAAGATAGAAAGGGATCATCAATCCCTAGGCTTTTGGGTACTGAAAGAGTCATTACTAATTTTTCTACTACTGATACAGATGGGTCACATCTGGACCCTTTATGTTTTACATGTTTTTGTCCTAGTAGTTTTCTTTTCTGCAACTCTAGCAAAATAAATTATTTCCATATTTTATACTGGATCATTATTCTTTAAGAAAGAAAAACTTTCATTGTTCTTATCTCTATTAAACTATTATTTGCTTATGCTCTGCCCCCAAGATTTACTTGATTAAATGATTACATATATTTTAGGATTGTGCATGGAAATGGCTAGGTTTGAGAGAATTAGCTTCTCTCCTCTATCCATTACAAAGCAGAAACTATAAGTCCTCTTAAAAATATGTAATATGTAATATACCTATTTTTTTTTGTTACCCAACCTTGACAGAGCAATAGGTCTTAACCTGCTCCTTACTTACTGTTATTCCCTTCTTTCTAACTCAAAGTGGAGAGAACAGTTTAAGTGAGGAATGTATCAGAATTTTTCTCTTTTCTTACGATAGCACGGACTTGTCTACGAAAAACTAAAAAAAAAGCAAGACTCAATAAAATTTTTACTGTACCTCCTGATTGTTTTGCCTACATTGTTTACACAAGCAGAATTCTCAGTCTGAGGAAGTGAGGTTTGCTCATGGCCTCCCTGTTTAACCAACATTAAAATGATGTGGTCGGACTAAGTTCTAAATTCCTCTCTTTTTTAAATGATCCACTGGAACATATTCTTGATTAATAACCATACCCATAAAGTGTCAGATATTCAAAGGCAAAAATATAATCATGAGGACCAAGCTGTCCTTGAGGTTACTGGGTTAAAAAAATAAACATTTGTTTCTTCTTCAGCATAGCACAGTGATGCAGTAACACAAGTCTATTGGAGTCTATGCATTGTTTTCTCCTTTTTAAAATTCTCTCTCCTCCTTACAAATCAATTTATCTCTTGGAAAATAAACACATAATGTATAAGGCCAACTTACAGATTGATATAATTGAAGAGAGCATTAATTTATTGGCAAGGGAATACATTTTACCTACAGGGGGCTCTGGTGGTAGAAACCTGTTTACGAAGTTTGATATATGACCCATTACATCTGCTACACTGTGAGGAAATGAAGATATGGTCAAAAGGAACCAGAGGAAAGAGCAGAGATCTAAATCCTTATGCATCTTTTTTTTTCTACATGTCTAGGATTTTTTCAGATTTGTCAAAATTAAGAATTGATTTGTTTTGATAAAAGTAATTTCAGTACTTAACAACATTGCAACTAGTTTTTCAGAATGTTATTAAAATTTTTATTTGTTAACAGTTTTTAATATTTGTGTGAACAATTAAAATGGTTACACTTCAACATCAAAATAACATTTCACATGATTATAGAATTTTTAAGGGCCTCCATGGTCAGGTATTTTGCTGTGGTCTGCAGCTTTGGAGGAGCTTTCTGTGAAGTGAAGGCGAAATAATGTTGCCTTGATGTTACCAAACCTTTCTACAACAGCATATTTTCTAAGATAGAATATTCTTTTATGAAGTTATAAACTTCCTATCCAGGTAAATGTTTGAGCAAATGCTGGAAGACTCTCACAGGAGTACCTTTGAAGAAATTTCCACATTGCTTTCCAGATCAAATCAGGTGTCCTCAAAAGTTCCTCCCAAATCTAACATGCTAGCATTCTCAGTGAGGATTCCCTATAGTTGTATATGGTATATAGTAACCTGTCCAACATAACTTCAAAATTTATAAGTGATTTTAGCCGTTTCTATGGATGTAAATATAAGGACGTTAACCTCTTTTAAATATAGTGAATGCTATGCTTTCTCTTAAACGTTGTGTTTTCCATTGTTTATACATACATACATACATACATATATGGAAAACCTATCTGAAACTTTTAAATAATTCATGTTTTTTTTCATTGCAAAACCAAAAAGTCAATTTAAAAAGTTAGTAAAATTTTTATGAAAGCTGGAGCTTACAACTTTGATTTTTTAAGGAGGGAAGACAGCAACATTGTTCCTTTATATACCTCTTTTCAATAAAAACCAATTTAAAAATTTACATTTTTCAAGGAGGGATAATTCCCACAAACATAACATATGTATGCATTGCCCTATGCCATAGTAGACGCCTGTCACTCAAATCACTGTCATGCCGCAAGCTACCCTGATACAATCAGAGAGGAAAATATAGTTAGTTAGATGGGTTTACAGAATGATGTCTGCATGAGTGGCAGATGTTTGTGTTATAACCGCATTATGTGCACTCAGTTTTTATTATAGAACAATTGCTTCTAATAACTTTTATGTTCATGATCAATGTGTCATAAATTCACCTGAATTTCAAAAATGACCTATGAAATTAAAGAATTGATTTTCAGTTGTTTTCTCCTGATATATTCAATAATAACAATAAAAAAGTAACTGACTTGAGCAGGTATTGAATTGTGGATTCCAACAATTTGTGAGTTCTCAAATACGTGGTCCAAATCTTCCTGGTTCATGGAAGACCTGACATTCATCATGTCTAAGATGATTACCAGCCATCAGTAGCCCCACATTGTCTGCTGTAACAGGGTACTGTTCTTGTGTTGTTTGTAGTCAATTTGTGCTGCTTGCAGTTAGGAAGATAATCTATTACTACTTCAGTTATGGTATCATTCCAAATTACATGAACTCAATAGTATATGTTGTGTGAAGCCAGAAATATGTTCATTTATCCTGTAGAAATACTTTTAGATTGTTTTAATCATATTAAAATTTTATTCAGTAATACCCTCATGGAAATGGTTAATTTATGTTTGATCAGTGTTTAATTTACATACATAACAGGTTTGTACCTTCATATTTATAAATATTTCTTCCAACACTAAGATTGGAAGACTCTAGGCTTTTTTCCCCTCCCAATTCCTTAACATTAATACTTACTGTGACCACCTTTCAACTGAATGGAAACAGATGACAGACAAAATATTATTTTAGGAGAGTATATATTTGACTGTCTTGGAAATCAAATGCTACTTCATTTTTGTTCTGAGCATATATCTATATAATCTTTAAATATGAGTTGCATATTTACATATAAACACATATACATATTGAATTGATTCATACTAGAGACAAATTTGATTTAAATGTCTTGCTGTATTTAGTATGAAATGCCAGTTGTTAATTAGCCAGAAGAAATATAGTACATTCAGTAAGAGTACAGGCAGGTGGGGCCAGACCGTTTAAGTTTAAATTTGGTTAAATCACTTCTTAGCTATATAATATTAAGAACTGAATTAAGCACTCCGCACTTCAATGTCATTTATAAAATTAGTGGTTAGGAGATCAAATGTATGAACTCATGTTTTAAGTGTCCTTAGAACAGTTTCTGGCTCATAAAAAGGACTCAGTTACTATTAACTATTATTAGTTGTTATTCTAGTGAAGATATTCCAGTGAAGTTGTTCTGGTTACATGGGTTTGGAGCTCATCATCATATACATGGCATTGAGACACAGAATTGGAATTCCCTCACTGAGGGAAGTGGGCTAAGAGAAGTAAGCCAAGGTTCTACATAGCTGGTCCTATCAGTATTTAGAGTTTAGTTGGAAAGTGAAACTAAGATGGAACTGCTCATGAAATTGTAGGAAAAAGAACAGTAGTCTGATAGTCCAGTGAGGAAAGTATTTCAAAAAGAAGAAAATGATCAACTATTTTTCATAAGAAGGTGAGGTGATGGTAGGATTAAAAATTGCCCACTAGTCTTGGTAAGAGGGTGGCCTTGATAATGGCAGTTTCATAGTGTGATGGCATAAAAAAGAAGTGAGAAAGCGGGAAAGCAATAATAATGAGTAGAGACAACAAATTCTAGAAGTTTTTCTCCAAAGTGGAGCAGAGAAATGTGCCAATAGATAAGGGGAAACAATACCATCTAAGAACTTTTGTTCTAAGTTGGGATACAATACAGAGAGTTCTAACAGAAATGACTCAGTAGGTAATGAGGTTGGTGATATAAGAGATGAGGGAATTGGTTGCTGGAACAAAATCTTTTTAAAGATGAGTATAACTGGAGTTATAAAGTTCCAATTTACTATCGAATTTAACTTTTTATTTTCATCTCAGCCCCTCAAATAGACTCTATGAGATAGATATATTTTTTACATTTGTTGCTCTGCTACAACAGAGCAAGGTGGCAGGCATATAATAGATATACAGTAAATATTTGTTAAACAAATATATGAACATATAAGTGAATGAAAACATGAGTAAATAAATGAAGTGATGGTGTTGCATAAGATGGGAGCACAGATAATTCTTTCATTGTAAGAGGAGGGAAGGAAATTATATAACAATAGGTGGATGTAGGTTAGTGGAGTTGCTGATCATTAACACGTGGATGTTCCTGTCAATTAACTCTATCATATCACTGAAATAAAATATGCAAAATTTACTTTGTTAGGAAAGAATGAGAGGTAAAAGTTAAGAAGATTTTAACAAAATGATCCAGAGTTGGACAATAGGAGATAACTATGCTGTTTTAAAATGGTTAGTGACTTGATTCAACAAAAAAAAGGAAGTAGAGGAAAGAGATTGGAGAAAGTTATCAAATAAGTATTTACAATAAATGTGTTAAAATAATAATGATTAAAATGCGTAATCCTCATTAGGTTTTCATAATGAAAGAGATTAATGGACGATGACAAACCTTGCAGAGAAGAAAAATGAGACAATTCTCATAGAAAGAGTTTATACGAAGTCAGGAGACTTTCAAAAGAAATACTGGCAGCCAGAAAACAAAAAAGAGTAATGATTTCAAAATTTTGAGGGAAACTTAAGTTTATCTTAGAATCCAATAATGAAAAAATTATTAATCCAATGTGAAGATACAAAAAGATATTATTATATAGGTAATTTCTTCCAGAAAATTTACATCTTTTCACACCTGATCAGTAACTGACCAAAATGAGAAAGTTAAACAAGAAAAGACAAGGCATGAGATCAAAGAAACTGGAAATTCAAAACAAAAAAAGGCAAGAGATGGTTGGGAAGAGAAATTCCAGGGCAAGAGCTACATGGTAGACCAAAAGAATAACCAAAACACATTGAATCAGAAAGATTTGTGGAATTCAGCAATGAGAGATCTGCAAAAAAAATCAAAGTGATAGTTTTCATAAGATATTTGAATATATGAAAAAGTGTACTTAATAGCTATTGAAAAATTATAGAGACATAGATTAACAGAGAAATAAGTATGCAAACAAAAGCAATGCAATTTTTATTTTATTTTATTGATTTGTTGATTTCTTGTACGTGTCCTTACTGGGGATCAAACTCACAACCTTGGACTAACAGGACAATGCTCTAACCGACTGAGCCACCCAGCCAACGAAAAGGCAATGTAATTTTTAATAATAAAAACTACTAAACATACCAAAAAGTAAAATAAACATAAGACATTATACTTAGCAGTGTATTATTTTTATATATTAAAAATAGTATGAACCTTGAATAATTATTAAATATAAAGATTACATTAGAATGATAGGTGGCAAAATTCCAAGATGGGAATACTGGTGTAAAAGGACTAAATTTGATCTACCATAATAGAAATTTATTAAATAATATTTAAAATATAGAATAAATTAATAGAAATATATACACATTATAAGCAAATTTTAAGGCATATATAAGAACAAATAGATGGAAATACTTTCCTTTGGAGAGAAGAACAGGAGGGTAGGGAAGAGTGCTGCAAAACCATTCTTTTATATTGAACCTTAAACTTGTATTATTTCACTATAATAACTTGAGTATACAGTCAATTTGAATGCATACACACGTGTGGGACCAGCCACTGTGTGTTGATGGTGACCTCAAAGTAAGTTTTTAAAAATATTTTCTCTGTAGACATACTTGAACTTATTTAAAATGTGCAAAAAAGAATTAATGTAGATCTATACATGTCTATATATGTACAATTATACAAGAGTACTCTCAGAAAACACACACACACACACATACCCCATGATCAGTTAAATGTCAGAGAAGATTCAACTGCCTGTTCCCCAACCCAACTTAATAATCAGTTGACAACTGTAAATGAGGAGAGAATTACAGGTAATTTCGATAGTCATTTTAAGTTGAGGGTGCTTGTATTTTTTTTTGTGTCCATAGCAAGAAGAGGAAGAGTGATTAAATATAGTGATTTTTAAAAATTGAAGTAAAATTTACAGCTCCAAGTGTACATCTGGATGACTTTTGACAAATGCAATTATAAACCAAACACTCTAATTATGATGTGAAAAAATTTTTTACCCCAGAATATTCTCTCATGCCCTCTTTCAGTCAATTTTCACTCTCTCTAAGACAAACACAATTCTGATTTCTATATTTATATTTATTCCTGATTTTTAATGTCATGTAAAAGGAATCATATAGTATATCCTGTTTTTCATTTACCTTTACTCAAATAATGTGGTTCAGATTCATCCATGTTCCTTTCTTTCAGTGTTTTGGAACACTTTGAGGATAAGTATTAAATCTGCTTTAAATGTTTGACAGGCTTCACCCATGAAGCAACCTGGTCCTGGACTTTGTTAGAAAAAAATTTTTTTAATTAGGATTTTATTTATTTTTATTTTTTAAAAGAAAGATTTTACTTATTTATTTTTAGAGAGGGGAAGGGAGAGAGAAAGAGAGGGAGAGAAACATCAACATGTGGTTACCTCTTGAGTGCGCCCCTGCCCCTTCACCGGAGACCTGACCCGCAACCCAGGCACGTGCTCTGACTGGAAATTGAACTGGTGACCCTTTGGTTTGCAGACCAACACTCAATCCACTGAGCCACACCAGCCTGGTGTTTGTTAGAAGTTTTGTGATCACTGTTTCAGATTTGTTGCTATTTATCTGTTCATATTATCTGTTTCTTCCTAGTTTAGTCTTGGAAAGTTGTATGCCAATCCATATAATTCATACATAATTTTAGTTTGAATATTTGTCTCTGCACTAGATTCAGCTATTTAAGGATAGAAATTACATTGCCTTTTAATATTTATATTCCCAAAACTAAGCATAGGCCTAACACATGGTAAGTGAACAATGCTATATGTGGACTAAATGAATAAATTCACTCATCATTATTATATGTGCTAAAACCACAGTACCTAGTGTTTCCATGAAGAGAGTGTGATGTAATTGAAAGAATATAATCTTTCAAGAAAACACAATGTATCTTGTATGAAAACTTTATTTCTGTTCTTCCCTATCTATGTGATGCAAGGCAAATGTCTTATACCCTCTAAAACCCAATTTCCTCTTAAAGAAAGAGATGATCCTAGCTCCTAGAAGCATGACTACAGACACATACACACACACACACACACACACACACACACACGTGTGCACACACACAAAGACACAATGTCTAGTGAGCTGTTTGGATTTGGGAAGCAACATATTCCTCATTTGGGTGTGTTAGTCTAACCCATTTACCAAGACACCCAAAAAGCTGCTAGTTCTGGATGGGGCCCAGAACAAGAGGGGCCCAGTCCGCTGTGCAAGCTGCTCTGCCACTTGGGCCATGTGATTGAGCAGATCCAAAGGTGCTTGAAGTGTCAGGGGCAGATAAAGGTGCTGGGCACTGCAGGAGAATCACAATGCAGATCCTTACAGTTTTGGAACAAACCCCTACCCTGCTACCCCTTTACGTAACCCTTGTACATAACTACAGGGTTTCCTTGCTATCTGAACATAGGGCATTCCTAAGGAAACTTTTGTAAGCCTACATGATGTGAAGCAAAGTAACAATTATCTTAGGAAACTTCTTGCTAAAAGAAGAACAAAATAAATCAAGACAAAGCACAGATACTCACAGACACAGTTCAAAGCTATTGCGGCTTGATGTCGAGATGCTGAATGTGGTTCCCGCAGAAGAAGCTTGTCAGGGCCACTCTCGCTGTTGCTTCCTCTATAATGGCTCACTGCAAAACAAACACTGAAAACTATTTTAAGATTTTTCCTTTTTCCTTAAAAGCAAAAGTACTCTTTGGATTTCTTTTGATTAGCAGAAATAGGCACTAATGTAGGTCTTTCATAAAAGCAAAATAGTGTAAAGCAAACATTTGAAACACAAAGGATGCCTCACTTTTGATAAACAGCTCTTGTCCTTCTACTGGGCTTTATTAAAAACTCAACAATTAACCACTGGACACCAAGTTACCATGCAACCTGAGATGTCCACCATAAAATGAGTATTATCTGACCCAACAAGCCATAGGCCTGGGTGTACATGTCAGAACTCCATCATTAAATAAAACCAGCATATGACTGTATTTATACAGGATGGGACCTGAGCACACCTGAGGCAGAAGCACATAACATAAAGAATTGGCCCAAATGCCCATGGATCCCCTTTTGCTATATTGCCCTCTCTCTTCTTCAAATTATATATTACATATATATATAATAGTTATATTTTTATATATAATTTTATATATTATAGGCATAAATATTAGTTCTCTCACATTTTTGAAATTTGTAGGGGTAGGAATTCCAGGGATATGAAGTAAATACAGTTGATGGAACTGACTTTGGAAGTCACTGAATACAGTTTTCTCACTTGAAGCTTACAAAGTTAAAGTGGTCTCCGTAGACAGAAAGAGCTTGATATCGAATCAAAAGTTAAATGAAATGCAAGTTAGATTATTTTTTTTGTATTGTAGATCTGAATGTTTCTATGCTGAAGAAAGAAGGAGAAAGAAAATCACAAATCTGATAGGATGAGTATGCTATTGAAGTTCTTTTATTTGTCAGAAATTTTATAGATAACTGCAATGAATTAAATCTTAAATCAGAATTATTTTCATATGCCCCTGAAAATATTTATGGGTAGTGTATTTCATATTGTAGAATCAACTATGAGACATCGGCGATGGATAATTTTTGGTCAGGGAATAGAATCGTGTGATTTGGAAATGGTTTGATTCCTTATAAAATGAAAACAAGTCAAAACCACCTGGTAAGGATATCTTATCAGTCCTCTGAGATACAATGAACTGGACAATATTTTATTATACTAGGAAATCTTTTTCTTCTGCGTTTGGATGATATGATCCTCCATCAAAGACTTCCTTTCTATTTCCCATACTTTTAATAAGAGAGGGCATTTTCTAGGGTAGGTATATAAAATAAGACATTTCTTGGAACATACTCTTGGTAAACTAAACTGTCAGTCTTTGAAAGTGAAATATAACCTCTGAGGACAATGAACTGTTTTGAGAAGTCCTTTGATGATTTTCTTGTAAGACACTAAATATTTCATTGAAAAAGCAGGCTTCCTTAGGACCTGATTTCTAATTACACTTTATCTTCTCTTTTGAAATATAAGGTATAGAAGATGCAAACTTGAATTTATTCAAACGAATCCTGAAGACTTTATTATTACAATTTTTGATTATTAGCTATGTGGTAAAACTGGAATTTCTCTTAGTTTTTATTATTTGGGCAATGTTTGTCTTATAGTAGGAAAAAAGACAAATATGTTTTAATCTTCATAATTGCTTTATAATAATTATATGGCTAATAACTCAATGAAAGCTTTATAAATGAGATAATTATTGAATAATTGGATATAAAGAAATAAAATTTATTTTATTTCAATGACTTTACATTTTAGGATGATCAAATAAAGCATAGCTCGGATTTTTTCTGAAGTTTAAAAGTGTTTCAACAACAACAGTAAAACCTCATTTCTCTTTTGCCCCTGTTTTGTCTTCTGCTTCCCCCTCCCCCACTCAAGGAAACTGTCACTGTGTAGAAACTTCTCTGTAGACATTGAGCACTTTGTGAGCTTTGTATATTGTTCCTTCTCAGTGATATGTTGCCGCTTCTTCTATGTTATTTTCTATTAGTTGTATTCAGTGAGCTTTGATTAACAAAACGTAGGTAATAAAAAGAAAAAAAATCAATAGTTATAATGTTGAAATAAATATCTCACTGCATGCTGCCTGTTCTCTTCTGAATACACTTTCCCATATGTGTTCTTTAGATTGTTTCCTATGTAGAAGTCAAACAGGTTCTGAAGTTATTATTATGCATGCATTGATGTATACATGAAGCTACTAACACAGGAATCTTTGACAGAGCAAACTTGTAATAACTTCCCTGAAGCTGTTATCTTGTTCTGTCTCTGAATTTCCCTTTCCTTTTGTTGAACAGATCTTTTTAAGAAAAGGGCATAACACATGTAGAGTCAGAACACATTTAGATTTTGCCCCTTTGTAAATTCATACCAGCTAAAATATTTCATTGAAAAAGTGTGGAAAAAATAATGCTCCTAGGCTAAGAATATATGCCAAGTTTACGCCAGCATTACATTTTTTATGGTTGATTTATAAACCTCTCAAAAAGGATGGAAATGCTGACACTAAAAACTCTAGCAAAATGAGTTCTGCATACTTTAAGAAAAAAATACAGAAAAGAAATAAAATGGGGAATGACAATCTAAAGGAGTTTCTTGAAAAGTGTAGGGTATATTTTATGTTTTGCATGAAGATTGTCACTTTCTATACTTGTTTTAGTAAGAAATAAGTAATCATAAATTATTTTATTTTAACAAGTAGCATCTACTCTCATTTTACCTTATTCATTCAAAATAATCTAATATTAAAATTTTTGTGCCATTAACATACTTTGTCATTTGAAGTTGTTTGTGTGTTACATGTGGGTACTGTAAATCTTAAATTATTAAAAAAGACAGACAAAAGTCTTAAATATAAACACAGCAGTTTCTTCATTTTAAAATAAATTTGGTAAAATAGCAAATGTATTTGAAAATGATAATATCCTATGTTACCACTGGTAGAGGAAAAAAGTATGTAATATTCTGTTATTTACTAAAAAGCAAATGTGATGATTTGTGCCCAAAGCCCCAAAATTCATGCATGTAGACTCAATCATTACACTTCCAAGAGTCCATCCTTAGTTTTAAATTAGGGATTTGGTTAAATACTTATGAGTTAACATTGTTTGCTTATTTTACAAATTGTAAACAACTCACATGAACAACAATAGGAGACATTAAATTAATTATAATGTATAAATAAATGTAACACTGAGTAAATCAAAATATACTCTTTGAAAGATAATTAATAAGCTGAAAAAACTGGTACAGAGTTTATAAAAACATAAATATAAATAATGATATAGATATAACAGGATATAAAATCTTTAAATTTTGATCAGTCACTGATATAAAACATGCTGAAGTATTTACCAAATCATCATATGTATGCATATTTACAATGTATATTCTGTAGAAACTGTTCTAAGATACTTGAATTTCCTCAGCCCCTTTGAGACTTCAAGAGAGTGAATAAGGGATAATTCTTATTAGGATACAATATTCATAAAGGCTTTGTTTTAGGTCTTATCCTCTCCTTCATTCAACTTGAGATCATTTCTTATCCTTTTTCATCACACCTATTGGTAGAGGTCTTCTACGGTGATCCACGGAGAGCTTGAATGTGACCCTCTACAATTAGAAGGCATGAGGAGTTATGGTCTGAATCCCACCTAAGAGCATCTAGGATAAAGTTACCTTTACTCACTACCTTGGTAGCTGATCGGATCAAGTGCTGTTTTGTTGAGAAGTGCTTACGAACTTGGACTTTGGTGAAGCAAAGATGAATCAATGGTGGTCAAGCAGAACAAGTAGAACACCAGGAGTAGAACATGTACATTCTTAGGTCTTGTCTCATTGGGCTGCTCAGAGGGAAGGCTCCAATAAGAAAAAGCTGGAAATTAATCACCAAGGGGCTGGGGAGTGAGAACCTAGTGACCACCCTGATTATTGACCTGAGACAAGGGAACTGCTGGGGGAGCAGCCAGCAGTTACTTTCCCCAGGGTCTATGAAAGCAAGTTCACATGAAATCAGGCAACATGGGCTTACTACCTTTTTTGAGATAATTTTTGAAGGCTAATTCTCTACACTTATAATTAATAAAATCTAAAATGATCAGTTTGGAAAGTAGTCCATAAACTTTGTTTGCATTCAGAGGTCTTATATAGCTTTATTGTCAAAGAAGTCAAACTTTGAGTCTGGCTGTACCAATGATCAGAATGAATAATCTCAGAGAAATTAATTACCCTCTTCAAACTACAGCTTAATCATCCACTTTTAAAGGGGCTAAAATAATACTACCTAACTCCCAGAGTAAGAGTGAGGATTAAGTGAGATAATGAATGTAAAACTTTTAATCCAGTGCCTTGTAAGTAGTAAATGCTCAGTAAATCTTAATTGCATTATTATCATTATATTCCTTGTCATGCAGAGCGAAGCCCCCAGGACTATCAGTCTGGCTGTGAGAAGACCACCAGGCGAATACCACTGAGGCTCCTTCCTCACTTACATCTGGGAGATACAGATGAACTCATCATATTTATAAAAGCTGTGTAAACCAAGGCCATTTAAACACTGAACTTCTAATGTTTTGAAAATGTTAAAGCACATCTTTTAATTAAAACTCTCAAGCTTCGTGCAAATTGCCAACTAGGAAAAAAAAAACAAAACCCTGCCATTTCTTGGAATACCAGCAATAAATGGAAAAAGATCTATGTCCCCACAGGGAGTTTGCCACCAGAAACAACATCCGTTATTTATTCTCAGGACAATTTGTGCCTTGCTAGAAATGACACAGAGATTCCCTTGCTTTCTCCAGTTTTATTTAACAAGGAGAGAATATAAAGTTCATTGCCTCTCCAGTTTGAACTCTGTCCCTGCCAGTGTCACAAATGGTATCATCAGCAGGAAGTGGCAAGCATTTGTAATTAAAGAAACAACTTTACTCTCTCAGGCACATGTGACTATATATATTCACATTCTATATATGCGATACATGTTATATACATAAAATGTTCATCACGTGAACACTTAGGCTATAGCACAAACCTGGAAGAATTAAATTAAAAAATATGTGCATAGTCACCGTGTAGGTCAGTTGGCGGCTTGCAGCAAGTCTACGTGAGTGTGTTGTGGGGGCACAGCTTTGAGTCCCTGATCTATAATTTACTGAGCATTCGTGCTCTTTTCATATATAAATATTCAGCTTGGCAAATCTGATTTCCTTTACCACCAATCTCTGTGATTCATTTTCTACAACTATACAGTGAGGGCCCCCTGTGGGAAGCCTGATATCGCCCTCCTGCTGCTCTGTCCACCTGTTTAGAATTTACATCCAAAATTCATCTAAAACATACCATTTTCCCCCTAGAGAATAGCAAGTTAATATATTTACAAATTCCAGATGAACTGGATATGTTCTGAGGGCTTTGCAATTTCATATTTTGCAAATGATACTTTGATGGAGCTGGCAATATCCACTTTTCCAAATAAAATCAGGACAGAACCCCTCCCAAAATGAAGCCAAAACAACACACACCAGAATTCCTCCTATGTGCAATTCATGATGATTTCCCCCCTTTAACCATGGCATTCGACATGCCAGAACCAGACACAAATGATTATATGCATTTCAGGTTAGATTTTTCTTAATAAACACAGACAGAATTTATTTCCCTGGGAATTATGCATTTTTTTTCCCCTGAAGTTCTGAGCTACCTGACTCCTCCAGCAACTCTCCATGTATCACAGCTCAGAGCTCAACTTCCTTCTTTTTTTCTTACTAGCAAATTACATTAGCATAGATTACTTTGGAGTGAACATTGTATGGACTTATTTAATCCACATGAGGAATGACTTCATGCTTATAAGCTTATTCATAAATTTCTCTCTTTTGTTTCTTAAAATATTTTGGATTTCAGGACACAAGTAGGGGGCAAGATGGTAGAGTTTCTTTAATTTAATATACTCCTGCTAGAAAACTCCAGCTTCTGGAGAGAATTCTGAAGAACAGATGTCTGCCTTCCCAAGTGAAAAACATGTATCTGTTTCTTAAGTGTCAAAACAATAATAGTAAAGTTAATGCACACACATGGAAAGGTTCGAGTGGGTGTTCTAAAACCATATAGCTGGGCCTTATATTTATATAGCTGGGTCTTATTTTTATACAGCTCAGAAAGCCACCAAGAAACCACACATATTATCTTTCCTGTGCACACATGCAGTTCAGGGAGAAGAAAGAAACTGGGAAAGACTCAGATGGGCAGAGATTATAATTTCTGGAACAGGAATTCAGTTGTTGGCTTGCATAATAGAGGCTTGTGATGCAGTTATGACTGTTTCTTTAAATATTGCCCAGGTTTTCTTTCCATTACTGCCTTTTCGGCTTCCCTGGATTCCTTTAGTCACAGTTTTCTATCTCACCATCACCACATAATGTGGTTTCTGTTACCTGTGTATAAGTTTGTTTTCTTCCAAATGCCTGCATTTATGGAATGTCGTTAGGAACTGATAGGTCCAGAATAAACTAGCTTGATTATTTCTTCCTGTTCAGTACACAAGCTAGCAGGAAGGATATCCCATCTTTTTTTTTCCTTCAAAAACAATGTTTTCCCTGTTATATAAGAGAGCAGATAAAAAAGGAGGTTAGCTAGAGTGTCAATATTCTCTATACAGAGTAGTAAACATTTTAATGTAATTAAGTGTTAGGATTCATTTATTAATCCTTATATTTTTCCTTTTCCATTCAAGAGATGCATCTCTAATTACATTTCCCTTTGGCCACACTAATGAAAAGAATATCACCTAAAACTCTAGCCATAGTCAGCATGTGTGGACAGTGGTGATAAGCCTGTGTAATTGTCAGATGAATGGTTGGCTTTTTATTAAGGCTGAAAGCTATGCACTGTATAGAAACTCACTGAATTACTTGAAATTGCATCTATAGCTTCTCTGTTTCGTACTGCTTGGTTTGTTCTGTTTCCTTTAATAATTCTCTGTTCTCTTCTTTGTGTTCCTCTGATTTTTGCAAGCAGGGTAACAATCACACTATGGCTATTCAATTGTTTCCAGGTCATTTTCTTATTATTGGTTTTACATACTCTCCATAAGCAAGAAGTACAGTTTAACTGAAACAGCGGTTCGGTTCTATGATTGAGAATACTGACTTTTGATGTCTACAATTCAGTTTCCTTATTTATGGTACAGACCACGGGGTAACTGTTCATGGGGCAGATGGACAGAGATACCTCTTGACTTTTGCAGGGATGAGAAATAGTCCTATAAAAATGCTCAGGGCTTGTTATTATACTACTACTATACAGTATAATTTTGTGTCTTTTCCTGATAGAACTGAGATAGCCTTTGGGAGGGAACAATTGCCATGAGGAACTTGAGCATGAATCTGATATTCAAGCAAGATTATCATCATCTACTCTCTTCACCTTCTTTAACATGGAAACAAAACTCTTATGCCCTGGTACAAATTCTTACAAAACCCCACTGTCCTCGTCATCTATCTGGTCATTTTGTAGAAATAGAGTATATTGGAAACAGTGTAGATGCAGGGCAGAAGAGAGAATG
This sequence comes from Mormoops blainvillei, assembly GCA_004026545.1. Lineage (NCBI taxonomy): Eukaryota > Metazoa > Chordata > Mammalia > Chiroptera > Mormoopidae > Mormoops > Mormoops blainvillei. The sequence continues at coordinate 15,607 of PVJD01000623.1, read as the reverse complement.
CCCCCTTGAATTAAAGCAATCTGTTATGGTTTGGGAATGATATTTTTCAAATACTGGAACCAATAAAAGTAAATAAAGGGCTGCTTTTATGATGCTGTCTTGCATTAGGGAATTAGAGAACTTGCCACTCACTTCATGTTTTGCTGGGTGAACTTGCAAAGATATAAGGCACCTTGGTGAACTTTACTTCTGCTTTGGGTGACACAGGATTCTACACCCTGCATCACGCCAGTCCATCCCCTTTTCTCCAGTATGCATTATGCAATTATCCTAAAGCTGAAAAATAGGTAATGAGGTTTGGGTAGAAGTGAATTCTCCAAGGCCTCTTAAAACTTACAAAATCCTTAAAAAAACACACACACACACGCAGAAAGACTGGAATGTGCTAACATCTATAGGAAAAAAAGAAAAAACCCTGCTTATCGAAATACAAAAAAAGTAGGTTATATCTATTAGAATTTATTACCAGCTCTAACCAACTGAGTCAATTTTTACCTATTTAGTTATAGCCACTGCCCATTCCACATCTCAGGGTGCTTTAAGTCATAAAGCTGTAGGACATACAATTCTCTTCAGGCTCTGCTTTTGTTAATATTTGTAGAGCCTTAAAACACAGAATGACTGTCTTGAGAACTTTAGATATATAATTATTCTTATTTTGAGCAGCTTAATTATTTAATATTCCTTTGTTATCTTTATATATTAATATTTATTAGCATTATCTAGTTAGAGCTTTATTTCATACTTGAGGGATATATTTCCTAACATAATTTACATAGTTAGCACTCATGATTTCCAATGCACTTAGCAAAAGAGAAGATTAATCTCTGTAAGTAAAATGTAAACTAAGTTCAGTTAAAAATGAGGTGCTAAAATTCAAGGGCAAGTGAAGTGTATGTGGTTCTTTCAAACTGCAGATTAACAAAGTATGTTTTTATGCATTGTACTTTGACTATAGATTTACTTTTAAAAATCCTGTCTGGACCCTTCATTTAAGTGTAAGACAGAAGTTTCTTTTGTTTTTATAATCTCTTCTCATGGTTTAACTTCATGAAAGAAAATGGTCTTAAAAGATTATTTGCTACAAATTTCCATAAAGGATGTAATTTATCTTGTACTGTATGTCCATTAACTATTATTGTTTTCAATCTGTCAGTTCTTCAACAATCTTTTCCTTATATTTATATGCAAAGCTTGTAAAAACATCTTATTGACTCTTTTATTATTCAGCATGTAAATTTAATATTTTTTGAAAAACTCATAAAATCTAAATGCTGAAGGAAAATGGAACTGCTTATAATTCGATGAGACCAAAATAAATCAAATTTTTTAAATTTTCAAAGAGAAAAATGTAGGAGATCATTTATTAAGATAAACATCTAAAGAATGCCCATGAAGGAGGAGGGAAAAGGGCATTTTGCACTAATAATTCTCTTTTGTGACAGTAAGAAATGATTGAAAAACACCAAGTTATTAAAGGAGATAATTAAAAAACCAAGGTGGACATGTAGCTGTATTTCTAAAATAAACAAATTAAACATAAGTTAAGAAGAACAAAAGAGAAATAGATTTCAGCAGGACCATAGTTGGAAACATTTGAAGGGACTATATAGCTATTTGGTTCCAAAGAATTTTGTTATGTTTGGAGATTAAGTAAGTTGTGGAGGCGTTGCCAATGACTAGAGGTACAATGGAAGTCAGGTGAAAATGAGTGATTATTTAGAGAGCAATCTAATTCTAGTCCTTAAAAAATGTGGTTCAGTTTTATTTTAGAGGTAGGTGATTGTGATATTTCTAAAGAAGCAAAATGAAGGTATACATAAAATAGGTTAATTGTACTTCTGGGTAGCATGCAATAGAGGAGATACTGTAAAACATTCTACAGAGAGTAAAACAATAAATTTACTTTGTGAAAATTATTTTATAAATATATTTCTTTTTCTTTAGGAGAGAGAGAGGAATCATTGAGGTATGCATATTGTATAGGTGTTTCCCTCCCTCTCTTTCTCTCTCTCTTTTTCTCCCCACCTCCCTCTGCCTTCCTCCCTCTCTAAAAACAGTAAACATATCACCTGGCTGGTGTAGCTCAGTGGTTTGAGCTTTGGCTAGCTAACCGAAGGGTCACCAGTTAGATTTCCTAGTCAGGGAACATGCCTGGGTTGCGAGCCAGGTCCCCTTTAGGGGGCGCTCAAGAAGTAACCACTCTTTCTCTCCCTGTCTTTCTCCCTCCCTTCCCCTCTGTCTAAAAAATAAAATAAAATCTTTTAAAAAAATAAATAAAAACCAAAAACAATAAACATCATATCCTCAGGTGATTAAAAAAAAAAGTAGGTGAGTTCTTAAGTACAGCAGTTACCTATTATCTGCTGTTTTACTTTCTGTGGTTTCAGTTACCAATAATCTGACAATATCAAATGGAAAATTCCAGAAATAGAAGATTCATAAGTTTTAAATTGTGCAGTTTTGAGTCAGATGAAATCTCATGCCATCCAGTTTTGTCTGAATAGGAATGTGAAGCATCTTGTCCAATGAATCTACAATGTTTATACTACCTGACCCTTAGTCACAGAGTAGCCTTCTAGCTTATCAGATGTCCTGTCTTGGTATTGCAATGTTGTATTTAAGAAACCATTTTATTACATAATAATGGTCCCAAAGGTCAAGAGCACTGATGCTGACATTTTAGATATGCTGAAGAGAAGCCATAAAGTGTTTCCTCGAAGTGAAAAGGTGAAAGTTCTTAATCAGGAAAGAGAAAGGTCATATGCTGAGGTTGGTAAGGTCTAAGGTAAGAATCTTTATCCATAAAATTGTTAAGTAGGGAAAAAAATCATGTTAGTTTTCTGTTGCACCTCAAAGTCCAAGAGTTATGTCTATGGTGCTTAGTTATAAGTGCTTAATTAAGGTGGAAAAGGTACTAAATTTATAGTTGGAAGACATGAACATAAAATGTGTTGTTTGACGGCAACATGTTGTACCAGAGAGCATATGCTTGTATGTAGACTTCAGCAAGGAATCCCCCGAAATGACTGACCACATCCGCATACATTTTATATAATCAATTATTATAACTAATTCTGTTTTATTATTGGTTATTTTGCTAATTTTTAATGTGCCTAATTTATAAATTAAATTTTATCATAGGTAGTCATTCGTAGGAAAAAAGAGCAGTATATGAGTGTATATGCGGTTTGGTACTATCCAGAATTTTGGGCATCCTCTAGGGGACTTGGAATGTATCCCCCATGGATAAGAAGGGAATACTGCACAGAACTGTTACAGAAATCTCATTCCTTACAGAGGTTGGCTAATAGTTGTTGTTTTTTTTTAAGAGTTTACTTCTTTAGTATCAGTGACAAAGTTTATCTTAAGAAGTTGGTAAGCATTTTATTTTCCACTGATAACACCTATGCTGACCTAAATGTTTTGTATATCTGCAGCATCTCAAAGAAATAGAGATACTGAATTAATAGCCATTGTTCTGGTGCTTGGCTCGATGCCCTGGCAAACAGCAATCTGTGTGCTTGTGCGTGTGTGTGTGTGTTTCTCTATGCATCCCCTCATTTTACTGTAGACAAAACTGAAACCTCTGATTCAGGGCTTTTGTTCCATGGAAGTCTTTCTCCAGATATACTTTTATATATGCAAACACAGAGAGAACCCCAAATCTCATATCTATCAACCATATACACTCTCAGGTCCTTTGTATATTTTCTTGAGTCTGGTTTGATTTTTGGCTCTGTTTCTTAACATATGCACCAAGCATCCAACCCAGTACAACCTTCACTCCAGGAAGATTTTTTTATTTTTATCTCTACCTTCTACCCTGCCCCTAAAATCCCTCCTTCCTTCTAGCTTAGTTTGGTATACAATCCCTTCTATGACTTTTTTTTTTTTAACATTTAGCCCCTGTACTGTAATTATGGATTTTCTTTTTGTCTTTAGACTAAAATGTCATTGCATTGTAACTCATTTGATTGCAATTAACAGAAAACAATGAAGGTGGATTAATAAAAAAGGAGAATTCTAGTCTGAAGATTTAGTAATGTTTAATGGAACCAGGGCCTGTTGTATAGCAAGTCATCAGGAAAAACAGGACCAAGGACCTGAAAATCTAACAGAGGCGAAGAGAAATTTTTCTCCACATCGCCTTTATTCCTTTCTTTTAAACTACAGAATTCTCCCTCTTAGCATACCAGCTTTCCATGGTTACATCCTCATGACAAAATACAATATGGCCACCCTAGAGCTTAGGATCTATTAGAGTTCCAGCAACATAGAGAATGCCTCTGAACTTACTTTCCTGATGTGTTGGGTAGAGAATCTGATGATTTTGGCTTGGACCGAAAACTCACCACTGCTCCAATCAGCCGAAGTCAGGGAACAAAGTCCAAATATAAACATTACTGCTAAGTGAACACCCTTATTGATAAAGTGAGCAGAATCTTTTTATTAGAGTTTAGAGATAGTCCCCAGCTGGCACAATCTTGGAATATACCTTTCAAAACATTTTTGAGTAAATAAATTAGAAAAATCCACTCTCTCTTACATTCACTAACATTTATATTCCTGAATCAGAAGATTTCAGGATTTTTTTCTTTTGCCTCCATAAGAAAGGAAAATTGGCTTGCCAGTGCAATGATCACATTTTGATGAAACTGTTTAAAATGTTTGTTAGATTAAACAATATGCAGGAGTCACAATGAAAAAACAAACAAATAGAGGAAAAAAATGTGTTGTTACCCTGTGTTAATCTTAGAATTAGGATAAATGTGTTATTATTTCTTTCTAGCTAGATGAAAAAATGGTTCAATTTTCCTCAGACTTGCAGCCTCTTTAACATTGTGGTATTTAGATGTGTTTACCTGAAAATGTGTGTGACTTTCTGGGGTTTGCTACTTTGAAGCTCCAGCTGTCCCTGATTGGCCTATGGCTGTCATTTGAGTGGTTTGGGCATTCTTTTTGTGGGGGTGTTCCATTTTTTTCCCCTCTAAGGGGCAACAACACTATTGTCATAGACATTGACCCATCAACAATACTAACATTTTCTTCGACACTTTAATCCTCTGGGTTGGACATTTGTACATGCTTCTTTACCAGTCCTGGCTACTAATATATTTATTCAGCAAATTCATAGGTTTTAACACTGAGATATAAAATATAAGGGCTTCTAAAAATTCTAATAGGAAGAGATGAAGATAAAGAATCATTATAAATAACAATAGTGCCCCTTTAACTGAAGATTTGTTTTTCATGATTTCAGTTAATCATAGGCAACCTCAGCTTGAAACTGTTCAGTGGAAAATTTCAGAAATAAACAATTCATTAGTTATAAATTGCACACCATTCTTAGTAGCATAATAAAACCTCATGTTGTCCTGCGCTGTCCAGACCAGAATATGAGTCATCTTTTTGTCCAGTGTGTCCATCCTGCTCTTTAGTCACTTAGTAGCCATCTCAGTTATCAGATCACCTGTCACGACATCTCTCAGTGCTTATGTTCAAGTACCACAGTAGTTTAATGCTACGTCGCATTGCCTACCTCCATCATTCTTCCCACTTCATCTTATCACATAGGCATTGTATCATCACCTCACATCCTAAGAAGAAGGGTGAGTATAGTACAATAACATTTTTTTTTGAGAGAAAGGCCACATTTACACAACTTTTATTGCAGTATATTTTTATAATTATTCTATTTTATTATTCTTTATGTTTTAATCTTTTTTCAAAAATATCTTTATTATATAATGCCATTTACAGTTTTTTAGTTGTAATCCATGTAGTTTTTTCATAGCTTTTTAGAACATTGTTCTTTTCTCACTTACATTCACTGTGAAACAGAGCTCACTTTGGTTTATAAGACCATACTGAAGACACTGGATGTTAAGCCTATATTTTCATGAAAAACAAACACTAATTTCTATTCGTCTCACTATTCTACTGGTAAGTGCTTTAATATAGAACTCTAAACAAACATTAGAGCAAAAGGGAATTGTCATCAATGCACTAACCCTATTTCTTATCATAATGTACATCCCAATAATTAACCTTATTGTGCCTAATTTATAAATTCAACTTTATTATAGGCATGTATGTATAGGAAAAAGCACAGTGTGTACAGGGTTCAGTACTATCCTTGGTTTCTGATATCTAATAGGGTTATTGGAACTTATTCCCCATGGATAAGAGTGGGTCCATTGTACTATTGTAAAAAAGTCACACTATAAGCTTATTATATTAAATTTGGGCACCAGTTTACATTACTAGATTGTAATTACTTTAGAATATTCTTTAAAACTCTAAGCTTTACAAGATATGCATAAATATATTCTGCGAATTTGAAGCACTTGCTGTTGCTAAGACTAACAACTCCAAAATTGCTAAGCTTTATTTACTAAGACCAGGGAAGATGCTGATTCCTGATATTAAAGGGCAGTTTACCTCTTCCAGTTTTTTTTTTTTTCATCTGGAGCTTAATATCATACAAACATATTTAAAGGTCACATTAGCTTGTATTCCCTGGGCCTCCACTGTATTGAATTACGTAGGAAACTAGGGCAGAGTTGATTTCCTGTAGCTTATGAACGGTCAAAAACACTGCCTGTGCAGATGGTGTTGCTTGCTGTTTACAGACCGTGCTACTTACTTAGACTGAGCAATCAACTCGGGAACCACGCCCGATCATAGCATCCACTGTAGAGAGACACATTCAAGGACATTAGCAATCCATCTATTGTTTTGCAGAACCATATTTTAAAGTCTTAAGGGTAAAACACCATAATTAACAAGAACAGTGGAAAGTATGCCTCAGTATTAATATCTCATGTACTAGGGAATTAAGGTTCTTAGTTTTCACTTAAAAAGTAATAGATTTCTTCCTACGCTTATATCTACATATAAAAAAATAGAAATTTCAGATAATTATAAATTGCATGTATTTTCTGACTCCAAAATTTGTTTTACCCTCTGAGAGAAATCAGGTGTCAGTCATTATGTTTCCTATTTAAATTGTCTGAAAGTTTTGGAATTTTGAGTTTTCTAGGCACTTCTTGGGAAAGTTCCAGATATCTGAGAGATGATATAACTAGAGGAAGCAATGAGTTTACAAAGTTTATATCATTTGATTGAAAATGAGTGCTGATCTTTTCCTCCTTTTACCCAAAGGCCCTTGGAATGCCTGCCTATAATAGAGTAGCTAAGGAGAAAGCACACAGAGGGAATAAATAGTAAACTCAAAAGCTCTGAGTAGGAGTAAGTGAGATCAGAGTGTTAGAAACAAAAGCATGAAGGGTCTTGACGACCACGATGAAATATTGGTACTTTATTAGCAACAGATAGTCACTGGAGGCATTTAAGCAAGGGAGGAATATAATCTGATTTATGTGTTGAAATGATCTGTGTGTCCGATATTGAGGTTAGAAATTGTGCGTGGTGATAAATGGTAACAAAGCAGTTAGCAGGTAAATGATATAATGCAGTTGAGGAAAGATGGGTGGAGGTTTAGACCAGGTGATAGCAGTACACAGAGAGAGAAACAAGTGCATTCACAATATACCTTGGAGGCAGAGTGAATATGGCTTGTATTATTAAAGCAGATCATGAGGTAAGTGACAACTACTCTATATAATGGATAATTGTCATAGGCATAGAGTTGTTAAAAACTCTTTTATTGACTAATTAGACAGGATACAATTAAAAATCCTTATAAAATCTCACTAAGCCTCTGAACCTATCAAGTTCATTGGGCTCACCCTCTGGCAGTATCTTTTCACTCGAATCTAGCAGTGCTAAATCTACCATTCTCTCTCTTTCTCTCTCTTTCTTTTGAGAATGAAAATGTTTTATTGTGTGTAAATTAAAAAAAAAATTTTTATTGTTGTTCAAGTACAATTTTGTCCATTTACCCCCCACCACTCCCCTACCCACCCTCACCCCACCCTCTATTGACTTTGCCCATGAGTCCCCCATATATGTTCTTGATTACCCTTCCGCTGTTTCCCGTCTTCCCCTCCTCACCTCCTCTGTTCACTGTCACTTTGTTCTTCACTTTAATGTCTCCAGTTACATTTAACTTGCTTGTTTGTTCTGTTGATTAGTTTCCACTTATAAGTGAAATCATATGGTATTTGTCTTTACTGCATGGCTTGTTTCACTTAGCATAATGCTCTCCAGATCCATCCATGCTGTTGAGAATGGTAGGAGCTCCTTCTTTCTTTTTGCTGCATAGTATTCCATTGTGTAAATGTGACACTTTTTTGATCTATTCATTTACTGTTGGTCACCTAGGTTGCTTCCAGAAATTGGCTGTTGTAAATTGTGCTGCTATGAACATTGAGGTACACAGGTTCGTTGGGATTGGTGTTTCTGGATTTTTAGTGTATAGCCCCAGCAGTGGAATGCTGGGTCAAAATGCAGTTCCATTTTTAGTTTTCTGAGGTAATTCCATACTCTTTTACAGAGTGGCTGCACAAGTCTGCATTCCCACCAACAGTGTACTAGGATTCCCTTTTCTCCACATCCTTGCCAACACTTGTTTGTTGATTTGTTTATGATGACCATTCTGACTGGTGTGAAGTGGTATCTCACTGTGGCTTTAATTTGCATCTCCCTGATGGCCAGTGTTGCTGAGTATCCTTTCATATGTCTCTGGGCCCTGTGTATGTCCTCATTGGAGAAGTGTCTGTTTAGGCCCTTTGCCCATTTCTTAATTGGGTTTTTTGTCTTCCTAGACTGGAGTTGTGTGAATTCTTTATATATTTTGGAGATCAAACCCTTGTCCAAGGTATCATTGGCAAATATATTTTCCCATACAGTTGGTTCCCTTTTCATTTTGCGGATGTTTTCTTTAGCCATGCAGAAGCTTTTTAATTGGATGAAGTCCCATTTGTTTATTCTTTTCTTCATGTCCCTTGCTCTAGGGGAAATATTGGTAGAAATATTGCTGCATCGAATATCTGAGATTTTCCTTCCTGTGTTCTCCTCTAGGACTCTTATAGTTTCACGACTTATATTTAAGTCTTTTATCGATTTTGAATTTATTTTTGTGTATGGTGTAAGTTGGTGGTTGAGTTTCATTTTTTTGCATGTAGCCATCCAGATACCCCAACACCATTTGTCGAAGAGGTTGTTTTTACTCCATTGTGTGCTTTTGCCTTCTTTGCCAAATATTAATTGACCATAGAGACATGGGTTTATTTCTGGGTTCTCTATTCTGTTCCATTGATCTATATGTCTGTTTTTATACTAGTACCAAACTGATTTGATTACAGGAGCCTTGCAGTATACTTTGATATTGGGTATTGTGGTCCCTCTGACTTTGTTTTTCCTTCTCAAAATTACTGTGGCTTTCAGGGTCATTTATGGTTCCATATAAATTTTTAAATTGTTTTTTCTATATCTGTGAAATATGTCACTGGTATTTTAATAGGCATTGCTTTGAATCTATAAATTGCTTTGGGTAGTATGGACATTTTGATGATGGTAATTCTTCCAATCCATGAACACGGTATATGCTTCCATTTATTTATATCTCCTTAATTTATTTCTTCAGTGTTGTGTAGTTTTCTGAGTACAGGTTTTTACCTCCTTCATAGGGTTTATTCCTAGGTACTTTATTTTTTGTTGTTGTTGCTATAGTGAATGGGATCTTTTTTCTGATTTCTGATTCTTGTATTTCATTGTTGGTGTACAAAAATACCTTTGACTTCTGGATTTTGACCTTATATCCTGTTGTTTTACCAAATTCACTTATTAGATCGAGTAGTTTTTGGTGGAGTCTATGGGATTTTCTATGTACACAATCATATCATCTGCATACAGTGACAGTTTTACTTCCTCTTTTCCTATTTGGATGCCTTTTATTTCTTTTTCTTATCTGATCACTGTGGCTAGGACCTCCAATACTATGTTGAATAGAAGTGGTGAAAGTGGACACCCTTGTCTTGTTCCTGATCTTAGTGGGAAAGCTATTAGTTTTTGCCCATTGAGTATGATGTTGGTTGCAGGTTTCTCATATGTAGCCTTTATTATATTGGGGTATGCTCCCTCTACTTCCACTTTGCTGAGAGTTTTTTTATCATAAACGGGTGCCGTACTTTCTCAAATGCTTTTTTTGCATCGTTGATATGATCATATGATTTTTTTCTTTTGTTTATGTGATGTATTACATTTGTTGATTTGCAAATATTGTACCATCCTTGCACCCATGGGATGAATCCTACTTGATCATGGTGTATGATCTTTTTAATATACTGCCTGATGTGGTTTGCCAATATTTTGTTGAGGGTTTTAGTAGCTATGTTCATCAGCAATATTGGCCTATAGTTTTCTTTCCTTGTGGTGTCTTTATCTAGTTTTGGGAATAGTATGGTGCTGGCTTCATAAAAAGAGTTTAGGAGTCTTCCCTTTTTTTGGATTTTTTGGAATAGTCTGAGAAGGATAGGGGTTAGCTCTTCCTTAAATGTTTTATAGAGTTCTCCTGGGAAACCATCCGGTCTGGGGCTTTTCTGTGCTGGGAGTTTTTTGATTGCTGCTTCGATTTCCCCAGCTGTTATCAGTCTATTCAGCTTTCTGCTTCTTCTTCATCCAGTTTTGGAAGACTATATTTTTCCAGGAATTTTTCCATTTCACCAAGGTTTTCAAATTTCTTGGCACATTATTCTTAGTGGTAATTTCTTACAGTCCTTTGTATTTCTGTGGTATCAGTTGTGATCTCCATTTAATTTCTGATTTTATTTATTTGGGTCCTGTCCCTCTTTTTCTTCATGAATCTGTTTAAAGGCTTGTCAGTTTTGTTTAAATTTACCATTCTCTTTATTACCTCAGAAACTTTGCACATGATGTATTTTCATCTGGAATATCCTCTCTTCGGCTAAGCAATTAATTCTTCTACTAATTTTATTGCAGGAACCTTAAATGTCACTTCTTCCAAAACACCTTGAGATTGCTTTTTATATGTTTAAATTATACCTTGCATTTCTTTCTGGACCTTATTATACATGACTTCTCCAACAGTCAATACTATGTACATATCTCTGTCATGTTTGCATCTTTAGTTCCTAGTTCAGTGCCTAGAATGTAGTGGGAATTCAATAGATATTCTGACTAAATAAGTGTCTATACCTTTCATTTGATGAATCATAAAATACATTAGCTTATTAAACACTGAAGTCTTCATGTACCCATATACACACACTATATATATGGCTATATAAATATAAATTACATATGTATAGCTAGATAAATATCATATATTTATATACATATATGTGGCACATGACTGTCATTGTTTAAATCAACATGTCCTGAAATTTTGTGTTCATAATGGGAAAGTAAAACATACTTGGAGAAATGCCCTATTAAATTATGAGTTTTGTGGGAAATCTTATTTTCTACATTTTAACCAATTAATAATAAGGAATGTTATTTCAATTTTATGTGAACTTGGAGAGGTCATTTTAACCTTTCTATGCCAAGTTTCCTCTGGCAAAATGCAGATAAGATCAGTAATTTTTTTTATTGAACTGCGAGCACTAAGTGAGCTCACATATATATATACACAAATAGTTTAAAATGGTACCCTACACATAAGAAACACTCATTAGATATGAAGTATTTTTGTAATAAGAAATTTTCTACAATATAATTGTATCTGTGGGGGGATAAGGTCTTAAATTATAAATAGACCTGTAATGTAGTTTTCCTTGAAATGTATTTTGTAAAAAACACAGTTTAATAATGAAGTTTAGAAAACCTTGACTACTGCTTAAATTCCATTCCTTCTTTTTCTTCTGAAATATTTTAATTAAATAATCTTTGATTTGCTTAAATTTCTGTAGAACCCAGGACAAATATGTAACAATGTGCCAAAAGGCATATTTTTGGGTATCTAGGTTATGGTTAAATGAATTAGGAGACTAATAGCATATTTAGTGTAAGAAAACATCAAAAATGCATCCATTAAAAAAGAACCTATTACTATGAATTTTAATAACCTAGAACTGCTGAGGTTTTCATATAATGAACTTGGAAGTTTTACTTATTCATTTACTCTGGTAGCACTTTGCCTAGTTTAATTAAGCTTTACAATTACCATATATTTTCTAAGTTTGCAGGGATTCATAAATTAATAACATTAATGATAGCAAAAGAAAAGTAATGAAAACATATTCACGTTTATTAAATGCCTGTATTGTGTGGTGTAAAATACAGCCTCTATTCTGCTTTGTCTTCTATTTGTTCCAGCAACTTCCCTGAGGTAGGCTTTTATCTTTCTAAAACTTACTAATAGTCTTACATGTTTCTTTGTCATCTGCTTTATTACTTATTTGTCCTGCTAACTCTTCATTCTACATTAAAACTGCAATTCCAATAAAATGTAGTTGAGAACATGGGATCTAGCTCTTGTCAGAAAAGGCAATATAATTTAAAATCCTAAACTGTCAAATTATCTCTGGAAAACAAATAAACCAATTCTCTTCTCATTTTATACACAGAATTATATAATAAATACTGAAGACACTCCTTTTTTATGCTTATTTCTACAATTTTCACAAAAAAAGAACATGCCCCAATGCACCCTTTTAAAATCTTATCACACTAACCCATCACAACTGAAAATGCATTCAATGCTTCTCATGTAAAAGACAACCCAGCCACTACACTAAATCATATCTGAGAAACCATTTTTAAATGACTTTTGTGCTTCTTTCCATATGATGTAAATGCTATTTTCAGAAAAAAGTTGTGATTCAGTTGACTTAGGAATTTATTCCCTTGCAGTCTGGAGGCTAGAAGTCTGAAACCAAGGTTTTGGCAGGGCCAAGTTCTCTCTGAAATTTCTAGGTAAGGATCCTTCCATGCCGTTCTCAGCTTTTGGTGTTACCATCAATCCTTGGTGTTATTTGGATGTAGACCTTTCAATCTGCCTCTATCTTCATGTGGGGTTCTTGCTGTGTGTCTGTGCTCTGTGTCTCCTCTACACTTAACCTACACTGAAAGCACTACTGACCACCAATTGTGTTTGTGTGGTGGTAGGGTGGGTTTCCCTAACAAACACTTGTCAGGTTCTCCAGACACCAGCTAACTGTATTATAATTTAACTGAATTCTGACACTATCCCTCGGCGATAGAATCAGATTCCACATGTTAAGGAGCTCAGTCCCACAAGCCTGAGCCACAATTCCCCCATCTCCACCATTCGGATGCTAACAGCAAGCACGGGGTGTCACATGTGCTTCTTACTGACTGGATATAAATAAGAGGTTTCTGCAACCCCCTCTTCTGGTTCAATTAATTTGTTAGAGCAGCTCACAGATCTCAGTAAAAACAGTTCACTGGTTTATTATAAAGGGAAATAACTAGGAATAGCCAGATGGAAGAGGTGGATAGGGCAAGGTATATAAGAAGGGGCGTATACTTCCATGCCCTTTCTGGAAACGAAGCTCCACCCTACTAGCACCTCCACTTGTTCACCAATCTGAACCTGGTCCTTCAGAGATGTTTATGGAGGCTTCATTACTTAGGCATGCCTGATTAAATCATTGATCGTTGGTAATCAGGTCAGCCTCCAGCCGCTCTCCCCACCTCTGGGGTGGAGCTAAAAGTTCCAACCCTCCATTCGCACTATTGGTTCTCCCAGGTCAACCAGTCCCCATCCTTAGGTGCTTTCCAAAAGTCCCCTCATTAACATAAACTCAGATGTGATTAAAAGGGGCTTCTTTTATGAACTAAAAAGGGCACTCATTTTACCTTTATTTCTCTGGAACTACTTCAAAAGCAGGAAACAAAACATCTTATTACAAATGATGCTTCTAAGGCTGTCACATAGGAAATTATGTAGGAAAGAGATTCAGAAGCTGTGTGCCAGAACCAGTGGATGAAGGCTGTATATATATTCCTTATTATAAATCACAATACCACAGTTTCCGTGTCCAAATTTCCCTCTTTTTATAAAGATGCTACTCATACTGGATTTGGGGCCTACCCTAACCTAGTGTTATCTCAATTTAATTAATTATTAACCACATGTTAACCAAAGTAAGGTCACACTCTGAGGTCTTGGGTGGACATGATTTTGGAAGGTATAATATTCAACTCAGTAAACAAATCGAAATTCAGAATAATTTAAGTGACTGTTCTAATGAGGGCAAATTTTTGCCTCCTCCAGTTAACCAACCCAACCAGGTATCTTGAAAGATTTTTCAAAAATAAGAAACTTGAAATTGGTTTCTACCCCTAGAAAATCAAAATATTGGCTATGTGAGTAACTAGGTCAGTACTGAAAGAAAACACACGTATTTCCGTCTCTGCATTTTCTTTGCATGGCTGCTTTGTGATGTGCCCATTAAACAATTTGTTGGCCCTCTGGTTCAGTAAAGAGGATGACAATATGCAGAGATGGTTTACCTGGTCACCTGATAATTAAAACCCTCTTCCTTAACAGGGATCAGGGGTGGTTGTGAAAAGGATTTGATGAGTGATTACATCAAACAGATATTTTTTTCCAAGCTTCAAATTTATTCTAAGAGGTCCAATTTCTCCCCAAATCTTCTTGCCACTAATCCTCCAGTCTTACTCCTTCCAAGAAACTTAACCTCTAATTAAGCATGGTCATCTCCTTTTCAGGGCAAAGTAGAAAACAGATAAACACACATATTTATGTCTGCTGGAAAAATATTACTTTTCATAATTTTTAAAGGTCATTCCTTGGTGAAATTAAAAGATAGAAGAATTTCCTGTCCAACTATAGTTGGTGCAGCTTATTGGGCCTTTTTGTAAATGATGCTAGAGTTTTTCTATCCCAATCACACAGTCATAGGAAACTCTTCATGGGGCTGCAGTTGTAGGCTGTAGGATGAGTGATAACATGAAAACAGTAGCACATACTTGGAGGATAACTTTCTCATTCATGTTGCTGCCTTTAGAGTTATTTGGGTCTGACTCATTTATCTATCTATCTATTTATTTATTTATTTATTTTTTGGTGCTGTTGGGTTCATCCGATAGTACCTCATTTATGATAAGGATTTTTGTTTTTTTAGTGCCCTTGATGAGTTTAGGACACACTACCTCAAAACAGAGGAGAAATTAAAGAGCTTGAGCTAAAGGAATCTTAAAAATGACAAAAGTAAGAATGTCTTTCTGACTCCCTGCCATCCCTTTCCTGAAAACAGGCCTTAAAGCTCCTATGTGAAAGGTACAGTCCCTGTACCCAAAGGAAGGAAAACATTCTTATCTCCAGAGACAGGGAATTTGTGCCCAATAAATCCAAACAAACAAACGTTATTAAACTAACCCCTACTTTCCTAGTTACTTCTCATCCTTTGCTACCTCTAGCCCCAAACTTTCCATCTTCTTAATTCTTTACAAGTTTATTGTCCAAATGTTATAAAAGCTTCCTGATGTGGTCCCTTCTTCTGGTCTTCATTTCTTGCAAAGGCTCCTACATTCTCGTTACATACATGTAAAATTCTACTAAAATTTGTCTGCTTTTCTTCTGTTAATCTGTGCTTGTTGGTTTAATTTTCATACTCATCCAGGGAACCTAAGAAGGTCAAGGAAAACTGTTTCCTCTCTTACATACTATTATCAAACATTCAGTCTG